>CM035168.1:4553504-5153504 GCA_020205615.1 Panax quinquefolius
TTTGTATTAAAACTCATAGCATTTGTTTTGTCGTATATTACACGACGTTTGTATAATTAAGTTTGTATTTGTATTACGCACCATGTATTTGGCGACTCAAGATGGGTGATGTATACATTTTTGGGGCCGTCGTTGGTTGATCGAGCTTAGGATATGATCCTGGGCCGAGATGTGAGACAAGAACTAGGAGGGAGAGACGGGAATTCCTTTGCTAGTATGACCTACCTAAGTTTATTTGGTATTTAATTGGTCGGTCAGAGTATAGGGATAATATGTGATATGTTAATTAACCCTTGTTTTATGGCAGTGTTTGAAAATGGCATCTGAAAATATTGAGATCAGCAATGAAGCACATGAGATCGTTGAGATACCTTTAATCACCAACCAGGTTAATGTGATGTCAGACGAAGAAGAAATTAGAGATATCTACGTGGTGAGTGAAGAACTAATAGCTGAACCCGAGCTAGTTGCAGAGGTAGCAGCTGAGAGTGAGGAAGAAGAGGAAGAAGAGGAACATGAGGAGAATTTATTAGAAGAATTTTATGATCGAAATTTAGAATTAAAAAATCGTATTCATGAGTTAGAAGAACAGGCTGAAGAACGGTAAACGGTCGTGGAGCAAAGGGATGCAACAATTCAAAATTGTGTTACCCGATGTGCGAGGCTTGAATAGAAGCACTCTTTAGCAGAGTATATGATATTAGAGCTGGACATTCGGTCACTTAATTTGTGAGAAAAATTCTGGCCTTTTGGGACACGAAAATATTTGGTATAAAGTATCTCCTGTCCAAAAATGATCTCATTCCGTCTTAAAATGAGCAAGTTATGACTATTTCAATAATTAGGGTTTTTTTACAAAAACGCTATAACCGGAGTTCTATAACTCCGATGACCATGGAATTTAAACTGGAAGCTCGCGTTAACATGTGTAAGATCTTGCCAAGATTTGGGAATTTTTGGAGTTAAGCTTGAGGTAGATAATTTTTTAAGGAATTAATTAGAAATTGATTTTTGAAAAATACTTATGGGAGTTGAAAAATTATAAAAAAAATACTTGTTGTGTATGAAATATATGTATATATGTTTGGACAAAGGATAGAAAAATAATAAGTTGATTTGGTAATTTTTCATGAAAATGGTTTAGTACATTTGTATTAAACTCACGCTTTAACTGTGGTAGATTCTCGCATTTACAGTTCAACAACAGATAAATGAAGTTTGTAAATGAATTTTATAGTGTGATATCTCATGCGACTCAGAATGGGTCATGTGGACCTATTTTGGGGCATCACAATCACACTATTCCTTTGTTATCCCCGTCAATTCAACTACACTCTTAATACCTAAAAGGAATTGTGAAGCAAAAGAGTGAGCACAAATAGCCCAAAGAAAGAATATTATGACTAATATAATTAATTTATCAATAGCCTTCATCGATGAATAAATCAGATATTTAGAACATATGGTAAATGATAAAAGTTTTCAACCATAATTGCAGCGAAATCAACAATCCATTAGAATAGTCAAGTAGAACATAATGTCTACTATCCTCTCCTAATTAAAATTCCATCATTAATATTTCATTAATTGAGGTATAGATGAAGGTACTATACTGTAACTATTTTTTTCACATGTATAGAAGTATAAATGAAGGTACTATACTGTAACTATTGTTTTCACATGTATAGAACTATTGATTCACATGAATGTAGTATTGATTAACATGCATGAACTATTAGGGGAGTGGTGCAAGTTTGATAATACTTGTAGGACTAAATTAAAATGAAGGAAAAGATGAAGGTATTATAATTGTAATATTTCGAGCCCCAAAACGTGTAATTATCAAAACTAATTTTTCTATAAATAAAGATCATTCTTTTTCATTCTCACCAATTCACAAAAGCTATAGAAGCAATTATGACGCCCCAAAAACAGTATACATCACCCATCTTGAGTCGCCAAATACATGGTACATAAATCAAATACAAACTTAATTATACAACTGTATGGGTAATATACGACAAAAACATAGTTGAGAGTTTAAACAAGAATATGACAATATCTACTCTCAATGGAGTCCTCATTATAATTATTATCACGCTTATTTCACGTAATAGTGAGGACTACTAAAACAACCATCTGGACCCTCAACTGCTCCCCCGGCCACTCCCCAAATATATTCTCATTTCAAGAGAACGGTGAAAGAAAAGGTGAGAGCTCAACTAGCCCAAGAAGAAATATTATGACTAAGATAATGCGTAATAAATTATCCTTAGCCTTCAATAGTATAACAACCGATAGAATACAATAGACAACAAGCTTTAGATCAACAACTCAGCCGGCTGAATAAGCAATCCATTAGAAGAGTTAAGTAGAGCATGATATCTACTATCTTCTATGATTTAAAAGTTTATCATCAATTTTATCCTTGTAATACCCATTAACAGTTCTTTATTATACCCAAGACAAAGAGAACTTTCATCACCTTTCTTCACCTAAACAACCAAAGATTTTAGTTAAATTAAAATTCATGTTTATAATAATGTGAATCAACAGTTCCTCCTTGCCACAAAGGCTTAATAGAACGTTTACTCAATATCCTTACCCCAAAGGCTAAAGATATTCAAATGTAATAACAATGATCTTACCAATAAGTTTTCTATCTTTGCACTACGGGCCAAAGATATTCAACTATAAAACCAATGGTCATGATCATACTAATCAATTGTTTGTCAGTTCACTACGGCCAAAGACATTCAACTGTTAACTAATGGTCATGATCCTGCCAATCACATCATCGCATTATCCCTGCACTACGGCAAAGGATATTCGTTAGTATCACCGGTGGTCATGATCATGTCATACACCTATCCATCAATGCACTACGGGCCCATGAGGACTTTTACCACATCATTTGTAACATTACGGGTCATGATTATACCGAATGATCCCCGTCATAATCATACCAATCAACATTCCATCTACGCACGTAAGCCAAAGATGACTTTCATCACAATATAAGCATGAGGATGATGACAATAATATAAGTATTAATTAACGAAATCAAGGATAAATATTAAAAACTTTAAATTTATCCAGAGTTTAAAAATATCTAAAATGATATTGTATCAAAAATGATTTGGACCGTAAAGAAATCAATTTTTGTCATGAATAGTACTTCGGGTGAATAGTACCCCGTGAATAGTAACTCTTGAATAGTAACTTCTGAATAGTAACTCATGAATAGTAACTCGTGAATAGTAACTCGTATTCGTAAATAGTACTGCATACGTGAATAGTACCCATGAATAGTACTTCGTGAATAGTACTCATAAAAGGAAAATACAAAAAAAAATGATATTCCATGACGAGTACAAATAAATTATATCTCATACGAGTATAATAGAATATACGAAACTACAAATGGATTTTCACTCGCTATATGGTAATCCACGTAAATGGATCATTTTCACAATTTAATAAAGAATGAATACGAAGGGTCATTCACCATGCATGCTTGATAGTCCATAGTGATGATGATTATTCCAATGTAATAATAAAGAATGAAATAACGAAAGAATTTCACCGTATGCATGCGGTAGTCCGCAGAGACAAAGTTATTCCAATGTAATAATAAAGAATGGAACAATGTAAGAATTTCACCGTACGCATGCGGTGAGTCGCGTGAGACAAAAGTTATTCTAATGTAATAATAAAGAATGGAACAACATAAGAATTTCACCATAAATGCGGTAGTCACGTAGGCGAGTTATTCTAACGAGAATAATAAAAATGGAGTAACAACCCTTACGAGTATTGAAAGAAAATAACTCTCTTCATGAATAGGAAAGAAATAATACCCCTTACGACTGTTGAACGAAAATAATATTCATACGAATATTGAACGAAGATGATATTCCTTACGAATATTGAACAAAAAAATAATATTCATACGAATCACGAAAAATAATAATATCTCTTCGAATATGAAATAAATAATACCCTTTACCTTAGAAGAAAGATCGGATACCAAAATATTGAAGTAGCAGACTTCTCTTCTTCTTTCTCTCTATAGCTTCTCTCTCTATAATTGCTCTTGTGAGTCTTAGTGAATTGGTGAGAAGGAAGGAAGAATGAACTTCAGTTTATAGGAAAATATAGTTTCGATAATTGCACGTTTTGGGGCTCGAAATATTACAGTATAATACCTTCATCTTTTTCTTCATTTTTAATTTAGTCCTACAAGTATTATCCAACTTGCACCACCTCCCCTAATAGTATATCATGTGAATTAATAGTACATTCATGTGAATCAATAGTTCTATACATGTGAAAAAATAATTACAAAGATATAGTACCTTCATCTATACCTCCATTTTAATTTAGTCATGCATGTATTATCAATCTTGCACCACCTCCCCTAATAGTACATACATGTGAATCAATAGTACACACATGTGAATACATAGTTATAAGCATGTGAATTAATAGCAATTAATTGCTCATTTATCGGAGATTAATTACCCGATTGGTCAATATAACTTTCGGACATCAATTATTATCAAAATAAATGTCAATTTCACTAACACTAATAATCCCAACACAATGGAACTATCAATTTCATCTTTAATCAACACGAACTTATTCATCATTAATATTATAACTCACAATATTTAGCAACCGTGTCGCTCCCAAGAAAAGCGAGGCTTTTGATAAGGATTTCTCCTTGATCGGCCCACAATTAGATTATCTAACATCTCCTTAATGTAACTTCTAGACATTGTCGATATTGCAAATAATAATATGAATAACTTTGTCATCTCAATTATTGATTTAATAATATAAAATATTATGCAGATGATATTGTGACAATAATTGAATCAATAATATGAGAGATATGATGCAATAATTACTATAGCAATAATTGAGTATAATTGGGTGACTTCTTACGTAAGCATCAATAATCAATACCGTGTGCTGCTATGTAACCACGTGTATTATTGTACTTTTACTACTAGGTAGTTCAACAGTTTAACGGTAAAACTTTAGCCATTATTTTTATAAAAAGGTAATTATGTCATTTTCTAAATATGACAATACTTTTGTTGTGGGGTCCACCAATAATTGTGCCTTCGTACGAATATTTCCTGTTAAAATGAATATTCCCCGACACAACGAATATTTTATATCAACTTGCTTACTTTACAAAATTTTCAAATATCACCCTTAACTTTAACCTTTATCAATTTAACCATTTACTAAATAACATTATAAGAAAATTGAATACTTTTATTTCATAAAATTTGTGATCTCACAACTATTGCAGTATTTAGCCTTTTACTAAGGTAAGAGGTATTATTTCTTTCGTATTCATAAGGGATATTATTTTTGTTCAATATCCGTATGAAACAATATTTTCTTCCATACTCTGTAGTATGTAGGTAATATTATTTCATTTTAGATTTCGAATTCTACACTCATTTTGCTAAAGTATTGTTCTAATGTATATCCTTACCCCAAAGGCTAAAGACGTTCAAATGTAATAACAATGATCATACCAATCAATTGTCTATCTTTGCACTACGGTCCAAAGATATTCAACTATAAAACCAATGGTCATGATTATACCAATCAATTGTCTGTCAGTGCATTACGGCCAAAGACATTCAATTATAGGACCAATTGTCATGATCCTGCCAAACACATCATCGAATTATCCATGCACTACGGGCCAAGGATATTCGTTAGTATCACTAGTGGCCATGATCATTTCATACACCTGTCCATCTTTGCACTACGGGCCAATGAGAATTTTTATCACATCATTTGTAACATTACATATCGATTATATCGATATATAATTCTTCGTCATTATTATACCTTTTATCAATTTAACTATTTACTAAATAGAATAATAATTATAAGAAAATTGAATACTTTCATTTCATAAAATTCGGGTCTTACATCTATTGCTCAAGTCTAAAAATCCATAAATGGAGAGAATAAGCAAATAATACAAAGGAAGACACTAAACACATAGCTTGATCAAAACAAGTGAGTACCGCCTTTACCAAAGTGCAATTATGAGCAAAGTGTCTGCTATGTCAGCATTTGTAACAAATCAACTTGGCCCTTTTTGCCAAAACTATGTTTACTTCTCTTCCTCTTGGAATTACCAACCTCTGCAATCTTCTGAGGTGCATTAGCATTAACAATCTCTATTTGTTGAGCCTTTAGGCTTTCATCATCTAGTCATTTAGTCTTTAAATGTTCAACCTCCAACTGCTCAGCTTATAAACGCTTTAGGTGATGAAAAATATCTTCCAAAGATTTAATATTTTCATCTTGAGCTATGTTAATCTTCGAATTATTCCAATTTTCGGGGAATGAACATATCAACGTCAATTTGTTTGTTCATCTCGACAAAGGGTTGCCAACAACTCCTAATGTTTCAATCATATTCTGACATGACAAAGATGTTCTCTAAAGGTGTGTTTAACTATCTTTTATAACTATTGAACTTGGTATTTAAGAGATGCAACCTTGTCATGTCCATTTTCTTTTGGGAAAGAAAGATGAAGAATCTTATTAGAGATATTCGATTAGTTCACAACAAAGATAAAAGAATCTTTACAACATGAATCAACTTAACATAAAAATAATAGGATATAAATACAAAAGGGAGACTTCACCAAGCTTAGGAATCAAAATCCGTATAAATGCATAATTATTTAAATTTAAATTTTTAGCGCACAAGACTTGTAATTTAGGGAATAATTTAATTAAATTACTACAACCTAATTAAATCACTTGCACTAGGAACAAGGGTACATGCGTAATTATAGCATTGTAATTTAATTCCAAGCACCAACGATTAATATTTCAAAAAACAAATGAAATTAAATAATAGGAAATATTACTCAATTAATATACCAAGTATACTATAAACATATTAAAATACTTCCAAAAATATTTTAACGATAGTTTATCATCACAAAAAGTTATCAGAATTTTTAAATTTTTATTGATAAATTTGCTAATTATCACAATTAATTAACCATTGCATAAATAATTGAAAATTAACCAAAGATATCCAAATCATTAATATCTTCTAAAAATTTACAACAAAGAACTTAGCATCATAAAAAGGACACTATAATTTTTGTGGAATTTTTCTAATAAATTTGTTAATTATTACAATTAATAAACCATTGGATAATTAATTGGAAATTACCTAAAGATATCCAAATCTATTAATATTCCAAAAATCAAGTGGAAACGTTAATAATATGCTAATAATTAATTTTTGTAAAATTTTCGTAATCTAATAATAATAATAATTATTTTTAATTAATTTCCATGTATAAAATAATTAATAAATTATTTTCTCGAAATAAAAATAAAAAATCTTTAAATTCATCCGCTGGGTCGACACGTGGGTTTGTGGGTCGATTGGGCTAAATCGATCAAGCAAGCTAAATTAAATTTGAATCGGACGAATAGCGTGAACCACACGCCGTGAAGCTAGTATAGTCGCTTAATGCGTAGACGCGTGTGGCTATCGCGGCACTCCGGCGCGTATGTAGGCCACGCCCCGCCTTCCCGACCTCTAATCGTGACGCGAGTTTTTCTGTTTTGATCGATTGGCTTGATAGTTCTGATGGTGTGCTCAACCATTATTTTGGGAGATACCATAGAAGCGTTGTGATGCATGGAACTCCCACTGAGACTGAGATTGCACTGCATCTTCAACCTCCAGCCATAATTTTTTTCCAGATTATTCATTTCACGATCCAAACTATGAGAAGCCATATCTCAACCTATATTAATTCGATTCATGCGTATAATATATCGTTGGAAAGCTTACAACATGTACTACATATATATACCAATATCATTCGAAATAGACAATTACATAGAAAGTTATGGCTGGTTAAAGTAGGCTATTTGCAAACTACGGTTCTAAATTAATTTTAAATTACATATTCAGTTATATCCAAATTATGCAGATCTTATACACTGTGTTTGGGCTACAACATAATGCAATGTTAGCCCCTAACATTTTGTGTACTTAATGTTGCCATTGATGATATTTTTTAAGCTTTTAAACATGCAATCATGGTATAATGTGTAAACATATGATTCATAACATACATTAGAACGATAAAGCATGCTTTGATACTAATGTATCAAATTTTATACGCATGTTATTTCATATTTACACGTAGCAGTAGAACTAAAGGCATACCTCTTGTAGCGTGAAAGTCTCAGATGTGAAAAGCCTTCTGTAAATGATCGTTTCATGAAACCCAACGGCGTCTCCGAATTACGATATGGAAACGGAGACCAATTTCACGGTTCGTAATAATTAGGGTTAGGCCTGTATTGGAAGAACTCACTGATTGATTTTTTTTTAGTTTTTGGCCAACTGAAGTAATCGTGATATGTTGAGAAAAGGAGACGTGTGTTTTTAATACTGAAGTGGTTGAACCACTTCCCAGCTTTTTCTCCCCACCCAGTCAAGCAAGGTTCAAATAATGAACGACTCTTTGACTTTGTCAATTGGTAAAGTTGATAATTAAACCAAATGAGTCGAGCCCTCCATGGGCGCCCCCATTAATTTGGATACCCAAAATCTAACAGCAACATTCGTGTTTACAGTCTATAACAATAGAACGAACAAAACTGTAATGTTCAATGGCAAGCCTTTTCTCAGCAGTGTAAAATCCATAGGATTTGCGGGTCAAATAGTCTTTGGACTTATAAGTCCGATGGGAGGAAATGTTCTTGTGTTAAAGTACAAGATGAAGTCTTCGATGTGAACTCAATTCAAGAGTACTTGTAAAGAAGGCGGGATATGGTGATGAATTGGGATAAATAACGCTTTTGGTCATTGTCTTTGAAATTCCGATTTTATTTTGTAGTTCTGAAATTTTTTATTCTGATCGAATAATCAGATTTTTCAAAAACTTACAAAATGGTCATTCCGATTCGATTTTCATCCAAAAAAATGACGGACGGAATGCTAATCGTAATTGAGTTAGTAGTTATTTTTTCTTGACGTGGCCCGTTATTTTTCTTGATGTGGAGGTTAAAAATTTTCTTAAAAAATGTTACTCAAAGTCTCGAGCTGTAAACTCTTCAATTAGAAACTTTATATTACAACAAAAATCATTATGCCAACTATCTACTATGCTTAAATTTATGTAATACTAATATTTAAACTAAGTAAAGATCGTTTAGCTATTGTAATAATAATAATAATTGTAATAACTGTAATAATAATAATTATTATTATAATAATCTGATGTTAAAAAGGGATAATCTGTATAGTATTTCAATAAAATAATAATAATAAAGAACTTAAATATGATTTACTATCCTAAACTACACAATTTTTATAATAAAAAAAACGCATTTTTTTTTTGTAATAATAAAAAAGGCACAGTTTTTTTAATAAAAAAACAAAAACAACGCAAAAAAAAACAACTAACAACTCTATTTCTACCGGGTAACTGGAACAGCAGTCCTGGCGTTAGCACTACGAACAACACCACAGCGATCAGCACCGGCCCCCAGTCCGCCATTTATTATTTAATTATTCGATATATATATATATATATATATATATATATATGTATATATGAAAAGCTCGATCAGGGATGGATATATGAAGGAGATGATCAGAGAAGATAACTACTCTACTTTTTGTCTATTGAGAGAGACAGAGAGTAGATCTGGACTTGAAGAGGGTAAATAAGGTGGTGACCGATCCAGATGTGTGTTTGGGGATTAATTTTTGTTGTTCTACGTACGGCTATGATGTCCACAGTTTTTATTACAAAAATGCGTTGTTAGTTGTTTTTTTTGCGTTGTTTTTGTTTTTTTTATTATTACAAAAATGTTTTTTTTTTTATTACAAAAATTGTGTAGTTTAGGATAAGAATCATATTTAAGTTCTTTATTATTATTATTTTATCAAATACTACAAAAGATTATCCCTTTTTGGTATCAGATATTACAATAATAATTATTATTATTACGCTTATTACAATTATTATTATTATTACAATTCCTAAACGACGCTACTTAGTTTAAATATTAAGATTACATAAATTTAAGCATGGTGGATAGTTGACACAATGGTTTTGTTTTAATATAAGCTTTAATTTGAGAGGCCTTGAGCTCAAGACTTTGCGAGAATAACATTTTTTAAGAAAATTTTTAACCTCCACATCGTAAAAATAACGGTCACACCAAGAAAATAACTACTAACTCAAGATAATCAAAGATTCCGTCCGCTTTTTGACCGAAAATCAAACTGAATGACCATTTTGTAAGTTTTTTGAAAGTACGCTTATTCGATCAGAATAAAAAAAATTTCTTGAATCACAATAAAAATCGGACTCAAAGATCTGACCAAAACGTTATTTATCCCCTTTTAAATTTGTTGGAGATAATAGCAACGTTTATGCAAAATATACTTTTGATCACCGTAAGAAAAAGTAGTGCTGAATATATGCAACAGTGTAGCATTTTGAGTTCATATTTGACAAGGATCTAGGCTACTATGTTTGTAATACCAAGAGTCTATTGTTCAATGGGTACAGATCATTGTCCCTCAACGATTCAATGTATATAAAACTGCCAAAAAGTGTTGTTCGGGAGTATTTTATAGACCTTCATATGGGTCGAAGGCCTGACATTAGAAGGATTTTAGGAGACCACTGGGCTGAAGCACATGGAGAGGTTGGAGCTGTTCGGGTCGGCGTCCGAGTCCTTTTGGGCCAGAGCCTCATCTTAGTGGATGTCTTCAGGTTCGGTATCCGAGCCCTTTGGGCCGGAGCCTTACCTTGTCGTGTGGTGTTCGGGGTCGGGTCATCGAGTCCTTTGGGGCGAAGCCCAGACTTGATGGTGGGGTTGTTTGAGCCTGCACAGTGGGTTTTCCTGCGTGCAGAGTTTAGGATCCTAGCCATAGTTGAATAAGGTAACTCCAAAGGTAGTGGTTGGATTGGATTCCACTTGCACCTTTTAAGGAGATTGTGTTAGACCCAAATTATGGTAACTACCATGATTTGGAGTCCTAATTCGACCCGGAGGAGGATTCTAAGGTGGCGTGAGCATTATAAATACAAGGCCAAGGTCACAATTAACAGGTAATACCTACTTTTGAGTACTAAACACTTAGCCTCCATTGTTAAACCTTGTAACGACCTGTACTTATTCTCACACCAGAGCTATCCCCGTGCACAATGTCAGTCAAGCTTCTGTGTGATCTGTTATTGTTATTGTAGGTTCTAGCGCGTGGATTACGTGATTGGGCCTTGCGCCGCTGAAACTCAAGCGTTAACATTGGTGCTGAAGGAGGGCCTTTTAGTGTTCTTACAATCACGGTCGGACTTTTCCTAGGTAGAGGCTATAATGGCGTGGAGTATCTTCATCTCTCTAACCACGAAAAGGCTAAAACACACCGACCATCCAAGTGAGGGGGCCGGTTAAGGATGATTGGGTTCCGAGATCTAGGGAGATCGGTGGAACCGCCTCCTTCCCTTAGCGAAGACTCTTCCATGACGCCGAGCTAGTCGGTAAGCGAGAATCACTTCAGGCGTTTGAGGTGCATGGAAAAAAGAGTCGAGGCGAGGCGGTCGGGATCGAGGGGAATTCATTCTGCAGAAAAAGATGCAGCAGAACAAGGACGCCATGATGGCCCTACGCCTTCAGCAAGAGGAGCTCGAACAGTAGATGGCTAACATGGCCGGATAACAGGAGGCATCCTCAAAGAGGCGTAGGCATCGGAGCCGATCTCGGTCACCCCGACGGAAAGCCTGGGAATAGGTGTCGGAACAGATATTGTGCGTATTATCAGTCTCGGGGGCATACGACAGAGGAATGCAACAACCTGAAAGATCGATAGAAAGAACGCCCGAAATGGGCAATCGTGCGATGTGTGGTCGATCGAGAAGGTTTGGAGGCCCCCCAGGAGGAGCATAAGGAACCGACATGGGAAACACAGCCGCAACCGCACCCACAAGCCCGAGGAGTGATTGATGTGATTTCAGGCGGGTCGGTAGGGCGTGTAACCGGAAGGAAGAGGAGCGGCGGTCATCGAGGTAGTATTATTGTGGTAGAAGTTCATCACCGCGAAAGGATAGGGCCTATTCAGGGGTATCCATCTCATTTTCGGATGAAGACTACCCTGTCGATCATATCGAACCACATGATGGGGCACTGGTAATAACAGCACAGGTCGGGTTAGTTGACATAAAAAGAATAATGATCGACAACGGGTCCTCGGTGGACATACTCTACACGCATGCCTATCAGAGGATGGATCTGGGAGGAAAGAAAATGGAATTGGGAGGAGAGGGTCCGTTGTACGGTTTCAGTGGCGACTCGGTGCATGTGTCAGGTACGATAGAGCTACCAGTCTTTTTCGGTACAGCCCCTCAGGAAGCAGAAATAATGATAAAATTTTTTGTAGATGAAGTGGATTCTACTACTGACACCATATTGGGAAGGCCGACATTAACAAAGATTACAGCGATGGTCGTCTATACCTCACTTCAAAATCAAGTTTCCTACAAGAATGGGATCGGGGAGGTAAAAGGTGATTTGGACATTGCCTCAAGGTGTTATCGAATACTTTGATTTCCTCGTGGCTCTGGGTCAAGAAATGAAATAGACAATGGCCATCGAGATAGAGCCATTCACCGAGAGAAAGATCATTGAACCCATGGCACTCGCCAAGAAGAGATAGAAGATGTGGAATTGATACCAGGGAATCCGGAAAAACTGATCAAAATTGGGGCAGGATTAACAGAACCGCTGCGAACAGGTCTGGTGGACTTGCTTCGAGTGTATGCCGATATCTTCGCGTGGGATCCTAGTGATATGCCCATAAGAAATTTAATCAAGATGTGCCTGCATAGGCTCGCATCTGAGACGAAGAAAGAGAAAATCTGATAAAGAAAGAGGATCTTCGCCTTTAAAGACAGAGGATCATAGATGAAGAGATTGGTAAACTGCTAGAGGCAGGATTCATCTTTAAGATCGACTATCCCGAATGGCTGGCGAATGTGGTTTTGGTTCAGAAGCAAAATAGGAAGTGGAGGTTGTGCATCGACTACACGGATCTGAATAATGCATGCCCAAAAGATTTCTATCCTCTACCCAACATAGACCACCTAATTGATGCCACTTTGGGGTATGAAATATTAAGTTTCATGGACGCTTTCTCAGGATATCACCAAATCTCGATGCACAAGGATGATATCCCGAAGACTAGCTTCATCACTCATCGGGCTATATATGCGTATCGGAAGATGACCTTCGGATTGCTGAACGCAGGGGAAACTTATCAACAGATGATGAACTTCGTATTCAGACAGCAGCTAGGCCGGAGTATGGAAGTGTACGTGGACGACATGATCGTAAAAAGCATATCAGTCCGAGATCATTTGGAAGACCTAGAAGACTGCTTCGAAACAGTAAGGCAACACAAACTGAAATTGGACCCGACCAAATGTACCTTCGATTTGGGTTCAGGAAAATTTTTGGGATACTTGGTCAGCAAAAGGGGAATTGAAGCCAATCCAGAAAAAATCGCGGCGATCTTAGACATGAAATCTCCAAAGACATACAAAGATGTACAGAGGTTGACGAGCCGGATAGCTGCCCTTCGGAGATTCGTGTCAAGGTCAGCCGAAAGATGTCTACCCTTTTTTTACACTCTCAAGGGTCCGAAGAATGAAAAGAGCTTCCAGTGGACTTCAGAATGCGAAGACGCGTTCCAAGGGATTAAGAAATATCTGAGTTCGGCACCGCTATTGATGAAACTGATCCCTTCGGAACCTTTATATTTATATTTGGCTGCGAGCCCGGTGGCAATAGGGGCAACACTGGTACGTGATAAGGGATGAAAGCAGTTCCCGGTATCTGCGTCGACCATGTATTCTTGAGACGCGAAGATCGAATACGAACACGGAAAAGTTCACCTATGCCTTGATAATTGCCAGCAGGAAGCTCAGGCACTATTTCCAGGGTCGACTAATAGTGGTATACACGGACACGGTAGTTAAATAAGATTTTGCATAAGCTAGAGGTTTCAATGCCGGTTGGCGGCTTGGCGATGGAATTAACACGATTTGCGATAGAATACCATCCCTGAACCAAGAATCAAAGGGTAGGCCTTAGCATTTTTAGTGGTATAGTGTTCCTTTACAGAGTCAGACGTAAGCATAGTGGCCGAAACCCAACAAAGGCAGACCTCATGGACCTTATACGTGGATGGATCAGCAACTTCGACGTCGTCGATTAGAGGAGGGTCATTCGACAAAGTCCCAAGGGTTCAAGGTCAAGAAAGCCATCGATTTCGCTTTAAGGCCACGAACAACGAAGCAGAGTACGAGGCCATCCTAGCAGGAATACGGTTGGCCCGAAGCTTAGAGGTACAGAAGTTAGTCATCTACAGTGATTCGTAGCTGGGGGTCAAGCAGCTGTCGGGTGAGTATGAGGCTCAGGGGGCAAGAATGTCGAAGTACCTGGCCGAAGTAAAGGATAAGCTTGTATACTTCGCATCGCACAGTTGTCAAGGGGTGGATCGGTCATATAATACGATAGCAGATGCCCTAGTGAGATTGGCAACCACCGAAACAAGCTCCTTCAACGAATCGGTATACCTGGAGGTCTTAGAACGGCTCAGTGTTCCAAAGACAGAAGTGCTAGCTCTAGACCGACTTGACTGCTGGCTCACGCCTTATATTTCCTACTTGGAAGACGGAGTTCTACCTTTAGACCGAATCCTTGCGAGAAAAATCAAGCATCGAAGCTTAAATTTCGTACTCATTGACGGAGATCTTTACCGAAGGGCTTTCAGTTCTCCCTTACTCAAATGTTTAACCTCGTCAGAAGCGGACTACACACTTCGGGAAGTGCATGAAGTGATCTGTGGGGATCACATGGGGGCCAAGTCAACGCACACAAGATTTTGAGGCGAGGGTATTATTGGTAAATTATTTATCTGAGAGGCCAAGGATTTCGTCGAAGGTGTCCCAAATGTCACCGAACAAACACCATCCCACATCGACCTCCCAAGAGTTATATTCGATCCTATCCCGATTCCTTTTCTTTGTATGGGAATCGACATCCTAGGGCTTCTGCCAAGGCTGAGGACAAGTTAGCTTTGTGATCGTGGCTATCGACTCATATGACAAAGTGGGTCGAAGCCAAACCACTGCAGAAGATCACCGAGCAAGAATGCCTAAAGTTTTTCAAAGAAGGAGTGGTTTATCATTTTGGTATCCCGATGGCGGTGGTCTCGAGATAATGGCGCGGCGGTTAAATGGGATCAAAGTTTGAGGGTTTTCTGAAAGAGTTGGGGATCCAGCATCGCAAGACCTCGGTCGCTCATCCTCAATCAAATGGTTAAGTAGAAGTGACCAACCGAATCCTGCTCAACGGGATCAAAAGAAGGTTGGATGAATTAAAGGGTCGGTGGTCCAAAGAGTTGCTGTCTATTTTGTGGGCATATCGGACTACCCCGATGATGACAACCGGGGACTCTCCGTTCAAACTGGCATACGGGACCGATGCACTCATACCAGTTGAGATCGGATCCCCCACCCTTCGTCGTCGATCAAGACAAAGAGTCAGACAATGATGATGGTTTGAAAACAAACTTGGATCTGTTGGAGGAAGTTCGGGATTCAGCTGTGATGAGGTTGGCTATCTATCAGCAGCGAACAACCCGACACTATAATCAAAAGGTGAAGCCAAGGAGGTTTGCAGTAGGTGACTTGGTCTTCCTGGAGTCGGAGGCATCAACCCCCCAGAACACTGGCAAGCTGATGCCTAACTGGGAGGGACCATATGAGGTGGTGGAGGTGCCGAAGCCAGGTACATATCGGCTTCGAGCCATGGATGGTTCGGAAGTAAAGAATACATGGCATGCTGGAAGACTTAGAAAATTGTACCAGTAATAGATATGTCATTCTTTTCTTTATCCGTGTAACCGTTTCAATCTTAAATGAAATAAATGAAAGTTTTCCTTGGAGATGCTTAACTTCATCTATATTCATATGACTCTTAATACTCGAACGGGTAAACTTCGGGCACTATCCGATCAAGAGGTTCAGAAAGATACCATTGATCGAGATAAGTCGCGAGTATAACTGATTACAAAAATTTATGAACAAAAATACTCGATTTCATTTATACTTAGAATTTTTTTATAACTCCCGATCGCTTTCGATCTGGGCAAAGTACAAATGCAAAAGTACAAAAAATTATAAGTCCTAACAACATCTATTCAGGAGGATAATCATCGCCGGCTTCGGATTCTTCATCCGACGAGTCGAGAAGGGCAACATCGAGCCCAACAAATGGTTAGTTTAGCTTAGAGAGCCTTCTCACGATAAGCCGTACCCATCACTGGCCAAGGGCTATGACCTTCTCATTCAAAGCGTTTGACTCTTGAATTCTAAGAATGGTCTTTCATTGGGCCTCGGCGATCTTCTCGGGGAAAGTGTTGACGATGGCTGTTAAATCATTATTCGCTCTGATCACTTGTATCATTTTGACATGCATCTCGGAGAACTTCTCGGTGATGGCGTCAACAGCTTTCTCCCGATCCTTGGCGTCCCCATATAGGCGATCCCTCTCCTCCAGAAGTATTGCATATTTTTTCTCGAGCTCCTCAGCATGGCGTTCAGCTCGGGTCACCTTATTTCGGGTCTTAGCATGGAGATCTCGTTCCTTCTTCAGTCCGAAAGCGCCAGTCATGACCTCGACTTGAAAGACTCTACATCCACCCTCAGCTGAACTTCCTTCTTCGTGGTTCGGGCAAGGAGAGGGATGGCTCGAGCAAGAATGGCGTTGGCTGGCCTACTACAGCAAACACACACATCAGCTATCAAAGCAAAGGTATAAGTTTACAATAAGAAGTTAAACGGCTTAAAATTACCTCGGTATTGATCCCGCACATAAGCCACCGATACTCTTGGAGGTGAACCCTTGAATCGTTCGTCATCACCCGAGAGCTTGAAATAGTCAAATTAGGTAAAAGGGAATACCTCAAGAAGGCTTTTCGGCCAGCATGTGGTCGGCGACCCATGAGATGAACTGGGTTGAGATGAAGGCGTTGAGGTGGCTACGGGATTGACCACAACAATGGGTTGTTCAGAACTTTCATCAAGCCGGGGTTTCTTTGATCGGGGCTCGAGGGGAGCTTCTAGAGTATCCTCCGAGTCCTTGATCACCTCAAAGATGACTAGGAGGAGGAGGAATCGTCTTGAGATGCTTGCCATATGAGACCTTGGCAAGAATTTTTGCGTAAGGCTAGGAAGGTTTTTTGGACTTCTTCAGCAAAGTCGCCTTCTCGGCTCCGCTCATCTTCAGAGCAACCTTTTTTGTCGGAGGGGGGTCGGGTCCTGATGCAGATCCTACCGAGAGCTCTGTTATCGGGATAGTCTCTTCATCGAGTGAATCGTCGGTTACTGGAGGGTGGATTGGTCTGGTGGTGGGGGGACGAGATATCGGGGTCTCGTCGACGCCCTCAAGTTTTAAGATGGTCACTGCACAGAAGAGAAGGGGATGAGTTAATAAGTCATAAATTATCTGAGGAAAAGGTAAGAGAGGGACTGATCGGTCAGAAGGGAGATACTTACAGCCATGTTTGTATAACTGTGCTTCGTTGGACGTAATCTGCCAGACTCCATTCTTGGTCTTGCACCACCTCTTATAAAACAATTAGAAGGCGTCATTTCGATCCTTCTGAACTTGGATATTTTGCTCACGGGTTGGTAGGATGGGCCCAGTGAGGGAGAAGCTGGAGGTCGGTCCCCTTGGCGAAGAACCACTTGTCATGCCAGCCCTTGTTGCTCGAAGGGGTTTTGACAGGAACAGTTCGGGTGGGTCTTCTGTTTTATTGCTTTAAGCCGGGTTCTTTCGACGCGGTCACAGTGAATAGAGCGAAGAAGAAGTCGAGGCCGGGCGTGATCCCGAGTTCCTGACACAAAGCGATGAAGGTGAACAGTTGGATGTACGAGTTCGGCACGAGCTGTGCAAACCTGATTCCCGCAAAACAGAGGAAAGATGAGATGAATTCATGAAGTGGGAACCGAACCCCAGATTTCAGAAGGTATAGGGGCACGGCCACCCATTCACCATCGGGCCTCCAAAACATTTTCTCATCAGGTTTTGGCACCTGAAGCTTGTATTCTTGAGGTATTTTGAAGAGGGTTCGGATATCGGGGATCTAAGAGGGTGTGATGGTGGAAGGGGTGTGGAAATGAGAAAATTCCTCTACAGAGTGATAGGCGTTACGGATCCTAGCCTCGGTTGATATTGAGGTAGGAAGAACCGAGGGGGTAGGGGCGTTAGTAGGAGCCGCTGGCAAATCGACGGGAACTAGATCGCCAGTGGTGACGGAGGGAGGGGTTGATTCAGTGGGGGAAGGAGGAATGATAAAATCAGCCATTTGACGCAAGATTTTAAGGAACGAGATGCAAATGTGTGGTTTTGAGGAAAATCGAGCAAAAATTAAGCTCAAGAACTAACAGAGTAGATGAAATCGGTGAAGTGTGGGGAAGAGATGAGCTCGCCGAAAATCGTACTCGCCGGAAAGTTAGACAGAGAGTTTGAATTGGAAAGTGCTGGAAAAAGTGATAGTGATTGACAGTGAGGGGTTTTTATAGGTGTAGGTGCACGATACCTAAGGGCGGCTATTAAATGCTCAAGGTGGGACCAAGCATGGGGGGAGGGCGTGCAACGTTTGAGAAACGAGGACAAACCGTTTGGCTTCCTAGACAACTCATTATTAGTTGTCATGACCTTTCATATACGACGATTTTCAAGTCTCCGATTATAAGTATATTACAATCGAGACTAGGGGCAATGTTCGGAGCATTTTATCGACCTTCATGTGGGCCAAGGCTGACATTAGAAGGGCTTTAGGAGACCAACGAAATGGGCCCCATGGAGAGGTTGGAGTTGCTCGGCCTGGCGTTCGAGTCCTTTTGGTAGAGCCTCATCTTAGTGGATGTCTTCGGGTTCAGATCTCGAGCCCTTTGGTAGAAGCCTTACCTTGTCGTGTGGTGTTCGGGTCGTGTCATCGAGTCCTTTGGGGATGACCTGGACTGATGGTGGGGTTGTTTGGGCTGCATGAACGGGCTTTCTCGCGTGCGAGTTCGGGATCCTAAATCATAGTTGAATAAGGTAACTCCAAAGGTAGTGGTTGGATTGGATTCCACTTGCATCTTTTAAGGAGATTGTGTTGGACCCAAATTATGGTAACTACTATGATTTGGAGTCCTAATCCGACTTCGGAGGAGGATTCTAAGGTGGTGTGAGCGTTATAAATACAAGGTCAAGGTCACAATTAACGTAATGCTTACTTTTGAGTACTAAACACTTAAATTTCCCATTTATTAAACCTCAGAATCGGCCAGATTTATTCTCACACCGGAATTTATCTCCTACGCAGACAAGCCGTCAAGCTTCTGTGTGATCTGTTATTGTCTGCGGGTTCTAAGCGTGGAATTTTTTTGATTGGATCTTGTACGTGAAAACTTGGCGTTAACAAGTGTCATAAGCTCCCCACAAAAACTCGATGAAGGATCCAACTTAAAATGCTCTGCCCATGATCTGGTGCAGCTCGACAGAACATACAAGAAAACGGGTCTGTCAAATTCATTTTCTGGTTCACATGTGTATTTGGGGGACTTGAGATCCTGTGCTTCATCTTTTACATTTATAAATCAAGGCAACTTTCTCGCGCAAATACTGCTATGCAAAATTATTGCAACTGGTTTCAAGTGATTCGGCTATGCAGAGAGCTGAAAATGCAGATAGTGAAATCATCTTCCGACCTGTTTGTCGACACTGTATTGATCAATCGACTAAAATTAATTTTATGCTAACCATTCTCATAAAATACGCAGAGGAACACAAAGATGCTAGACCTACCATGAGTTGGGTTGTGGATATGCTTCTGCATGGAGAAAATGGTGATCAGCATGAGTGGCATTTGTTTAGTTTGAATTAGATTTGTATGCTAATTAATAAATATACTACTTTTTCTGTTCAAAATTTGTAGAATTCAGTCTTTTGTAGTATTAATGTTTACAAGGTCCATTGTTGTGAAAATTAATACTCCTATGCTGATCAAGTAATATACTACTTGTTGGAACACTAAATTTGAGTTGGTGGCAACTCGGTATAATCATGTTGATATAGTCTTAGTCAATGATTTTGTCTATTTTCGAATGGGATTACATACTTGCTAAGTGATGATTCCGAAAACATTGCATGTACATACATGATTATTGGAATGCTTCAGATTGGGATTGGAAGGTGTTAAATGATTGGCTTAATTCCTAGTAACACCTCTAATGGCAAATTCTCTACAAAATCAGCCCTATTATTCCCCACAATTTGCTGATAATTATCTTGGCCTGCAATTGAATACTAATAATGACTAGTCAAGTTACAATAAATATCCAAATAAATAAATATGGTTCCAATTTCAGAGTAAGCTGATTTTTAAATTTGGGATGTCAATTTATATCTAAATCAGCAGACATATAATACCCGAATCTGATAGTAAAACCTAATATTAATTTTAGTTGTATCATAAAGTATATAATGTACATTAAAATTATTTCAATAATGCACCTTGGCATAATAACTTTTAATATACATTTTGACATTATAATTACTTTATATGCGGACATGAAAATTAAGAATTAAAATATAAATAAATAAAATTCAAAGGTATTCAATTTTTCTGGCCGTATAGAGATTTTGATTACTTTAATATCATATGGTGTGTTCCAATTATTCATAACATAAGTGGAATTGATAGAAAAAGTTTTACCTAGGAGAGACTTATATTATTTGAAACGTTTCATATAAATATGTTCATATTATAATTTGCTTCAAATAATTTGCTGAGGATAATAATTTAAAGTTTGATGAATTATTTGCTGGTTGGCGTAGCTACCATATATTTATTGAATGAAAGCATAGATCGTGCGCAGGCAAGGGCAGGGCAGCTTGGCTGCGTCATGGTACGTCTGCCCTCTTTGATAGGTCTTCCTCAGTTCGGCCGGCCCGGTGGATTAATTTACTTCATGCAAGAGTGACGCCTAGCTAGCTAAACATTTCACATGGCACCAACCAAACCATATAATAAGAGAGAATATCAAATTTACCTTAAATCTTGAGTTCTTGATTGATATATAGTAAATAGAGAGAGCCTGTAATGAACTAGCTTAATTAGTTCAATACCTTAACAGTTGTAATGGGATAAATCTCAATAATTGAATTTATCCAGTGAAATTTAACAGAGAAATAACAGAAAATAGAGTAAGAAAGAGGGGAAAAGAGAGAATAATGGAGAGAGAAGAGAGAATCGGGAAAGAAACAACAATAGATTTTCATTCATAATCCTCCATACATCACTATCCAACAGATTATATCACACCCAAATGGTTAGCTAGCTCAGCACATGCTTCCCTCACTGGACTGAAACAAAAATAAGGAACAAAAAGACAGAAGTAACCTTTCTTAACAAAAGACACTAATAACCTGACTTGGGAACAGAAAAAGACTGTGATACCCTTATTAACTAATTAACTAACTGCAAAGATCCTAGCAATGACTCTTCCTCCTTCCTTACATATCCCTCCTCTTAAGAAGATCCTTGTCCCCAAGGATGGAAATGAGGAAATTTCAAAAGAAGTCGGTCCCAATCTTCCTGTGTGGCTTCGGATGGTAGAGAGTTTTCCCATTGCACCAACAGCTCAACATTAGTGCATTGTTTTTCTTAATCATCCTCTTGTCAAGTATTGCGGAGGTTCCGCTAGAAGTGACCATTTGCATCCGCAGAAGCAAAGAAGGAGAAGAAGTCAAGACCGACCAATCTTCTTTTTGAAAGCGTTGATATATGGAAAATAGGGTGAACCTTAGTGTGGCTCGGCAACCTAAATTTATAAGCCACAGCTCCCACCTTGGCTTCGACCATAAATGGTCCATAATACTTAGGAGTTAGCTTTCCAAAAGGGGTCTGAGCAAGGGTGACCTGTCTGTAAGGTCTGACCTTCAAATAAACCATGTCCCTTTGTACAAATGTTCGTTCAGATCTATTCAGGTCAGCATAATACTTGATCCTTGATTGAGCTTCCACCAGGTTTTGCTTAAGCATTCTGAGTAGTTGGGACTTGTGTCTGCAAAACTGCTTAGTATTAGGGTCATATACCCTTCCCCACTGATGGAAAGACAAATGGGAAGGCTTATACCCATACAACATTTCAAATGAGGAAGTTTGTAAACCATTGTGGAAATGGGAGTTATACCACCACTCAGCTAAGTCCAACCAAGCAGTCCAGCCGTGTGGCTTTTGGGACACCATACACCTAAGATATCATTCTAGAATTTGGTTAATCCTTTCAGTTTGACCTTTGGTTTGGGGATGGTAAGTTGTACTCATTTGCAGTTTAGTACCCACAAGTTTTGAATAGGGATTGCCAAAAAAGGCTAATGAAAATTTTGTCTCTGTCAAAGACTATAGAAGAAGGTAGGTCATGTAGTTTGTATATGTGAGTAATGAAAAGCTGGGCTAGATGAGCAGCAGTGAAAGGGTGTTTGAGAGGAATAAAATTGCTATATTTAGTAAGTCTATGCACTAGTACCCAAATGATTGTCATACCAACAGAACTAGGCAGTCCTACTATGAAGTCCATGGTGATATCAGTCCAGGGAGTATCTAGAACTGGAAGAGGCTGGAGAAAACCTGGAGCAAGAACATTTTTATGTTTTTGTTGCTAGCATACATCACACTCTTTAACAAAATTAGTTACATCTTGCCTTAATGTTGGCCACCAGAAATATTGATTAATCCGTTCATAGGTACCCCTTATCCCAGAATGCCCCTTAATGGGAGAGCTATGGAACTCCTCTAAGAACTTCCTCCTTAGATCAGAATCTGGCCCCAACACCAATCTATTCTGGAACTTCAGTCTGCCACTGTTAAAAGAGTATCCAGGTAAGCTACTGGGATCTATTTGTAGTTGCAGAATAAGCTCCTTAAGTCCTTCATCTTTCTCCCAAGAGTGAGCAATCTCCTGGACCCAGCTTGGTATTGCTGTTGTAACTAGATTGAGCTCACTAACTTCTTCAGTTTTGTCCAATTGAAAAGGAACCTCCCTAGAAAAACTGTCAGCCACTACATTTTCTTTTCCCTTTCTATAAATTATCTCATAATCCAGTCCCATAAGTTTGGTGATCCATTTTTGTTGATTGGTTGTTGTAATCCTTTAGTCCAATAGATACTTTAAACTCTGGTGGTCTGTCTTGATGAGGACTTTTTTCCCTAAGAGGTAATGCCTCCATTTATTTACTGCATGAACCACAGCCATGAGTTCTTTTTCATAAGTTGAGTATCCCAGATGTTGTCCTGCTATAGCCTTACTAAGGAAGGCTATAGGCCTTCCTTTTTGTGACAAAACTGCACCAATGCTATAGTGGGAGGCATCTATTTCCAGTACAAAAACTTCATTAAAATTAGGCATGGTAAGGACTGGGGCTTGTGTCATAGCCTCCTTAAGAGCCATGAATGCTTCAGTTGTCTGGTCAGACCATTTGAAGTTATCTTTCCTGAGTAAATTAGTAAGGGGCCTGCTTATCAACCCATAATTCCCCGATGAACCTCCGTAGTAGCCGCTAGGCCTAGAAATCCCCTCAACCCCTTTATATTCTTAGGCACAGGCCATTCCATCATACATTTAATTTTATCGGGATCAGTTGCCACCCCTTGTGGAGATATGATGTGACGCCCCCAAAATAGGTATACACAACACCCATTCTGAGTCGCCAAATACATGGTACAAGAAGCAAACTACAACTTCAATAATACAAATGTCGTGTGAAATACGACAATATATCTTATGAGTTTAAATACAAATATTATCTTCTAGATAATATCTATACTCAAATAAATCCTCATCACATTTATTGATACATTATTTTACAATAATGGTGAGGACTACTAAACAACTCTCTCTAGAACCTTCATTCCATACCCCCACTAAGTACTCGCTACATTCTCGCCTCCCGAGAAGAAAAATGGAACAACAAGGAAAAGGGTGAGCTCAACTAGCCCAAAGAAAGAATATTATGACTAAGATAATATACAACAAATTATCGTTAGTCTCCAACAGGAAAAATCTGATAGAATACAATAGACAACAAGTTTCAGATCAATATTCATGGCTTAAATAATAATTCATAGAAGAGTTACGTAGAGAATGAAATCTACTATAATCTATGAATTTAACGGTCCATCATCAATATTTTATCCTGTAACATCAATCAATATTCATCTCAAATCAAATATTCATCTTTGCACTACAGTGCCAAAGATATTCATCAATCGATTCATGTTCATCTCAACACTGCTCATCTTTTTTCACTAAAGGCCAAAGATATTCATCGATCGGTCATGTTCATTTAAACACCGCCATCTTTTTGCACTACACAGCCAAAGATATTCTTCAGAAATCATTCATCTTTGCACTACAAAAGCCAAAGATATTCAATAATATCATCATTTAAGACCGAGGATGATGAAAAATATTTTTAAGAAGAACGAATCCAAAGTGAAACAAAATGACAAGGATTAAGGATTCGTATTTGTTTTATCCATGTCCAACAATACCTCAAAAATAATCATAGTGGTGTAAAATTCAAGAATGATCAAAACATGGATACAATCAAAGCTAGTATCCGTAATAGATATTTTAGACGAAAAAAAAAATTTCATTTTTCTATGAATAGTGTTAGATATCGTGAATAATAGGCCGTATAATGCGTGAATAAGAACTCAGACACCAAAAGATAGAAATTCCACAAAAAAAACATCTTCACGCTTCATGAATAGTACTCGTGAATAAGAACTTCGTGAATAGTAACTCATGAATAGTAACTCGTGAATAAGAACTCATGAATAGTAACCCCAACATGAAAAAGTTCCAAATTTGATAAAAACTTCGGATCAACATTTCAAAGATAATGATATTGAAGAAATAATATCATCCGAGAAGAAAATAACATCCCTTACCTCAAAGAATCAAGATTTTGGAAGGAAAGGTCTCAAGTGATCTTTGAATGAAACTTATCTTGACAAAGAACTCTCAAAGTATCTAAATACTCACAAAATACGCCAATAATAATAGAGAGAGAAAGAGAGAAACTTTGTTTACGTGTGATTTTCAATTCTAACTTAGCCTCTATTTATAGGAAAATGTTAGCCCATCAAGGCAGACTTGACTGCTTACCGATGGCTTTACCTCGCTACTATTGCCACCCACCACATTTGAAATAAAATTCAGCACATTTTTCACCAACCACAAGTGGGGGCCACCACTCAATTCTAGAATTTTCCACCAAAATCAATTATAAACCCAATTTCAATCGGACACCTCTTAAAATTCATAACAAATCATTCGTGAATTTTAACGGTTCAAAATTTGTGGACATATACTCAACTTATGTATGTATAACATACCCAAAAATTACCACAATCCAACGGTTGGGATAAAAATTATAACCCCATAATATATCTCAAAACCCCGATTTAATTTTTAATTCCTCCAATGCAAAAATCTCGATAAAACACCTCAACAATAATTTCCTCATTTATAACCACATAAATAAATCCATCATTTATATCCACATAAAATAAATATTTCTTTATCATATGAATCAATAATTAATTATTCACAAATAATATTACGAATCACAATTATAACAACCACCGCTAGTTCCTCGGAAAGAGGGGGCTTTCAATAAGGATCTCTCCTTCATCGGGCGCCGCAATTAGGTGACCAAACCTCTCCTTGTATGTAACTTTCTAGACATTGCCAATAATGTTATCTAATAATATTATTCAAATAATATGAATTATTGATCCGATAATGGAAAATATCATGCGTTGACAATTATTGAACAACAATAATATAAAATATCAACGCCGCAATTATCAATCAATAAAATAAAATATTGAATAAAGAATTACCGTGAAAATTATCGAGTAGTGCCATCTTACGTAAGGATCAATAATTCAACAATACTGCGTAATACCGCGTGCCATCGCGTGCAACCACGCCAGACATCGTATTTTAACCACCGGGTATTCCAATGGTCTTAACTCAGAATAACTACGCCTGTTATTTTTAACCAACTTATATATATTTGTCGCTTTCCTCATCCAATCGCTTCACATATGGGCTTACACATGGTCATGGCTGTATTTTAATATTCCCCGACAAGATAAAATATTCCACGACCAAACGAATATTCCCCGACAACAACAATGAATATTTTATAACCACTTGCTTATTTTGAAATATTTACGTATTTAACCCTTAACTATCCACATTAATCAAATCAACCCTTACTATTTCAAAATAATAAATAAAGGAAATTCCTTTTTATTTAAAAAAATTTCGGGGTCTTACATATGATGTGGTCTAAGTATTGAATAGAATCTGTCCTGAAAACACATTTACTCCTTTTAGCAAAAAGTTTGTAATCTTGTAGCAGTTTGAGGGTCAGTCTTAAGTGTTCCAAGTGTTCATCATAATCCTTACTATAAACTAGTATATCGTCAAAAAAGACGAGGATAAATTTTCTGAGGAAAGGCTGGAATACCTGGTTCATTAGTGACTAGAATGTGGCAGGAGCATTTGTGAGCCCAAAAGGCATCACCAAGAATTCAAAATGGCCATTATGAGTCCTAAAAGTAGTTTTTTTGTATGTCATCTTTGTGTTCCCTGATTTGTTGGTATCCTGATCTTAAATCAAGCTTGGAAAACTACCTGGAGCCATGTAACTCATCCAGCAACTCATCAATGGCAGGTATAGGGAACCTATCCTTGATGGTCATAGCATTTAGAGACCTGTAATCAACACACAACCTCCATATTCCATCCTATTTTTTGACTAAAAGAATTGGAAAAGCATATGGGCTATTGCTTGGTTGAATTACACAATTCTGTAGCATCTCCTGCACAATCTTCTCTATTTCCTCCTTCTGAACATAGGGATACTTATAGGGTCTGAGACTGACTGGCTGACTATCCTTCTTAAGCTTTATATGATGGTCATGGGTCCTCCTAGGTGGAAGACCCTTTGGTTCCTAAAATACCTCCTGGAAATCCTGCAACAACCCTTGCATCTTAGGACAGGTTTTAGCCAACTGGACTGGTTTTAGATCCCTTCTGCTAGGGCTGATATGGCTATCTGTTCCTTCCTGGACTTTGTCCTCCTCTAGATGTATCCCAAACAAATACCCAAAATAACCATGGGTAGCAGATTGTAATGTTTGGCTGAACTCCCCAGAATTTGTCATTTGAATGGTAGGTATCACATGGTCAGATTTACCTTGTAAGACAATAGTTTGCCCTTTTCTGGTAATAGTCAGCTGTAGGTTCTAGAAGTCAAAGGTTATAGGATTGAAGAGCTTCAACCATTGTACACCTAGGACAACATCTATTCCCCCCCCCCCCCCAAGAGGTAGTATTCTAAAGTCTGTATTGAACTATTCCCCTTGAATAGACCAATGCAATTGAGGACAAAACTGACTGTTATTCACCTTGAACCCATCTGCTACAGTTACTTTCAAGTTACTGCTTCCATTTACACCAGCCTTGATTGTTTTGGTTGCTTAAGGATCCAAAAAATTGTGGGTGCTGCCACTATCCACCAGAATTCTCAGGAATTTACCATTGGCCATTCCCAACAGCCTGACTGTGTTATTACTGCTTGTGACCCGAGAGAGCATGTAATGTGATTTGGGCTTTAGGTTCCTCACAACTAACAATCCTTATTTCCTCCTCTGTACACTCAGCTTGTTCAGATTCCTCCAATGCATCCTGGTCAGAGGGAAATAACATGAACAACTGGGGTCTTTTGCATGCATGTCCTTGAACATAGGGCTCATCACAGGAAAAACATATCTTCCTTCTCCTATTATCATTCATCTGTTCCCTAGTGAGTCCCCTTATTGGCAAGGACCTCATATTGTCAACCTTGTTCATTTCTGCAGGTTTGGCCTGAGGAAGGGAAATAACTGCAGGTTTTGGGGAAAAAAGAGTAGAGACAGTTTTAGGAGTAAAAACATTTGCAGACATTCTATCAATTTCTACTTCTCTTAAGCCATGCATCTAATTTGGCTTCTTCAACCCTAGATAATCTGATTAACTCCTTAAGGTCCCTTCGTTTAAGCTCCTGCACTTTTAATCGGATTTCCACCTTTAATCCACCTGTGAAAAAAATCCATGAAGAAGGCCTCATTAAGAGAGGATTCTAGCCAATGTTGTGAGACCCCAAATTTTATGAATAAAGATTTAAATTTCTCAAATATTTTTTTTTGAATATTATAGTGTGGATTTGATATAATGTTATAGTTGTGGGTAATATTTATAAATTTTGCAAAGTAAGCAGTGGTTTATATAATATTCGATTGTTCAGTGAATATTCATTTTAATAGAGAATATTAAATGCGACAAGACAATCATTGGTGGACCCCACAACTAAGTATTGTCGTAGTAAGAAAATGATAGAATTATCTTTTATTAAAAATAACTTGGCGAAAGTGTGTTACCGTTAAAACTGTTGAACTACCCGTAGTAAAAAGTACAATAATACGCTGTCGTTGTTGCAGTAGTACCAGATTTGTTATTGATGCTTACGTGAGAAGTCACTCGCTTATACTCAATTATTACTACGATAATTAACGATGATCATATCTCTCGTATTATTGATTCAATTATTGTCATAATATCATCCGCCTAATATGATATATTATTAAATCAATAATTGAGACGACAAAGTTATTCATATTATTAAATTGAAATATTTATAATGTCTAAAAGTTCATCGAGGAGAGGTTTGGTCATCTAATTGCTGCCAAAAAGAGGAATCCTTATCGAAAGCCCCCACTTTCTTGGGAACGACCTGGTTGTTAAATATTGTGAGTTATAATATTAATGATGAATAAGTTCGTGTTGATTAAAGATGAAATTGATAGTTCCATTGTGTTGGAATTATTGGTGTTAGTGAAAATCGACATTTATTTCGATAATAATTGATGTCTGGAAGTTATCGGGTAATTAATCGGATAAATGAGAAATTAATTTATATTAATTCACATGATTATAACTATTTGTTCACATGTGTGTACTATTGATTCACATTCATGTACTATTGATTCACATGTGTGTACTATTGATTCACATTCATGTACTATTAGGGGAGTTGGTGCAAGATTGATTATACTTGCATGATTAAGTTAAAGATGGAGGTATAGATGGAGGTATTATACTATTATTCGTATTTTCACATGATTATAACTATTGAATCACATGATTGAACTATTGATTCACATTATTTACTATTTGGGGAGGTGGTGCAAGTTTGATAATACTTGCAGGACTAAATTAAAAATGAAAGAAAAATTGGAGGTATTGATCTTGTAATTTTTGAGCCCCAAAACGTCGTGAATTATCGAAACTATATTTTTCTATAAATAAAGCTCATTCTTCCTTCATTTCTCACCAATTCACTAAAGCTATAGAGCAATTATTATAGAGAGAAATTATAGAGAGAAAGAAGAAGAAAGTCTCGTTACCTCACTATTCCATATCCAAATTTCTTTTGAGGTAAGGGGGTATTATCTCTTTCGTATTCATGAAGAGAGCTATTGTTATTCCATTATTTATTATTTTGTTGAATATCTTATATCGTATGCGTATTACATGACTGGTTCCACTATTTATTAATTTGTTGGAATAACCTGTCTATGCAAAGTACCGCATACATGGTGAAATTCTTCTATTATTTTATTCTTTATTATTCTGTTGGAATATCCTGTCTGTGCGTATTACACATGACCTGGTTCCATTATTTATTATTCTATTGGAATAACCTGTCTGTGCGGTCTATCACATGCCTGGTGAATTTATTGTTATTTCATTCTTTATTATTCTGTTGGAATATCCTGTCTGTGCGGATTTCGCATGACCTGGTTCCATTCTTTATTATTCTATTGGGAATAACCTGTCTGTGCGGTCTATCGCATGCATGGTGAATTTTTTTATTATTCCATTCTTTATTATTCTCATTTGGAATAACATGTTTATGTGGATTTACCACATGCATGGTAAATGATCCTTCGTATTTATTCCTTATTAAATTGTGGAAATGATCCGCTTCACGTGGATTACTGCGTGGCGAGCAAAAAAATCTATTTGCGCTTTCATATTCTCTCTTATACTCGGTTGGTTAAAGTTTTAGCTTCTATACTCCATGAAATTAGTGGAATATCCTTGATATTTGCGCTTCATCCAAAGATCTTTTCATGGAAATATTCTTCCTGAAAGCACTCCTAAATTTTACTCTATAAAGAAGTATCATGTCGACAATTTGACGTTATTAATTTCTCAATAAATTAAAATTATAAATCTTTAAAATTTATCCTTGAACTTGTTTTATTGAATTATTATGTCATTGTCATCATCTTAATGCTTATATTGTGATGAAAGTCATCTTTAGCTTACGTGCATAAATGGACTTGGTATGATTATGACCAGGGATTATTCGGTATAGTCATGACCGTAATGTTACAAATGATATGGTAAAAGTCATCATTGGCCCGTAGTGCATTGATGGACAGTTGTTGCCATGATCATGACCATTGATGAAAATATGAATATCCTTGGCCCGTAGTGCATTGATAATTTATGGTCATGATACTAATGAATATCCTTGGCCGTAGTGCAGGGATGACGTGGTTTATTTAATAGTTGAGTCTCAACGATAAAAGTGATGAAAAACCTTTTAAATCATAGAAGATAGTAGATTTTATTATCTACTTGACTCTTCTAATGGATTGCTTGTTCCGTTACAGTTAAACTTAATGTTTGTTATATTGTACCAATTTAACAGTGTTGAAGGATAACGATAATTTATTATGCATTATCTTAGCAGGGACTAGTTGGGGAACGGAGTGAAAATGTAGCAGGGACTAGTTGGGGAACGGAGTGACGGTCCAGATGATAGCATTAGTAGTCCTCATTATTTTATGAAATAGTGTGATAATAAATGTATTGAGGACTTATTTTGAGTTTGAATACTGTCTAGAAGACAATATTTGTATTAAAACTCACAGCTCATGTTGTATATTTAAGATTGTATTTGTATTCAGTACCATGTATTTGGCGACTCAGAATAGGTGATGTATACCTATTTTGGGGGCGTCACAGTTGGTATCAAAGCTTAGGGATATGATCCCTGGTTGAGATGTGAGATAAGAACTAGGAGGGGAGAGACGGTGAATTCCTTCGCTAGTATGACCTGCCTAAGTTTATTTGGTATTTAATTGGTCGGTCAGAGTTTAGGGACAATATGTGATATGTTAATTAACCCTTGTTTTGTGGAAGTATTTGAAAATGACATCCGAGAATGTTAAAAATAGCAATGGAGCACAAGAGACCGTTTAGTCTCCACAGATCAATAATCAGGATAATGTGCATCAAGAAGGCGACAATCCTCATGCAAACGACAACACTGACCAAATGATGTACGATGGAATGTTTAGAGACTTTATGCAATTCATGCAACATAAGGCGAGAGCGGCTCCTGTCCAAAATGCGGTGGAAACACTAAAGCAACTCTCGGACGATCAACGCTAAATGGGGTTCAAGGAGCTGGGACCACCAGAGTTTTTTGGAGAGCCAAAACCACTTATGTGAGACCCCAAATTTTATGAATAAAGATTTAAATTTCTCAAAATATTTTTTTGAATATTATGGTGTGGATTTGATATAATGTTATAGTTGTGGGTAATATTTGAAAATTTTGCAAAGTATGCAAGTTGTTATATAATATTCGATTGGTCGGAGAATATTCTTTTTGTCGTGGAATATCCGCATTTACAATGACAATCATTGGTGGACCCCACAACGGAAGTATTGTCGTAGTTAGAAAAACGGCATGTAATTATCTTTTATAAAAATAACTGCGAAAAGTGTTACCGTTAAAACCGCTTGAACTACCCTAGTAAAAGTACGATGAATACGTGTGGTTGCATAATAGCAAGACACAATATTGATTATCGATGCTTACGTAAGAAGTCACTCGCTTAAACTCAATTATTGCTACAAAGATATTTCGCATCATATCTCTCATATTATTGATTCGATTATTGTCACAGTATCATCTGTATAATATGATATATTATTAAATCAATAATTGAGACGACAAAGTTATTCATAAATTGCAATATTTACAATATCTAGAAGTTCTGTCAAGGAGAGGTTTGGTCATCTAATTACGCGCCAATAAGTAGAAATCCTTATCGGAAAGCCCCTTCCTCACAGAACGAAATGGGTTGTTAAATATTGTGAGTTATAATATTAATGATGAATAAGTTCGTGTTGATTAAAGATGAATTTGATAGTTCCATTGTGTTAGGATTATAAGTGTTAGTGGAAATCGACATCTATTCCGATGATAATTGATATCTGGGGGTTATATTGATAAATCGGGTAATTAATCGGATAAATGCACAATTAATTGCTACTAATTCACATGCTTATATAATTATTTGTTCACATGTGTGTACTATTGAATCACATTCTTGTACTATTAGGGGAGTTGGTGCAAGATTGATAATACTTGCATGACTAAGTTAAAAATGGAGGTATAGATGGAGGTACTATACTGTAATTCATATTTTCACATGATTATAACTATTGATTCACATGATTGAACTATTGATTCACATTATTTACTATTAGGGGAGGTGGTGCAAGTTTGATAATACTTGGGGACTAAATTAAAAATGAAAGAAAAGTTGGAGGTATTGTACCGTAATATTTCAAGCCCCAAAATGTGCAATTATCGAAACTATATTTTTCTATAAATAAGCTCATTCTTCCTTCATTTCTCACCAATTCACTAAAGTTTTAGAAGCAATTATTATAGAGAGAAATTATAGAGAGAAAAGAAGAAGAGAAGTCCGCTACCTCACTATTCCAATATCCAGTTCCTTTCTAAGGTAAGGGGTATTATTTCTTTCAGTATTCATGAAGAGAGTTATTGTTATTCCATTCCTTATTATTATGTTGAATAACTCATCTCATGCCAAGTACCGCATACATGATAAAAGTCTTCTCGTTATTCCATTATTTATTATTACATTGGAATAACTTTTGTGCGTCAATGATTATCGCATGCAGTAAATTTCATTGTTATTCCATTCTTTATTATTCATTTGGAATATCACATGCATGCGGTTTACGCACGACCTGGTTTAATTCTTTATTATTATGTTGGAATATCCTGTATATCGCGGTTTACGCACGACCGGTTCCATTCTTTATTATTCGCTGAGAATAACCTTTGCTACTGCGGGTCTATCGCATGCATGGTGAATTCTTCATTATTCCATTCTTTATTATTACATTGGAATAACTCATCTATGTGGATTACCACATGCATGGTGAATGATCATTTGTATTCATATAAATAGTATTTTCATTCAAAAGGGGTTTCTGCCAGGGGCAGTTTCATAATTTTTCTGACCCTTAAAAATTCTAGAAAAATTTGAATGATAATTTGATGAGTTTTCTAGATTGTGTCCAAAAATAGAGATTTTTGGATGTATAGATTAAGAGTAATGGATTTTATGGGAAAAGACTATATTAAAAATAAACCCTTATAACTCTTTGTGGTTAACTCCAAAATTGGTAAAATTTTATTGGGAGTACATGTATATAACGAGTATACCTCAGAAATTTCGAATTTTTGGACAAAAGTACAATTTATGATAAATGTCTAAATATTCTATAGCTTTGGCCATATAAAAAAGTAAATGAATTTTAAAAATTCGAGAAAATATATGTTCAATATGGGACTATATTCACTAAATCCCGGAAAAGAAATATTTTTGGGACCGATTTGGTATTTTTATGAAAATAAACTAGTTATGAGTAAATGAATTAAATATGTTATGTGAAGTATCAAAATTGAAAATAGGATTTTATGGCTTAGGGAATCCTATATAGGGTATATGCAGATTTTTTATGAGGGATTTGATCATTGGTAATGAAATCTTATGAGTATGATATTTTGAATGATTAAATACATTATTTGGTAAAGTGTAAACAATTGAAATAAATTATTTATAAGTTTAAGAAGTGATTAAAATATTGTTAGAATATTAATAATATTAGATGATGAGTTTATTAAGTGATTGATAATATTTGGATAAATTTAAAGTCTTTAATATTTATCCTTATTTTCGTTTGATTAATGTTTATATCATTGTCATTATCCTCATGCTTATATTGTGATGAAAGTCATCTTTGGCTTACGTGCATAGATGAACTTGGTATGATTATGACTAGGGATTATTCGATATAATCATGACCGTAATGTAACGAATGATGTGATAAAAGTCCTCATTGGCCGGTAGTGCATTGATGAATGCTTTTTGATATGATTATGACCGTGGATTATTCTAAGATAGTCATAATCATTGATGATTTAATGAATATCCTCGGCTCAGTAGTGCGGGGATGACTCGATGATGTGGTTTATTTATTAAAATTTGAGTCTCAAATGATAAAATTGATAAAAACATTTTAAATCATAGAAGATAGTAGATATCATGCTCTACTTGACTCTTCTAATGGATTGCTTATTCCGCTGCAGTTAAACTTGATGTCTATTGTATTTTATCAGTTTAACATTGTTGAAAACTAATGATAATTTATTCTGCATTATCTTAGTCATAATATTTCTTACTGGGCTAGTTGAGCTCACCCTTTTTTTCACTGTTCTCTTCAGGAAATGAGAACGTAGCCGGGACTAGTCGGGGAACGGAGTGACGATCCAGATGATATCATTAGTAGTCCTCACTATTCTGTTAAATAGTGTGATAATAAATGTAATGAAGACTCCATTGAGTGTGGATATTGTCTAGATGACAATATTCTTATTAAAACTCTTAGATTATGTTTTGTCGTATTTTACTCGACTGTTGTATAATTAAGTTGTATTTGAATTTTGTACCACGTATTTGGCGACTCAAGATGGGTGATGTATACCTATTTTGAACAATTGGTATCAAAGCTTAGGGATATGATTCCCATTTAGAGATGCGAGACAAGATCTAGGAGGTGAGAGATGGGGAATTCCTTCAGCTAGTATGACCTACCTAAGTTTATTTGGTATTTAATTGGTCGGTCAGAGTATAGGGATAATATGTGATATGTTAATTAACCCTTGTTTTGTGGCAGTGTTTGAAAATGGAAGCTCAAAATGTTTACAATGGAGTGAATGAGACCGTTGAGACACCTTTAATCACTAACCAGGTTAAGGTGATGTCAAACGAAGAAGAAATTAGAGATATCTACGTGGTGATTGAAGAACTAATAGTTGCACCCGAGCTAGTTGCAGAGGTAGCAGCTGAGAGTGAGGAAGAAGAGGAACCTGAGGAGAATTTATTAGAAGAATTTTATGATCAAAATTTAAAATTACAAAATCGTATTCATGAGTTAGAAGAGCGGGCTAAAGAACGGCAGGCGGTCGTGGAGCAAAGAGATGTAACAATTCAAAATTGTGTTACCCGATGTGCGATACTTGAACAGAAGCACTCTTTGGTAGAGTATAAGATATTAGAGCTGGAATCTGAGAATGCTATGATCAAAGTTCTGATGAAAGAAGAAACAACTGAACAAAGAAGAATAGATGATGCATGGGTAGAAGTCGCACGACGCGTAGATATTGTAGAAAAAAACGTCTGATCCAATAAGGGCAAAATAGATAAAATGGATTTTTCTTTTTGGACAACAATTGGGAGAATCCAACATCAAATTCGGAATTATCCTGTACAGAGCGGTCAACCCCAATTCGATATGGATCGGAGAGTAATGATTTAAATCATGGATCAGGAATGTGACGAAGTAATTAAGGGTGGAATGTACCCTATAGCAAAGTCAAATCCGGTAGTTTAAGTAAGAGTGTTTGTCGAGAAACCCGAACGAATTTATTACGGGTAAGTTAATTATAAACTCATAAGTCTATACCTTATTCGATACCGCCTACCCACTTTTATTTCTCCTACTTGCGCTCAATGTTTAAATTTGACTCAGGAGAAATTAGACTTTGATTTATCTGTTGAAACTTCGTTGGGAGAAACCTTCGTTACCTCCAATATTTATAAATCTTGTTTGATTCAAATAAACACTTTCACGTTACTTGTCGATCTTATCACTTTAAAAATACTTGCATTTGATGTGATTTTAGGAATCGAGTGGTTAACTACTCATCATACCTTTCGTAAGGTTGTTAGCTTTCATATTCCTAACCAACCTCTTATGCGAATTCAAGCAACCAAACCACTAAAGTCAATCATTGTCATATCAAGCCATAAGTATAGAACCGCGAGCCTTTCGATGGTGACTTCCTTGTGTGGAATGCACCGAAGCCAGACTATCCGTAGGGGACGTCGTGAATAACAGTGGCAAGTTAATAGGTATCAATGTGACGTGCTATCCAAGTCTTGGATGAGAGTCACAGTTTTGAATGATATTTCTATTGTTAATAAATTTCCCGACGTATTCTTGAAGACTTCTGGCCTACCCCTAGGCGTGAAATCAATTTTGTATTGATCCCAGTAAAAAACCCATTTCTAAAACCCTCAAATATTTCTTCAACCAAAACGAACGTATAATATGCCAAAGACGTTGGTTCGAGCTGTTGAAGATTACGATCGTACCATTCAATATCATCAGGAAGAGCGTGCGTAGTAGTGACACGTTAAGTAGAAGATCGTATGTGTACGAAAAGTGCGATGTTGTTAACATAAAACCCATTTCATATAACTTACAAATGATGAAGATAGAGTTAAAGACTCTAGAGACCCACGTGAAGATAGCGAATATACGATTAGAATCGACTTTAATCGATAAAGTTAAAGCCATACAAACTACATACTCAGAGCAGATGAATGTGAAGAAGAAGGTTCAAGAGGGCGTTATTCTAGAAGCAAGAATCGATGAAGAGAAGAAATCTCAACCCTCGATTTAATTGGCCTATTTGAAATCCTTGATCGAGTAGGAACTATGGCCTATAGACTCGTTTTACCGCTAAGTATGTCACGTGTTCATAACAATTTTCATGTATCGATGTTACGTAATTATGTGGACGACCCAAAGCACATTATGGAATTAGAACTAGACGAGATAGCAGAAGATTTAATGTATGAGGAGATACATGTTAAAATCTTGGATAAGAAGGATCCTGTTCGATACTCAAATGTTATACCTCAAGAGTTAGAATCTGAAATGAAGTCAAGGTATCCTCATCTCTTCTATACCAGTAATGTCGACGTAAAATTTCGAGGGCAAAATTTCATAAGGAGGGGAGATTGTGAGACCTCAAATTTTATGAATAAAGATTTAAATTTCTCGAAATATTTTTTTGAATATTATGGTGTGGATTTGATATAATGTTATAGTTGTGGGCAATATTTAAAAATTTTGCAAAGTATTCAAGTTGTTATATAATATTCGATTGGTCGGAGAATATTCTTTTTGTCAGGAAATATCCGTACGACGGCACAATCATTGGTGGACCCCACAACGAAAGTATTGTCGTAGTTAGAAAACGATAGAATTATCTTTTTATAAAAATAACGGCGAAAGTGTTACCGTTAAAATTGTTGAACTACCCTAGTAAAAAGTACAAGATGTACGATGTGGTTGCATAGTAGCACTCAAAAACTTTGGGAAAATTTGAAATGATAATTTGATGAGTTTTCTAGATTATGTCCAAAAATGACGATTTTTGGATGTATAGATTAAGAGTTATGGATTTTATGGGAAAAGACTATTTTAAAAATAAACCCTAATAACTCTTTGTGGTTAACTCCAAAATTGGTGAAATTTTTATTGGGAGTACATGTATATAACAGAGTATACCTCAGAAATTTTGGAATTTTTGGACAAAATACAATTTATGATAAATGTCTAAATATTCGGAGTTTTGGCCATATGAAAAATAGTAAATGAATTTTAAAAATTCGAGAAAAATATATGTTCAATATGGGACTATATTCTGCTAAATTCCAGAAAAGAAATATTTTTGGGATTGATTTGGTATTTTTCATGAAAATGAACTAGTTATGAGTAAATGAATTAAATATGTTATGTGAAGTAACAAAATTGGAAAATATGATTTTATGGCTTGGGGAATCCTATATAGGGTATATGCAGATTTTTGATGAGGGATTTGATCATTGGTGATGAAATTTTATGAGTATGACATTTTGAATGATTAAATGCATTATTTGGTAAAGTGTAAATAATTAAAATAAATTATTTATAAGTTTAAGAAGTGATTAAAATATTATTATAATATTAATAATATTAGATGATGAGTTTATTAAGTGATTGATAATATTTGGATAAATTTAAAGTCTTTAGTATTTATCCTTGTTTTCGTTTGATTAATGTTTATATCATTATCATCATCCTCATGCTTATATTGTGATGAAAGTCATCTTTTTTACGCAGACGCCCCCAAAATAGGTATACATTACCCATCTTGAGTGCCAAATACATGGTACAAAAAAATACAAATACAACTATCGTGGTAAAATACGACAAAACATAAATCTGAAAGTTTTAATAAGAATATTGTCATCTGTATAATATCCACACTCAATGGAGTCCTCATTACATTTAGTGTCACACTATTTAATGTATAGTGAAGACTACTAATACTATCATCCGGACCATCACTCCGCTTCCCGACTCGTCCCAGCTTATATTCTCATTTCACGAGAGAATAAAGTGAAAGAAAAGGGTGAGCTTAACTAGCCCAAAGAAGAAATATCGTGACTAAGATAATGCGAATAAATTATCATTAGTCTTCAACAATGTTAAAGCGATAAAATATAATAGACATCAAGTTTAACTCAAATAAACAAGCAATCCATTAGAAGAGTCAAGTAGAGAATAAAATCTACTATCTTCTATCATTTAAAAAGTTTTCATCAATTTTTATCATCGAGACTTAAATTTAACAAATAAACCACATCATCGAGTCATCCATGCACTACGGGCCAAGGATATTCATTAAATCATCCATGGTCATGACTATACCGAATAATCTCTGGTCATAATCATACTAAAAACTATCCATCAATGCACTACAGGCTACTGAAGACTTTTACCACCTCATTTATAACATTACAGTTCATGATTATACCGAATGATCCCTGGTGATAATCATACAAAGTCCATCTATGCACGTAAGCCAAAGATGACTTTTATCACAATATAAGCATAAGGATGATGACAATGACATAATAATTCAATAAAACAAGTTCAAGAATAAATTTTAAAGATTTATAAGTTAATTTTTCCTGAACTCAATAATGTCCAAATTGTCAACATGATACTTCTTTGTGGAGTAAAAATTCAAGAATGCTCAGAAGACTATTTCCATTAAAAGATTCTGGATGAAGTGCAAATATCAAGGATATTCCACTAATTTCATAGAGTATAGAAGTCAAAGCTTTAACCAACTGAGTATAAGAGAATATATGAAACTTCAAATGGATTTTCGTCCATACCACGCCAGAATCCACTTGCATGATCATTTCCACAATTTAATAAAGAATGAATACAAAGGTTCATTCACCATGCATGTGATAATCCATATAGACAGGTTATTCCAACAGAATGATAAAGAATGAAATAACAGAAGAAATCACCATGCATGCGATAGACCACACGCAGCGAGTTATTCCAATGAATAATAAATAATGGAACCAGTCCCATTAAAACGCACCATGGGATATTTCGATAGAATAATAAATGATGGAACCAGGTCCGGCGTAAACGCACAAACAGGATATTTTGACAGAATAATAAAGAACGGAATAATAAAAGAATTTCACCATGTATGCGGTACTTCGCATAAACAGGTTATTCCAACATAATAATGAAGAATGGAATAACAGAAGAATTTTACCATGTATGCGGTACTTCGCATAAACAGGTTATTCCAACAGAATAATAAGGAATGGAATAACAATAGCTCTCTTCATGAATACGAAAGAAATAATACCCCTTACCTCAGAAGAAACTGGATACTGGAATAGTGGCGTAGCAGGCTTCTCTTCTTCTTTCTCTTTATAGATTTTCTCTCTATAGCTTCTCTCTATAATTTCTCTCTGTAATAATTTCTCTATAGCTTTAGTGAATTGGTGAGAAATGAAGGAAGAATGAGCTTCTATTTATAAAAAAATATAGTTTCGATAATTACATCGTTTTGGGGCTCGAAAATTACAGATCTAATACCTCCAACTTTTCTTTCATTTTTAATTTAGTCCTGCAAGTATTATCAAACTTTCACCACCTCCCCTAATAGTAAATAATGTGAATCAATAGTTCAATCATGTGAATCAATAGTTATAATCATGTGAAAATACGAATTACGGTATAATACCTCCATCTATACCTCCATCTTTAATTTAATCATGCAAGTATTATCAATCTTCAACCAACTCCCCTAATAGTATAAGAATGTGATTCAATAGTACACACATGTGAATAAATAGTTATATAAGATGGTGAATTAGTAGCAATTAATTACTCATTTATCCGATAAATTCCCCGATTTATCAATATAACCCCCAGACATCAATTATCATCAGAATAGATGTCGATTACCGCTAACACTAATAATCCCAAAACAATGGAACTATCAAATTCATCTTTAATCGACACGAACTTATTCATCATTAATATTATAACTCATAATATTTAACAACCATGTCGTTCCGGGAAAGAGGGGGCTTTCCAATAAGGATTTCTCCTATCAAGCGAAGCAATTAGGTGACCAAACCTCTCCTTGGCGTAACTTCTGAGACATTGTAAATATTGCAATTTAATAAATATGAATAACTTTGTCGTCTCAATTATTGATTTAATAATATATCATATAATGCGAGATGATCTTTGTGACAATAATCGAATCAATAATATGAGAGATATGATCACAACAATTCTTGTAGCAATAATTGAGTATGGTGGTGACTTCTCACGTAAGCATCAATAACCAATACCGTGTCTTCTGATGCAACCACGCCAGACATTCTTGTACTTTTTTACTACCGGTAGTTCAACGCTTTTAATGGTAACACTTCCGTAGTTATTTTTATAACAAGATAATTACATCATTTTCTTACTACGTCAATACTTGGTTGTGGGGTCCACTTAATGATTGTGTTGTCATCACGAATATTCACCGTTAAAACGAATATTCCCCACCAATCAAATATTATATAACCACTTGCTTACTTTGCAAAATTTGTAAATATTACCCACAACTATAACATTATATCATATCCACACCATAATATTCAAAAAATATTTCGAGAGAAATTAATCTTTATTCATAAAAGTTGGGGTCTTACAACCTCCCTTCTTATGAAATTTCGTCCTCTCGAAATTAGGTGCGTACTGTATATCGAAGAGGTGAGGATATCTTGACTTCATTTCGATTCTAACTCCCGGTCATTTCTTCCACATCGTGGTTTCTCCACAAAACTTTGACTTGAGGTATAACCTTAGAGCGTAGAATATAATCCTTCTTATCCAAGATTTTAACAGGTAAATCTTCATACGTTAAATCTTCCTCTATCTCGCCTGGTTCTAATTCAATAATGTGGTTCGGGTCTTTTACATATTTACGTAACATAGATATGTGGAAAACGTTATGAACACAAGACATACTTGGCGATGAAGCGCGAGGCTATAGCCCACGCCCTACTACTACTCGAGGATTATAAATGAGCCAATGAATCGAGGATTGAGTTTTTCTCTCTTTCCAAATCTTGTAACTCCTTTCCATGGAGCAACACGTAACAACACATGATCTCCAATATTAAATTCCACGTCCTTTCGATGAAGATCAACATAACTCTTTTGTCGATCTTGAGTGATTTTTATACGTTGTCAGATTGATTGAATCTTATTCATAGTCATACGTACCAAATCGGGTCCCAATAACGTTGCTTCACCCACCTCATCCCAGCATACTGGAGAAATACACTTTCTTCCATACAATGTCTCAAATGGAGCCATGTCAATACTTGTTTGATAACTATTGTTGTAGGAAAACTCCACCAATGGTAAGAACTTGTCCCAACTTCCCTTGAAGTCAAGGACACAGAGTCTTAATAAATCCTCAAGAGTTTGAATAGTCCTCTCTCGATTGTCCGTCCGCTTTGAGGATGATACGCCGAACTAAATCGTAACTCCGTGCCCATAGCTTTTGCAACTAACCCAAAATCTTGAAGTGAATCTTGGGTCTCGATCAAAAACTATGGATACTGGCATACCATGTAGTCTTACAATCTCGTTTATGTACATACTAGGAAGACGTTCAAGTGTATAAGTTTCTCGTATCGGTAAGAAATGAGCAGACTTGGTCAATCTATCAACAATGACCTAAATCGCATATATGCCTTGAGAAACCTTGGGAAGACCAGTAAAGAAATCCATGGTAATGTGCTCCCACTTCTATTCTGGAATTTTAAGTGGTTGCAATGTACCTTTTGGCACTTGATGCTCCGCCTTGACTCGTTGACAAGTTAAGGAAGGAGAACGACCATCTATCATATGCTTCAAATGCGGAGGGAGGACATATCACCAAACTGACGCAAGAGCGATCAAAATCATTATAATTGTGGAAGAGAAGGTCACCTAGCTCGATTTTGTCGTTCAGGGAAGACAAGTTCAGCTGGGATGGAGGCACCAAAGGCCGTCCCAGAAAAGTCAAAGCCGATAGTTCAAGGAAGAACGTTTTTTGTGACTTCTCAAAAAGCGAGTAACCCAAACAAAGTTAGCACGGGTTAGTTAATTATTAATTCTTGCGAAGTCTATACCTTATTAGATACCGGTTCTACCCATTCTTTTATCTCTCTTGCTTGCGTTCAACATTTAAATTTAACTCTGGAGAAATTAAACTTTGACTTATTAGTTGAAATTTCGTTAGTAGAAACCTTCGTTACCTCCACTGTTTATAAATCTTGTTGATTCAAATCGACACTTTCACGTTACCTGTCGATCTTATCTCTTTGAAAATAATTGCCTTTGATGCGATTTTAGGAATTGGTTAACTACTCATCATGTTTTTCGTAATGTTGTTAGCTTTCATATTCCTAACCAACCTGTTATGAGAATTCAAGCAACCAAACCACTAAAGTCAATCACTATTATATTAAGCCATAACTAAAGAGCCCCGAGCCTTTCGCTGGTGACTTCCAAGTCTTGGAATACACCGAAGCCAGAATATCCGTAGGGGACGTCGTGAATAGCGGTGGCAAGTTGATAGGTATCAATGTGACGTGTTATCCAAGTCTTGGATGAGAGTCACAGTTTTTAAATGATATTTATATCGTTAATAAATTTCTGACGTAGTCTCGAAGAACTTCGGCTTACCCTGTGTGTGAAATCGAATTTTATTTGTATCGATCTGAAAGATAAAACCCATTTCTTCAACCCTTAAATATTTCTGCAACCAAAACGAACGTGTAATGCGCTAAGGACGTTGGCTCGAGCTGTTAAAGATTACGACTATACCATTCAATATCATCGTGGAAGAGCGAACGTGGTAGCTGACGCGTTGAGTAGAAGATCGTATGCGTTTACGAGTGCGATGTTGTTAACACAAAAACCCATTTCGTATAACTTACAAATGATGAAGATAGTTAAAGACTCTAGGGACCCACGTGAAGATAACGAATATACGAGTAGAATCGACTTTAATCGATAAAGTTAAAGCCGCTCAAACTACACACCTGGAGCTGATGAAAATGAAGAAGAAGGTTCAAGAAGGCGTTATTCTAGAAGCAAGAGTCGATGAAAAGAGGAAATATCAACCCTCGATTTAATTGGCCCATTTGAAATCCTCGATCGAGTAGGAACTGTGGCCTATAGACTCGTTTTACCGCCAAGTGTGTTGCGTGTTCATAACGTTTTTCACGTATCAATGTTACGTAAATATGTGGATGACCCGAACCACGTTATTGAATTAGAACTAGACGAGATAACAAAAGATTTAACGTATGAGGAGATACGTGTTAAAATCTTGGATAAGAAGGATCGTATTCAACACTCAAAGGTTATACCTCAAGAGTTAGAATCTGAAATGAAGTCAAGGTATCCTCATCATACCAGGTACGTACGTAAATTTTGAAGGCAAAATTTCATAAAGAGGGGAGATTGTGAGACCCCAAATTTTATGAATAAAGATTTAAATTTCTCGAAATATTTTTTTGAATATTATGGTGTGGATTTGATATAATGTTATAGTTGTGGGTAATATTTATAAATTTTACAAAGTAAGTAAGTGGTTATATAATATTCGATTGGTCGGGGAATATTCGTTTTAACGGGGAATATTCAATGCGACGGCACAATCATTAGGTGGACCCCATAATGGAAGTAATGTCGTAGTTAAAAACGCACGTAATTATCTTTTATTAAAAATAACGGCGAAAGTAGTGTTATCGTTAAAACCGTTGAACTACCCTAGTAGTAAAAGTGCGATGTACGCTGTGGTTGCGTAGTAGACGCCAGATTGGTTATCGATGCTTACGTGAGAAGTCACCGCTTATACTCAATTATTGCTACAAAGAATTACGCATCATATCTCTCATATTATCGATTCAATTATTGTCACAAAGATCATCTATATAATATGATATATTATTAAATCAATAATTGAGATGACAAAGTTATTCATATTATTAAATTGCAATATTTATAATGTCTAGAAGTTCAGTCAAGGAGAGGTTTGGTCATCTAATTGCGCGCCAATAAGGAGGAATCCTTATCGGAAAGCCTCCTCTTTCCTGGGAACGACCTGATTGTTAAATATTGTGAGTTATAATATTAATGATGAATATGTTTGTGTTGATTATAGATGAAATTGATAGTTCCATTGTGTTGGAATTATTAGTGTTAGTGAAAATCGACATTTATTTCGATAATAATTGATGTCTGGAAGTTATCGGGTAATTAACCAGATAAATGAGGAATTAATTGCTATTAATTCACATGATTATAACTATTTGTTCACATGTGTGTACTATTGATTCACATTCATGTACTATTAGGGGAATTGGTGCAAGATTGATAATACTTGCATGACTAAGTTAAAGATGGAGGTATAGATGGAGGTATTATACTATTATTCGTATTTTCACATGATTATAACTATTGAATCACATGATTGAACTATTGATTCACATTATTTACTATTAGGGGAGGTGGTGCAAGTTTGATAATACTTGCAGGACTAAATTAAAAATGAAAGAAAAGTTGGAGGTATTGTACTGTAATTTTTCAAGTCCCAAAACGTGTAATTATCGAAACTATATTTTTCTATAAATAGAAGTTCATTCTTCCTTCATTTTTCACCAATTCACTAAAGTTATAGAGCAATTATTATATAGAAAAATTATAGAGAGAAAGAAGAGAAGAAAGCGCTACCTCTCTATTCCAAAGATCCAAATTTTTATTCTAAAGTAAGGGTATTATTTCTTTCCATTTTCATGAAGAGAGCTATTGTTATTCCATTCTTTATTATTCATTAGAATATCCATGCCTGCGTGTATTACGCATTTAACTGAGTCTACTATTTATTATTCATTGGAATAACTCGCTCATCCAAGCACCGCATACATGGTGAAATTCTTTTGGTATTCCATTCTTAATTATTCTCATTGAATATCCACATGCGTAAGCGTATTACGCATTTACATTCGTTCCATTATTTATATTTATGTTGGAATAACTTTTCGCATGCGGCTCTATCGCATGCCCGGTGAATTCTCATTGTTATTCCATTCTTTATTATTACGTTGGAATATCCTCATCATGCGGATTCGCATGACCGTTCCATTCTTTATTATTCTCATTGGGAATAACTTGTGCGTGCGGTCTATCGCATTTATGGTGAATTCTTCTCGTTATTTCATTTTTATTATTACATTTGGAATAACTTGTCTATGTGGATTTACCACACGCATGGTAAATGATCCTTCGTATTCATTCCTTATTAAATTGTGAAAATGATCCGTCTCACGTGGATTACTGCATGGCGAAGCGAAAAATTCATTTGCAGCTTTCATATATTCTCTTATACTCGGTTAAGTTAAAGTTTTGGCTTCTATACTCCATGAAATTAGTGGAATATCCTTGATATTTCAAGCTTCATCTAAAGATCTTTTCATGAAAATATTCTTCCGAGCATTCTTGAATTTTACTTTACAAAGAAGTATCATGTCGACAATTTGGACGTTATTGATTTACTCGAATAAATTAAAATTATAAATCTTTAAAATTTATCCTTGAACTTGTTTTATTGAATTATTATGTCATCAGAATCATCCTAATGCTTATATTGTGATGAAAGTCATCTTTGCTTACGTCGTAGATGGACTTGGTATGATTATGACCGTGGATTATTCTATATATGATAAAAGTCCTCATTGGCTGTAGTGCATTGATGGATGATTGTTGGCATGATCATGACCATTAATGAAAATACGAATATCCTCGCCCGTGAGTGCATGGATAATTTGTGATTGTGATACTAATGAATATCCTCGGCGTAGTAGTGGGAATGATGTGGTATATTTAATAACTGAGTCTCAACGATAAAAGTGATGAAAAACCTTTTAAATCATAGAAGATAGTAGATTTTATTATCTACTTGACTCTTCTAATGGATTGCTTGTTCTGCTGCAGTTAAACTTGATGTTTGTTATATTGTATCAGTTTAACACTGTTAAAGGCTAACGATAATTTATTCTGCATTATCTTAGCCATAATATTTCTTACTGGGCTAGTTGAGTTCACCCTTTTGATTTCATTGTTCTCTTTAGGAAATGAGAACGTAGCAGGGACTAGTTGGAGAACGGAGTGACGGTCCAGATGATAGCATTAGTAGTCCTCACTATTTTATGAAATAGTGTGATAATAAATGTATTGATGACTTATTTTGAGTTTGAATACTGTTTAGAAGACAATATTTGTATTAAAACTCACAGCTCATGTTGTATATTTAAGATTATATTTGTATTTTGTACCATGTATTTGGCGACTCAGAATAGGTGATGTATACCTATTTTGGGGGCGTCACAAATGCCCATCCTTTCAACTCCTCAAATTTGCTTTTATACTCATCGAATGTGTCATGCTGCTGCAACTTTTTCAGCTCTCCAATAGGATTTTCACTTGCTTCAGGACTAAATCTGGTAAATATCTCCTCCACTAAACCAGCCCATGTCAGCTCCTGACCATGTTCTACAAACCCAGAGTACCAAGCTTCAGCCTCTCCTTCCAGATTCATAGTACTTCAATAAAATTTTTGGTGCTCAGGCACCACATAGTGAGCAAACAGCTTATTGCATCTTCTAACCCATGATCTAGGATTAATTCCATCAAATTTTGGGAATTCAAACTTGATGGTTCTGAAGATATCATCAGATTTATCTCCCTTAGGAGCATTTTCATAGGTCCCGCAGCGTAAATAGATGAAGGACCACAGTTTACCGTGTTATTTTTGGTCCAACTGTTGCCTCTGAATATTCAGGAGGGTATCGAAATTCTTCATCATCTGCTCCATTTTTGAATCAAACCCCTGCTGCATCGTTGAGACCGAACCCAATTATGCTTGCAGCTCTTGAACCTGCATCTCTAAGTTTTTTTCGATCATTTGATTGTTTGTAGCCATAATCCACAGCTTTTGCACGGCTCGATACCAACCAGTAATGAACTAGCTTAATTAGTTCAATACCTTAGCAAAATGTAATGGGACAAGTCTCAATAATTGGACTTATTTAGTGAAATTTGACGTAAAAATAATAGAAAATAGAGTAAAGAAGGGGAAAAGATAGAATAATGGAGAGAGAAGAAAGAATTGGGGAAGAAGCAATAATAGATTCTCATTCATAATCCTCTATACATCACTATCCAACAGATTATATCACACCCAAATGGTTAGCTAGCTAAGCACATGCTTCCCTCACTGACCGAAATGTAAAATAAGAAACAAAAGACAAAAGTAACCTTTCTTAACAAAAGACACTAATAACCCCGACTTGAGAACAAAAAAAAATTGTGATACCCTTGTTAACTAATTAACTAATCGCAAGCATCCTAACAACGTACTCTTCCTCCTTCCTTACAGAGCCCAACTATGCAAGTCGAGTTTAGTTTACCTTTTCAGCTTGTCAGGCCGGACTCCAACCAGACCCAACATTGTTAAATTTAAAACTTTTATAAAAAAGAAAAAGAATATACACTAGCACAGGGATGCCCCAGATAATTATAGTGGAAAAATCATATGAGATGCCAACTATATCAAAAAGAAATTACAGATTCCTCCATACAAGGAGAACTTGTTCAAACTTGTCTTGTTTAATGACCTCTAGTCGTGTTCAGTGGAATCGAGCCAGGAATGCCAACACGAAACGAAAGCAAAGGAAAACTAAATGTAATTTCTTGCTTTGGAGAACAGATAGTGCCTATGGTTAACTTATTTCTGGATGACAAACCCAATCACAATGAGAAAGCTAGTAAAAGGCCAAGTAAAATAAATCACTAATAAGTAATGTCTTGGCAGCACATTATCATGAACAAATTGATATGTAGATTATCAATTAGTCTTTGCTATAAAATCAAGATTAAGTAAACAAACAACCAATAATCGGTATTTCCTAGGAGCGTAATAAAGAGAAATAGCTACCAATGGTCACGTAATTTTGGTATGTACATAAATAAGCTTCCAGCAGGTTTTCCAGCTTAATCATCTTGTTTCTTAATGTTTGTATGCAAATTTTCTGGTGTCTGGTAAGTAGCGAGGAAAAATGCATTTTGATTTTTCTGCAAGAACCTGCATGAAAGGGAGTGCGATTACCAGAAAAATCTAGAAACACAAAAGCACAAAACTAGATAAAAAGTCGGTAAGTATAAAAATCTTGGAGACTCAAGATTCTTGTTTTTACCTCAAATAGAAGATAAAAAGATCAAGGTTAAAATGGAAGGGAAAACCAAGTAAAAGAGAACCATACTTTCGTATTTTTTTTCCTTCCAAAGGAGGAAAAGCAAATGACCTTTTAGGTAATACTTTTGTTTCTTAAAGAGAATTTGATGTCTTAAGATGCCAAAACTTCATTATAGATTCTTTCTGTTCCCCAATCTTCCTTGGGAATTTTTTTTCCTTCTCTGTGTTGAGTGGAGGGTTATTATTAAGATATTAGATCCTCCTAAAGTTATAATTTCCAAAGAGGGCTTCATACTCTACCAAAATACAATTGGAAAAACAATACATACTTGAGCAAGTCTAGTAATTTCCGCTGCAACTTAGTCAATGTTTCCTCTTCAATCTTCGCGTAGTACAATATCTCAGGCAACTTAACTGCAATTGCAAAAATTAATGTAATATATAAACTGAAAGCAGCTTGGTAAAGAAAATGAATTTAAAATAAAAATGAAAAGTAAGAGCATGCTATTTTACATGTTCACTGAAATACAAGAAAGAAAAATGTACGTGAAAGTGCTCAAAATTTTTCAAGAATACATGACGAAATTCTGACCTGCAAATTTCACTGTCATCTTCTATCATAATGCATGTATTCCCAACAATGAAAAAAAATTATAGGTACCGTAAATAAAAAAATTTAAGGTTTTCTTATATTTATATGCTAAATTACATAAACTTGAAATATGGTGACTTTATACTGAATGGTTCTGCAATTTAACTTCAATGCTCATACAAAACTTTAAACTACAATTGCAGATGATATCATCTCACAATTTTATCTTACTGTTATAATTTTATATCAGATTTAAACATGTAAAAACAATAAAGTCAAAAACATAAGATAAAAATAAGACACTGTGCACAGGCACCATAGAACCAATATCGCAGATATCTCAAGGTCTCATATAATACAAATGGTTTCTTTATCTCATAGGATATGGATTTGCTGCTATCACTATCAATTAATAACATTTAAGTCCCTATATAACAAAAAAACTCCCCCCCCCCCCCCTCAACGTCACACAAAATAGAAAAAAGAAAAAAGAAGAACATGATGCAACTAAAGATTTATTTTGCTAAAACAGAGTTAATCATCAGGTAGATCTTACTTAAACGAAATAAATATGAAACTTTCATATGGTTAATAACGATCCACTCCGGAATTTCTCCAACTAATAGAGAAACGGCCTCCATACAATAAAAGGTAAAAATAGATGTTAAAAATACTAGCACAGCACTTTGTCTCATCTTAATGAAGATTAGAAGGAATTGCTAGGACTGAAGTTTATCTTACCGAAGAGACGTAATAAATGTTCAGCTCCATATATACTGGAAGGAGAGACATGATCTGAAATCGCTTCTTCATATTGCTTACGTTCACTTTTGTACAGGAGCATTGCAGGCAATGCTTTGTCAAAGTAACAACGTAAGCCATTTAGAATTTCTCCAACTGTCTCAGTTAACCTTTTTCATGAAGACATAAGAACATAAATTTACCACCAGTATTCATGACATTATCAAAAAACTGACATCAATGGCACATTATGCGAGAATTTCAGTTCACCAAAGTATGATCGAAAAAAGTGATGAATAAAAACAGATTTTTCCATTAGCCCTGAAACAGTGGGATGGTAAACATGCCTAAAAACTGTCTTAATGAGCTCTCACGCTTCTATGTATATTTATGTAACAAAAGCAAAATTTTACAAACTATAACTAGATAATAGAAGTGATGCTTGAATAATTAGATTCTCGGAAGACAACAAAATCAAGGCCACAACAAAATAGGGAAAGCTAAATTTCTGGTCAAAAAACCAGCAATAATGAGGTACTAAGATGGATATAAGATACTATTAGAAAAAATGATATATCATGCGAAAAAAATGAAGACTTTTGTTCGAGTAGATACATAAATAGATTACCTATATATCCCGCACTTATTTAAATAGTTGCCATTGTATCTGGTCGCAATAAAAGTCGCAATGTATTATCGCAAGATATAGTAAGACTCGTACTATTACGAATTTAAGATTAGAAAAAGATACAAATACGACGGATGAGAAAGTTGAATTTTGTTTAAAAGGGTACCATGAGGATACCACAACCGTATTCTCCAGCATGCATTCAACTCTAGGTATATCTATTCCTATGTCAAAACCCAAATTACATCCGTATACCCTCTCCAGCATGTCAAAGTGCCAGGTGATGGGTGATGGGGGCGAAAACCAGGTGGTGACCTTCTAAAATGTTCTCAATGTTAACTGAAGTCAACAACAGATTAGAGACAGAATAAAAAATAGCATGTGCTGGAAAAAAAACAATTAAAACAGAAGACGGAAGGCAGGAACAATGAAAGATGATCTTACATGCTGTCTTTCTTTGCCCTATATGAAGAATACTTCTTCAATATCTCATCAACATTTGGAGTACGGGGAAGTTTAACAAGCTGCAAGACACGCCCAACAGAGAACTCCTAAAATTAATAGGAATACATAGAAAACTAACCACATACGACAAAAGTATTATCCTAGCCATTGACGCTACAAAAAGTAAAACCTTTTTTCTTTCTATTTTTCCAGATAAGTACTCCACTACCCTGCAAAGATTGTCAAAATTGAGTTTTACTTTTGTCTATGAATGATAGTTACGTTTCAGAAGTCGATATGTACTACTGCAGAAAGACTACCGTTTTTGCCGTCGAAATTACATTCGCAAATGTCTATGTTGGAGTATCTTAAGCATAATATTGGAAAACATTTATAATAAAGAAATTTGATTTTCAAAATTGACTTCACCAATTGTGATCTCTTTGCAACACGGAGGAAATACAATTTAGTAAAATACTAAAATGTTAGAACATAGTCATGCACAAAGTGGAAACAGAGCAAAACATGACTAACATATCTGCCACCAATTTGCTTCAACTAAGGGACTTGACATATTTTAAATATTAATCAGCAGCCCTATTTTCACCACTTCACCTAAATAAATCCTTCTAGTCTCCTACTCAAAAATATATAGCAAAAACCTTAATAGTTCCATATCTAACATCCCCTTTAGACTCTAGTTTTTTAAGGAAAGATGATAAAACGGAAAATTAAAAAAAAAATGCTATTGGCTACCGTATACTAGAAATATATTCATTAAGATGATAAGCGGAACATCTGAACTATAATTCCAGAAAAAAATCATACTAATAAGTTTTAGGATCTTAAAAGCAGCTTGATGCTCGATACCTGACTATACCAAATCCTTGTGATTAGTGTCCTAAAATACCTGGACACATTTTCCCATACCAAAAGATAATAAAAGTTCCATTTCTCAGCAAACTCATAACGAAAATTAATTCATGAAATTTACCCAGCAAAAGAAACAACATCAAAGTAAAAAGGACATCCTAATAATTTACAAGTCAATTCCAACCAAAATATTTGCAGGTATCACATAATAGCAGAAATTATGCAGTTAGAATTTTAAGATAGTGAATACCTTGCCTAAATGGGTTATAAATTCACAATCATCAAGAAGTTGCTTCTTTAGTGATGGTGGTATTTGAATATTCACGAGCTTTTCCAATGGTATTGTGCCCTTCTCCTAACAAATGACAAAAAATAAACTTAAATCAAAGTCCCATTGGTATCTTATTGACAAAATAGTATACTATATACTAAGATCACTAAAACATTTGATTATTACCATGTTAATCTGAAAGCAAACAAATGGTTAAAAACGATTTGGGCACCAACTTATTCAAGAAAAAAAAAAAAAGGCTCGAGAGTAGAACAAGTTAGACAATTAGGTATTGCACTTGCAAGTGCATGAACCAAATAAAATTGGGCAAATTATCTTGATTACATGTTGCTGGACTAATATAATTGTTGAAAGATAGACCAACTACATATAGTAGGTGCCCATGAACTCGTCGTCATAGCATAGTCCACTCAAAAATGACAGATTAACATGTATCATACATAAATGCCCTAATAGATTCAACTTACAAAGATAAGTAAGTTTGTAGAACCACTAAGCCTATGCCTATCAAGTTGTTTTCAACCAATAACCTTAGCACTCTCTCAGTCTCAAATTGGCTGTCCCCTTTCCTTCTCTGGATGTCTCTAAACTTTGGCCTCTTAGTTTTTAATTTATTCTAACATTACAATTTTACCCTTATTTAGGAAATGTAGCAGTTTCTGGTGGATTCCAATAGGGGCCAAGCTTGGAATTCCTGATAACTTTTACACCTATCCCATTTTTTCTTAAAGAATATGAAAGTCAAACGAGAATATCTAATTTGGGACACTGGGAGTTTTATTTTTTCTAATATACTCTACACGAATGGAAACAGAAAATCTATCTTTGCTATGAAAATTTATTTGCTAATGAAGTCTTCAAGGTTTCTTCTCTAACATTCTACCAAATAAAGCATACTGCATTTGTGAGATTCCATGCAACATTTATGTTAAAAACTACATTATGTAATCCATTTGGCAACACGTCACATGCAGATGCTTCTGTGGATTATTTCAATAATTCAACTTCACTATGTCCACTGGATTGATGTTTAATGGTCTACTTGAAATCATGTTGAAGAACACAACTTATTGCATCTTCAAGAATCACATCAAATTCAATGCAAGTAAGGAAAGTAAAAGCATAAATATGTGCAAAAATCTAGTAAGTTGACAGCACATTATATCAAGTACACAGAAAAGGAAAATAAAAAGTTAGTTCTGGTATACACAAAATATATTAAAAACTCAAAACAACTATGAATGACATGTAGACATAGAAGCCCATTTGTTCTGGAAACTCTTCAATTAATGACAAAAACAGAGATATACCTTAAGTGAGTCATTATATCTCTTCTTGCCTCTAGCTGCTGCAAAGGGTATTTCCATGAAAGTTTTAGAATAATCCAGGTATATGCAGTGAACTATTTACTTACCTTGCATGAAAATTGGTTATTCAATGCACTGCATAGAACCAAGGTGAATAAAACTGACACGGCTACTATTCAATCATATTTCCATGTAAAAAGGCCTAAAATCAACGTTAATAAAACTGATATGGCTATGCTTCAAAGCATATTTACATGAAAATTATATCGAAGTTCACTATTAGAAGACCTCAGTTATTTGCAGATATGTGCAGTCAATCCTGACTTGGAGGGAAACAATACATGACCTAAAATCCTTAATTGATCTGAGATAGCCTTTAAACCTTATTTTATTCAAGATGATGAACCATCTCCGAAAAAAAATTGACATGTTTAATACTGATGTGAGTTTAATGTTTCCCCCAACTTGATCATGCTCCTTTTTAGGTGTATTAGGAATTCAGAATCATACACTCCTACATTGGGCTACTAACTTACAAGATGGTTTCTTCTCTTCATAGAAAGAAGGTTTTTGTATCTTATTATTCCTCAACTATCAATAAATCAACATGGATCATCATATAGAAAAAAGAGAAACAGTAAGAATAGGAAAGGTAAACTACAAATACAATTCATTTGAGAAAATAATATTTATAAAACATAAAAAGCTGATAATCATCCATCTTATGCAAACATATATTGAACAGAAAAATAATTCTAACCAGCAGAATGTTTTCGTTTAATCTGAAATGCACGGCCAGGCTTCACGTTCTTTTCCATTGCTGGATTCTTGCTTTGTGGTGACTGCTTTTGGACATTCCCTTCAGTAAATTTCATCAGACGATCTATTACCACCCACTCATCCCATCTGCTAAATATCAACATTCAAAGATTTCAAAAAGACCATCAATACTATTAAATGATCATCTAAGGAAATTAAAGACTTTGGCATCGATAGGACTAGAAAATATTTCCTCTGCTATACGGTTCCCGGCGAACAACCTATTGCCAAATCCCAAAGCAAGTATGCTGGTTGAAATATCATCAAAATTAATTGCTATCATCAAAGCATACTAGGCTATTCCACTGTTGCCTCTAGTACATGTTGAAAAACAATGGAAATACCATGGCATCTACAATCTTCAGGTAGGATTAAAAAGCAAAAGAAAATAATAAAACTTAACAGCTCGTCGGCACAAAAGAGTAACTTTATAAGATTTCCAAAAAAGCATCAAAAGTTAAAATGGATGAATGTCCAGAATATCTAAAAATAGATAACAAAATAAACTTTTGAGTCTAACCATAACTTCGCTCCTCATATTTAGTAACTCTAAAAGAATATATGTACTCACTTTTTCTTCCATCCCTGCAAATATAAAGAGATTAAAAGTCACTAAAGTATTAGCTAATAGTTTTCCATTTTCAATAAACTTTTTATTGGCACAAGGAACAAACCTAACTCATCCAGACACAAAGACACACACACACACACAAAAAAAAAAAAAGAATCGACCTACAGAAGCAGTATAAATTGGAAAATTATACTTACAAGATAATGAATGTGATATGTCCATTTGTTCATCTGGCATTCAACTCTTTGCACCTAGCAAAGAAAAGCAAGCAGCATATTAACACTAGGGTCGTGAAAACTGACAAGGAAAGATCATTAAACTAGGAAAGCAAGATAAGAGGTGGAATGGCATTTTGACATTGGAGTTCTGACTAACAATAAAAGTTTTTGAGAAATATCCACCAGTAAGGGGCATGAACACTGCAGTAGCAAACTTAGTTGTTGAAATCCTATAATCATGTAAGAGAATAGGAACTGAATTTGGATAGGCCTTATTCCCCAATGTTTTGATATACACCCTTTGTTTGGAAATGAGAGAAGACTTAATTTTATGCAAAACTTGTCTAGAATTTTTTGTTCTAAAATTTAATGTTCAAAGATCTTGGGAAAAAATCAGTCCAAATATTTCTAGAAAAACTTTAATATTCGTAAGAAAACCTCAACAAGTCATAAAGATCTCTCATTTCTCATTTCCCAAAAGATGGAGCACATTCCATGATGTGGTTCCATCAATTGGAATACTCCATTTTGAAAAGAAAATGTCCTACTCCTTCCTTTGATTTTCTTTTTTTTCAAATATTATTTTTGATGATTAAAAAATTATCCTACTTCTTTTGTTGACTTTTTTCAAAATATTATGCTTGCACTAGACACACTTCAACATAACGTTTTACAATAAATTTTTTAGTTTCTAGACCCTCTCAGATGGTCAAAAAAACTAAAAATAAAATAAAAGTATACGGCTATGGCGTATCATAATATGTATAGTAATGGGGGAGTATGGGACAAAAAATAAATCCACTCGGTTTCAGACTTGGTACAACCCAAGGTCATCATTCCCTTTGATTTGCACAACCAAAAAATTATTCCGAAGGTTTACAAGAAGGTCAAAAAATAAGAGATTTTATCAAGAATTATGTACAAAAAAATATGACCTCTAGCGGTTTAAAGAATAAGAGTAATGCTACAGACACAGACTATTTTACAAATATTTTACAAATTGCTGATGTGACATACTCCACCTTAGCATATTGATTTACAAATTGTTTCAATGTAGTCTTCGACCCACACAATATGCTGATGTGGCGTATGCCACATCAGCAGTTTTGTAAAATGTTTGTACAATAGTTTGTGTTTCTAGCATTATTCAAAGAATAATACTGAAAAATATAGTAGTTATATTTAGTGTTCCTTGTGTAAAAAGTAAGCATTAACAAAGTAAGACTTAATTTTCACTGTTATTAAAAACAAAGAATTATATAGTGCATCACATTCAACTGTAATATCATAGTAATTGATTGGAAGTTAGAACCAAATAAGAACCAAATAAAAAACATTTCACTAAAAGTACAAAACTTAGACTCAGTAACAATTAAATACCTTCAAAATAGAACATATAAAAATAGTGCCTAAAAAATAAATCTTCTATTTGAAGGAATCATCTCTTTTACCCCATTGACAAATATTAAATAGCATCAGCAAACCAAAGTAATTGAATTCTTTCTCCATTCCATTCGAAAAGAGAGAGAAAGAGGGAGTATAAATTATACCTTGGCTAGATAATGGCGATGGCCATGAAAAGCAAAGACTCTCTCTCCTTCATGAAAGGGACTGGAATCGGAGGGAGGCGGCAGCAAGTCAACGGCGGCGTCTTTGCTCCCGGCGTCGGTGTCGACGTCTGTGTCAGAGGCGGTATAACCGCCGTCGGAGAAGGTGGTGGAATCGCCGGAGACTCTGGTGTTTGAGCGTCCCATTTCGATAGTTCAACTTGCAGGATCAAAGGGGTTTCTATTGCAGGGCACAAATACAATTTAGGAATTGTATATATACTTTTATGTATGTATAAATTTTATCGATTATCGTGCAATATGATACCTGTAATCGGTTGATTTCTCGTTGTTCTTTACACTGTCTGGTGGATGCCTGAGAAACAGAATGGGGGCATTTTATAGCGGGATTCTGACTCTTCCGTCCCGTTATAAGTACCGTCACGGTTGACCACGTGTCATCGGATAATAATGAAACAATTGTCCTAGCCCGATTTCAAATCGGTTTTTTTTTTCATAAAAAAAATATATTTTATCTCATTTAAAGTCTTGCCATATATGTTGAATTTAAATATTCACGTATGCGAGTATAAGAGATAGGAGTATTAAAAATTAAAAATAATTTATCTTAAAACGATTTATATTAAAGAACAGAAATATTAAATTTATATTTATGATTAAAACTCATTTATTATTAAATATAGGTATAAAAATATTTATTCACCTTGCTAAAAGGTATAATGAAAGTCGAATAATAAAATTTAAAGCGTAACAATTAGTTCCTTATTTCTGTTGTTGATCTCTTTAATTTGAATGAAATTGGGTCGAATTCAAGTTGATATATATATGTTAAATTAAATTCCATGACAATTAACACATACTAATAAATAACATCAACAAAATAAAATTTATGTATATATGTAAATAATAAAATTTATAGTGAGAGCCAACAATCTCACTATATATGTATATAATACAAGTTATTTATTTATTTATTTATGAGAGACTCAGAAATAAAATAAAAATTTTCAGGCAAGTCTTTGAGACTCAAAAAAACTGTACAAAACTAGATATTCATTTTAATTAGTCTTTAAGTTAATTTATGAAATTTAAGTTTTAGAAATAACATGGTAATTAGTAGTTTTTATTGTCAGTTTATAATAATTATACTTTAATAAAATCAAATAAATCTGTATTTATTTTGAACTTACAAGTAATTGGAGAATTAACTTAAAATATATTTTTAATTTTAAAACAGATAAATAATATATGTAAAGTTTAAAATAAGATAAAGGTCAAGAATCGGAACGTGAAACAATCACTCCCTCTATTAAAAAGTTAGATCATGAAATCTTAAAATTTTAAAATTTATTCAAAATGTTTTAGTTTTAATATGAAAAACTATAATTATTCAAAATAATTAATTATAAAGTATTACTAATTAATTAATTATAAAGACATGAAAATGGACCGTTTGCATGACTTTGTATTTGTATACGTACTTATACGACAGTTGACAGATTATTTATAAACCTTAAAACAGTTGACGTTAACTATATAAAGAACAAACAGCAGGACAGAAGCAAAGTTAGCTGGCATCACATGTGGCATCTTTTCTCTCCTTGAAAGAGTCTCTATCAATTGTCTCAGCTTGTTTGGATTCTTTTATTAATTAATTAATTCTTCTTAGCTTTAAGCGGTTTTTCAATAAAAAAAATTGTTACTATATACTCTATTAAACATCTAATTGAAGAAGTTAATTAGAGCACTTTTTGATCTTTAAACTGAGCATTAAACAACTTAGTAATGTCCGCGTGGTCTTACCCTAATAGTTAAGACTGAAAAACCGTGACATTTAAATTGAGTTTATTTTTTTTTTATTATGAAAAGTTTGTTTTTGGATGGTTGTTTGGTTTGTTGGTTTTTATTTCTGTATTGGTGTGTATATATATATATATATATATATATATATATATATATATATCACACACGGTCGGGATGTTAAATTCATCCCTTATATAGCTCACCTTAATTATATACCCCCTTTAGTCCTTTTAGTGATTTATCGGACTGACGATTTATCTCATTCGGTCGCTAACTCGTTATAGGTTTTTTGCATCTCATCGCTAAAAGTTTCAAGCATTTACGGGTTACATATAGCGATAAACCTAATCGCTACCGATCCGTTATTAAAAGGATATCGATATGCGCATATATATGGGGTGAGTTTAAGATCCGGATCATATAGTATATATATATATATATATATATATATATATAGCATTTTTATATTATTAAAAGAAAGTAACATGATAATTAATGTCAAACACTCTTGGCATACCATAAACACCGACTCCACACCCCCATCCCACCCCTTACATTCACTCTCCTAAACCAGAGTGCTAAACCCAGCAAAACGAAGAGACTACTCCCTGTTCTTCTCACAATAAAAGATGCAAACAACACCCTTCCATACATACGAAATAGATAAGAATTCAAGCCCATGACATCCAAAAGGAAAAGGGAAGCACTGGTGTATATGATTTGAACAATAACTACGTACGTACATCTGTATATAACTACTCCAATATATATTTGTTTAAAAGAATCAAAGAATATGAATGATCTAATAAAAAAATCAAATGAAATTAATTAAGGAATCAAAAATGATGGTAAGAATTGGTGAATAAACTAGCTAATGCCCCTCACCGGGGCTGGGACCAGATTGATCGACTGCTGATGAAGTAGCCATCAACTTGTGTCCCTTACCCCCTTCGCTTGGCCCTCCAGTTTCGATTGCAGCCACATGCAAACCATCCGAGTTTTTCTGACTTTCTTCGCCCGTGGTGCTAAAAGAATCATTAGCACCATTAAGAGGACGAGATTTGGCCGCCAACAATAAAGAAAATGAAACGAGAAGAACAAGTAATAGTATAAGAGGCTTGAGACTTCTGGCCATTATATATATAAATATATATATTTATTTCCTGGATAAATTTTCCTGTATTTATAGTGATGGTTGAGACTTGAGAGAGAATTTTGTGTATATGCACCCAAAAATGGAAATTAAAGAAAGGAAAATAGTTTGTGTGAAATGGAGGACAATCAATTAACTTGTTGATGTTTCTATATGTTTATAGACTATATGTATATATAGTGCATGTATGGAATCTGAAGGCAATGGTGTGAGGCTAAATTTGACTGGAAAATGGAGGGAAGTGTCCCTATTTAAGTATTAAAACATGAAAGGGCTTGACCGTGAGGTGCCGCCACACGTTAAGTTTTTTGTCCATTGTTTTTGTTTGGTGTTTTGGTGATGATCCCTTTGTGAATCTTGGACATACACACGCTTTTATATATGAATAAAATTTATTCATTTAGAAAAACCGCAAGCATGCATTATGGATTTTGACTTGCATGATTTAAAGTACTCCCTTCGGGCTCAGAAATTAAAGTACTCCCTTCGGGCTTCGTCCCAAGTTATAGATCATTTGTAAGCAAATAATTTCATATTTTGGAATAGAGATATTATCAATTTCACTCATTATATATACTCTATATATGCGATTATATATACTCTATATATTTAGAATATTTAATAAAGCATTGTGATCCTAAATGCTTGGCTCTTAAATATAAAGATCAATTAGTTGACTTTCTAAAATAATTTAAAAATTTCAAATTTAAAAATTATTGGGATTCATTTAACTTTTAGAAATATTAAATCTTAGGACTCCACATTTTAATTAGTGTATCCTAGGAACTTCAGAAGAGCCGAATCCATTTTATAACCAATAACATAGTATTTTAGATATATGGTTTACCATTTTCATAATTAATTGTATTAAGAAACATGTATTAGGGTCTCCTCCATTACACATATCCTTTAATTTCCTTCAATACACAACAAGCGACACAATTAATTATAACAAAATTTATTGTATCGTTAATTATTTGTGACGAATTTATTTTGTCACTTAATATAATATTTGTGTCGTTAAATATGTTTGAATAACAGATCGCTTCATAATTTACATCTCAATCATCGTAACCTTTTCACTTGTCCATCTATCCCTAGCTTGTTGATCTGGTCTTTCTTCCTTGTATACATACTATATATTATACCAACTCGATTATAATATATATATATATATATATATATATATATATATATATACACACGTTACACATGAATTATATTAACATGATTTTTGAATTTAATGGCGGCCAATTGAAAGCGCCAAAACCGAATCTTTATAGTCCAAAAATCTATCGTCATCTTGACCATATATAATAACGTGTACATACATTTTTTTCATATATATATATATATATATATATTAATTCTTGATCATATGGTCAAAAGAATAATGTGTAGAGGCCAGGGGTATGTCCAGAATATTCTGCTGAACAGATATATTATTGATGTTTTAGTAGTGCATTGACACATGGACTAGCGTTACACTTGTTTCGCCGCACGCGCACCATTATTTATTTATGAAATGTTATAGCTAGCTACCCAACTAGCGCTATGGATATTTTTGGGCTCATTATGCGCCTTACAATCTCATGATGTATATATGTAAGATGTTTGGCGTATAAAGTCAGATTTGCATAGAAATGAGCAGATTTGGTCAATTCATATCAATGACCCAACTCGTGATCAATGCCTTGAGAAACCTTGTGAAGATCCCAGTGAACGAATCCATGGTAATGTGTCTCACTCATACTCTATTCGAATTTCAAGTGTCTGAATGGACCTTTTTGTATTTACCAAAATGGCAATGGTCATTATCATGATACATATTTGGCACTCTGTGATGGATTGCAAAATGGTGTGTCAGCAGCGCCCATCATGATATTACACTTAACCGTATCGTGAACTGTCCGAGTCGACAGATATATTATTTCTTCTCATATATCATCCATGTGTCTGTAATGTTTTAACAGCCAATTTTAGTAGTGCATTGACAGAGTCTTTATTCTATCTCCATCCTTTGGATTACGGTCAAAAGACTGCATTTCCTACCAATGCGCTGTTTTACCACTGCTTGCTTTTCCAGGATGGTATTGGATGGTACGATCACAATCTTTCAATGCGCCAACGCTCATTACGCATTGAGTTCTTTCGGTTTAAGAAATATTTGAGGGCTTTCATGATCCGTGGAAGATCTCCACTTTTCCGCGGCAATGTAATGCTCCACATTTTAAGTGCAAAGACAATACCGCTAACTCTAGATCGCCGAGTAGGATACCTCTCCATATTCTTTAGCTGCTGTTATACAGGCTATAATTTTCCATGTCGCATAAGAACGTTATCCCAAATCCCTTGCCCGGCATCATCAGAGACGACAACCTTCCGCGTAGCCGTATGGTATCATGAACAAACAGTCAGTCAGTCTCCTCTGAGTTCTGAAAACTCTCTCACATTCGCCTTCCCAACCGACCTTGTATTTTCCGAGTACAAATGAAGTCAATGGAATAGCTGAGTTCGAGAAAAATCCTTCCGTTTAATCTCCGCAGAACTAACAAATAAACCGAAAGAAAGCCGACTTTCGCCATCGACGAAGTTGTTCACTTTAATAAAGTCAATCTTTTGTCAAGTCAACAGATATTCCATGACTTGATATCACACAAGGAATGCTATTTCTCTGCCGTAATCCCCGTGATTTCTTCAACTGGCATAAAAGCTTATATTCTAATGGCTTTCGGAGCGCCCCAAGAAGTTTTCTGATCTTCATCAATAAAGACGTCAAAGATTCATAAATATTCTTCGAATACCCTGGCTCATCATATCCATGAAGGCAAAGCAGGAGCATTAGTCAGTCCAGTTGATAGTGCATCAGAATTCATAATGCTCGTATCGCAGTCCGAAGCCGCCTTGGAATGCCAGTTCTAATCTTCAATCGGGTGATATCCTAAATTAATCACTCACCTGAAAAGAATTTGCTCCTTGTAAATCGGGTCAAACAAATAATACGTAAGTAATGGATACCTATTTTTGATGGTGATGATTCAACCTCCGATAATCAATACAAAGTCGTGATAATTCTATCTTTTCTTCTTCACTTATCAAATATAGAGCACCCTCAAGGAGAAGTACTAGGACGGCTGTTTAAATGTCTAACAATTCCGCAGTGGTCAGGGTCTTTAGTCTCAAGTTCAATAGAGCTATCTGCTACGGGCTTTGAAATAGGTCAGACGTTCTAAGCGTCGATATAAAATTCAATTTCACGCCCCTGCGGGGTAGGAAGTAGTTCAGGAATACGCCGTGAAATTTACGTCACAGGGAATATCGCTTAAACCGATTTATTTTTATTTAAATCTGCGATAATGAAAGCTAAGAAAGTTTCGACATCCTTCTTTTCAATAAACGGTCAGCTTTATGGGTCAGAGATGACCGTGGATTAATTTAATGGTTTATTTGAATCTGCATAACAGTTGATTTAGGAATACGAAGCAACATGGCCGAAACAATCAATTTTGCATTTATGAAGTAACCAATCAATCCTCGTAATCACGCTAAATGCGTGATTTTTAATGAAATAAGTCTCGAATCCAAAACAAGACTTATAAACAAAGTGGATGTAATGAAGGTTTCTTTCCAAGGTGAGCAAGTCCTTGATCATTCTTGATTCCCTTTGCCTTGGGAGGTCACAAGAAATGCTTCCTCAGACTACCGGCATAATTTCCTCTGGGACGGCTCTGTGCTCGTATCCTAATGACTCATTGAAAGAACAAAATCGAAGCCAAGGACCTTTCTTCCACAACTATAACATGCTTTGATACTATATGACGTAGTTGATGACCTATAGTCCCTCTCCATATTTCCATTGTTACCCTTTTCTCGAAATGTCCATTCTTATTGTTTTGGCTCTGGACACCACCGGAAGTGGCTGTTACCATATCCGGCCCGTTGATTCCTCTCCACGTTAGATTGGTCACGCATGACTATTCTTCAGTTATAATTTGCTTACCATTTCTTTTTAGTCGGCATATTTAACATTGCCCATTTAACTAGAGTCGAGCATTTACAACATCTGAATAATAAACACGCTTTAAGGAATTATGAGTAGTCACGTGATTCTGCCAAACCTCTAAAAGTCACATTTATTCTCTCTTCATTACATTCACTATGGGGACGAACTGCTGATAACCCGCAAATTTGTTCATCAGCGACACTACATTGTTGTTCGTAACAACCGATAAATCCACATGTGGAAGTAATTTGTGAAAGTATTTATCGCTGAATGTACCTTCTTTGTCTCTCTCTAAGATATCTTTCAAAGATACCGTATTGAGTATCGCTTTATTTCCACCAAAGCATCCGCCTCCAAATAATATAAAAGGCCAAGAATATGTTGTACCTTCTGGCCTTTCTAGAGCATCCCAAGACATCAAATATCTGGTAATTGCCATCCATGCTTCCGCCGTAAGTGGTTTTATTTCCTCTAACCCGGTGGTCCTTAAATTTTAAAGGGTGACCGCCGAGAGTTTTCTAAATCACCCACGCTGGATGTGAGTCGCCTCTACATCCGTCAAGATATATATATATATATATTAATTCTTGATCATATGGTCAAAAGAATAATGTGTAGAGGCCGGGGAGTATGTCCAGAATATTCTGCTGAACAGATATATTATTGATGTTTTAGTAGTGCATTGACACATGGAAGCACTAGCGTTACACTTGTTTCGATTTAAGGTAAAATACTATTCACAAGCCGCACGCGCACCATTATTTATTTATGAAATGTTATAGCTAGCTACCCAACTAGCGCTATGGATATTTTTTGTAGTTAATAGCCCGTACTTGGAATAGTACAAGTTGGATTGTTATAGCTGATTGATAAAATCTTTTGACTTGAGGAGCACCTAATGAACAGAACTATACGGCCAAATCTTCCGAATCAATAATATGAAATTAGTCTTCTTATATTTACGAACATAGATACGTGAAAACGTTATGAACATCTAGACATAGTTGCATCTATAAAGGCCGCCCTACTCGATCGAGATTAAAATGGATCCATGAATCGAGACAGTTTTCTCCTTCCAGAATTCTTCACGAGCAACTTCAACAAATATTAATGATCTCTGCATCAATACGCCTCGGCGAAGATCAAGATAACTCTTTTGTCGATTTTGTGAGGTTTTTATATTATATACAATGTCAATTGCACATTGCTTGATAACCGCATAGAGGAAAACTCTACCAATAGATGAATCCACTCCCCTTGAAATCATGATACTTGAATAATGTGAATAGAGGCCGGGGAGTATGTCCAGAATATTCTGCTGAACAGATATATTATTGATGTTTTAGTAGTGCATTCCAGTTCTAGTTATTTAACTCAATTATATGGGAGTGATTAATATAAAATTAATTTTAATTAATTGATTAATATAGTGTCTGACATGCAAATTGAAGGTGATCTTTTTTTGTGTGTCAACACTATATTAATTAATTTATCAATTTATTATAAAATTAACTTCATGATAACCGGATCCTAATTATATATAAGAGTGTTGACTTCTCCAATGATCAAGCTTGATTACCAAGTTTATTTTGGTCATTAGCTAGCTCGATTTGGTTAATTGTAACAGCTAGGTCATCAGTCCTGAAATTGACAGTACAGGATATATAGCTGTGTTTTGAGACACCTGCGCTGCATCGACCAAGTTAATTAGACACTAATTTAATTGCCTTTTAATTGTTCCCTAAGACCTTTGTTTCCTAACTATACGTATGTACATACATACGTACATACATGGTTCACCATCTTGTTTTCCTGTTTTGTTTGTGGTTGTTATTACTCCCTCCGTCCCATAGTTATATACTGATTTTTTTCGGCACATAATTTAAGAAAATCAGTTTAAGTTAATTTTTAACAAAAAATTTCTACATATACCCCTTAATATAGAATTAATGGATAAATTAATTACTCCTTACTTATCACATTAAAACTCTTAACTTTGTTGATGGACGGTACAATTGCCTTTTATACACAAAATATGTTAAACTAGTAAAACCTAAAAAGTTGAATTCTTTTATTGAGAATACAACAATATTAAATGTGGTGATAAAAATAATGACATCGAAGGTTGTTTATTCAAAAAAAGAGTAATGGTTGAATATTTATTATAAGGGCATAAAAGTAAAATAATGAACCAACTAAATTTTTTAAATAGTAAGTAGCCTATATATTGGGACATCTCAAAATGGAAAATCAGCCTATAACTATGGGACGGAGAGAGTATATGTTTTAGTAAAATATAATGGTATGGCTACTCTTTGAACTTGTTGGAATTTGAGCCTAAATTAATGTGAGTATCATTAATTAATTTTAATAATTTCATATATTAATGTGTTCTACTCTATGAGTAGATTAAATTAAGTACTCCCTCCATCCCATTATATCTCACGTTTAAGGAATTTTTATTTTTCTCAAAATAATAGACGTTTTACAAGTTCAAAGCTAAATTGTTCACTTTTATTCCAATACTACCCTTTCTTCTTAATACTAGCATGTCGTTCGTCCTCTCCTTCAATAATCTCACCCACAGCGTGAAAATCCCCCAGAAAATGAAGCTCCGACTTTGTTTGGTAACCTGACCTACGAAGCTCCTACGACCACGGCGGAACCAATTCTTGGTGAGCCGCTTCTCGAATACAAAAACTCTGCTCAACGACATATCCGGCGAGGCCCGAGACGGAGAAATTCTCGCCGTGCTTGGAGCTTCCTGGATAGGAAAATTAATATTATGGCGAATCGAATCTGGATATCATGTTTGTCCTTCTTTGTTCATGTTCAGATTGGTTTTGGAATATTGTTATGTTCGAATCTGGTGTTATAAATCAGATCTAGACTTTCTTTGTTGTTTTTTAATTTATCAGTTTGATTGTTAATGTTTAGAAAAATAATTTATTGGATTTGATTTCACTCCTTCCTCCATGTTCACCGTCCTCTCACCTCCATCCATCCTTCCCTATCAGTCCTCTGTAGACCCACCCATTTTGGATCTGGTTTGGAGGCGTCGACTTGGGTCTATTTATTTCTGGTGGTTGAAATGCTTATATGGGGTTTAGGCTTGATTGCTTCTCTATTGCAACTTGATTCAGTGTTCTTCTCAAATATTTTTAGCTGCTGTTGAGATGTTTTTGTTGTGTTTTGGGTTTCTTGTTCTTTGGTTTCCATGGCCTCCAAAGTGGTTTACTGAGAGAATTACCATGCAGCGGAAGATATAATGGGATGGAGTAATTAATTCTTGTCTAATTAATTCATTTATTAAGGGCAAAAGAGTCATGTTTAATATTTCTTAATTGTTGCAAAGAATCCTTAAACGTCAGATATAATGGGATGGAGAGTGTACTCCATTTGGAAGCTCAAATGCATAGAGTAATAAATGAGATATTAACTCCCAAAGACTACATTTGAAAGATAATAAATACATATGGGAAAAACCAAGTCCCACATAGATTAGAAATTAAATATTTTATATGTTTATATACAAGGAAAGTGCTCATAGGTTTGGGCCCCAAGGGGCACCCCACTTTTGTGAAAGGTCGGGGACCTAGCCAAGGCTAGGTTCAAACCCACACGCGTCGTGTTCAGTGAGTTCTACTTTACTACGGGCTCTGTGTGCCTCGTGGGTCTGGGTCCTGTATATAATTTTTTAGACAAAATTTATTTAAATTTTATTTATTTAATTCTATTATCAAGTTGTATTTATTATATTATCAAAACTGTATCGTTTTAAGAAGCGGTACTATCAAAACTGTGTCGTTTTGAGGAAGCGGTATCTGTAAGGTTGAATGGGCGGCCCTAAACTACGTCATTTTTGTCGCGCTTTTTCTTCTAAGCCTAAAACTACGTAGTTTTGGTTCTGCTAACGCTTAAACTACGTCGTTTTAATAGACCGAATAGATGTGCCTATTCTGCAAATGGTCAAAACTACGTCGTTTTGACCAACAGATACAAATAATATCTCTTCAAGAGGCACCCCATGCCTTTTCAGGGGTGATGTGCCCATCCGAAGGGTCACCAACCCTCCTATAAATAGATAGAAGGGGGCAGCCTTCATTTCCATCCATTTCTCAAGCATTCTAGTCTAATAAAGCATTCTAGTATATAGTTTCTTCATCAGTTTTCTTAGTAAATTTGAGAGAGAGTTAGAGCATTTGTTTTGGTTCAAAGTGTATACTTTTAGTAGTGCTGCTAAAGTGTACGGTGTCATTGTATTTTGGGAGAAGTCATTATCAACTCTAAAGACCATATGGAGGCGTAATTGTCTTAACGACATAAGATCAAATCTTAGCCTTGACAAATATTTTCTACTTGTTACGATTAATTGAGATAAGTCAATATATATAATTTACTTTAAGCTTTATAACATTTATTTCTTTTCATGTACGTACAGAGTAAATTCTAAATTAATTACAAAGATATATATATATATATATATATATATATATATATATATTTTCAAACAATTGATCAAATTTTCACTTCCGATTGAGAAAATTAATCCATAATCCAAAAGATATAGGTTAGAGACTATATTGTCAAGTACAACATTCCCTCCGTTTGACTTTGAAAATTATTGACTTTGAAAAATCGTTTCGATTTTAAAATAAAAAATAGAATTTAAGCTTGTTCAAAATCCTGGCAGGCTAAAGAAAATTAACTTGGTATGAACTTGACTCCACCTGCAGCCTAAGTCATTAAAACCTTTACTATATACGAAACAGTTACGAGTCTCCAGTCATGAGTTCCACCATGTTCTGAAATACTGGAGATATATTAAAATTGCTTTATAACCGAGATCATAAACGAAGAAACACCCCTCTACTTTAATTTCTATGTAGTCTACTAAGACACGGAAATTTATAACCAATTTTTTAAAAAAAAAAAAAATTAATCTGCGTTAAAACCCGTGGAAGTTTTTACTACCCATTGAACCCTAATTAATTACATTAAGTGGTTTCATTTAAACTATAAAGTGAAAATTAAGTTTAATACTGATTAAATTTATTACCATGATTAATATATATGTCCTGGTACTAAAAACATCACCACCCCTTTGCATCTATTTATTTTAGGGTTTCATAAATATAAGAAATTAATTTAAATAAATAACTAAACACAAACCAATAACATACCAATAATCAAGAGTGACATGCACGTTGTTCATGCAATTGCATTTAGAAGATGTCTAGAACTCTATCTTATTTATAAATGAATCTGCAAAAGAATGGAAGATATGCTCATACTTAATTGGTTATTGAACTACTTCTTGTTATAAATTGGTTTTTGCTTTGGGACCTCCCAAAAAATTAAAAGACAGTACCAGCTTTAAGATGGCGAGAGTACATATTCCATTGCCATGCATCACCATTGTTAAGTTAAAGCATAATTATTTAGCAGAAGCCAACTTCATAACACTAGCGTCAAGGAAAATTACATGGTAAGATTACTATTCGATCTGCAGGCAAAATATAGTTATTGCCTAGAAACTGACTATCTTTTTTTTTTTTTTTGTGTGTGGTGGGGAATGAAAAGATAACGAATTCGCTAAAGAATCAAAGTTGAATGACATGCATGCATTCAATTAATAAAATAAAATAATAGTAGAGCACTAGCTAGTGCTAGTTGTTGGAAAATATAGCAATTAATTAAGGGCGAATAATAAAAATAAATTGGAACAACTTAATTTGGAAAACTGAGGCGTAGCGTAATTTACTTCGTCTCAAAAAAGTGATTTCACTTCAATCGATAATAATCATGGTACAAATGAAATTGGCAAGCGCATACCACTCTCCGAGATTCAATTCATGAAGTCTCCGATCGTGTCTACTCACGGAAGGAGGCTTTGGACTTGTCTATGTGGATTCTTCAATTAACAGTATAAGAGTTGAATATATCGAGAAGAATAGGATACACAAAGATAATGTGAAGAAGAAGAATAAAGTAGTTATTTGTGTATATCTTTTTCTCATGAAAGTAAAACTCACATTTTTTCTAAAAAACAATCACCCTTATAAGGAACGTTTAAATAACGTTGGAGATTTTAATAGCTTTTAATGAAACGCTTGGGAGTTACAACAAGATATAAATAAGGTTTATGTTGGAATTGATATGGGGGTTATAGAAAACATAAAGGCTAGGGTATTAACTCTAAACGGGGGTTACAGAAATTTTGGAGAATAACCAACAATCCCCCACATGATCCAAAATTATCAAATAGAAGAAAATAAAAAGAAGTGAGAAGGGCAATGGATTTTAGATACATAACGTCGATACCTTGTGGGTTTGAATCGACACTTAGTGGAACAAGCTCATGATTGTAGATTATAGGTGAATTATATTCTTGAACCTATTATCTGTGATACAATCAATTTAGCTTGCACACATATCTTAAATCCTGAATCCACACAAGTCCGCGGTTGGGCGCGTTCTAGGCCATGCGCCATGTCCCAGATTTTCATAAAGGCTCTAGAGAGTATGCCAAAGACTCTCATAGGAAGCGGCCTACACTTCCACCTTTATATAGGTGAACCCATCAAGTGTATACTGACATACACCACCCTTTAGGGCTATGAGTTTCATTAAGAATCTAAACGATTCATCCTTTCACAATTTGTCAGTAAGCACCACATGCACACCAAGAGGGATATAAGTAATTGTAGTCTATAATTAAGTAATTACGTGACTTGTTGTTACCCATTGAACCCAATTCATGGGATCTCCAATCACATGGGTTGGGTTTCCATCGCGTATTACTTACTCAAGATGTTAGTAATAGTCCCATCCCTCTGGATGCTTCTTGGACATTCTTTTTAATTAATCCCTTTGTAAGCCTTTTTCGGACCTCACAAATTCCATGGAAATAACACTTTGCATCTTGATCACCCTCATTCAATATTTATGTCTCAAAGCGAATATGTCTCTCAGATATCCCATTATACACATGGTTCATTGCTTGACCAATAGCAACTTTCGAGAATCACAATGCGTAGATATGGAAGGAATTATTATGCTCATCGAATAAATTCCTCACCCACTTTCTTCACAGACTGTCAATTCTAATGCAATAAATTCAGATTTCATAGTAGATTTAGTAGTACAGTTTGTTTAGCAGATCTCCAAGAGACAACTCATCCACTTAAAGTAAACACATATTTACTAGTGGAACTTGTTTCATCATTAGCAGATACCCAATTAGCATCACAATATCCTTCAAAACATTAGGATTATCGGAAAAATGTACACTTACATTAACTGCTCCTCTTAAATATCTCATTAGGCGTGATGATGCATTCCAATGAACTTATGAAGGATTATGCATATATTTGCTAAGTCTACTAATGACATATTCAATATCGTGTCAAGCACAATTCATTAAGTACATTACACTATCAATGATTCTGACATCTTCAATTTGTGCAATATCAATCCCCTTTATTTTTCTTTAAATGCACACACTAGAGTCACAAGGTGTTCCTAATGACTCTTTATTAAAGAAATTAAATTTCTTAAGAATTCCACATAATAAAAACAAACCATGTGCATTTTATTAATTCTCATGCCAAGAATCAAGTTTGTTTTTCATGTCAAATTTAGAGAATAAAAATATTTTAATAATTTTCACAACTTTCTCATCAAGACTAAATATCAAAATTCTCAACAACAAGATTCTGTGAATGATATGACTAAAAGGAGTAGAAACACAAGTGTCTTCTTTCAAGTAACTAAACAATATCCGAACTCAAGCTTCCAACTCGATAGAAACAATATTACAGAGTACATGTCTTGTCTAAGACTACAGGATACATTGTACAAAAAAGAATGCCCTAATAACTCACCCTAGTGTCTCAAATTTTAGTTTGCTTATTTTTCATATCATGTGGGGATTGTTGGTTATTCTCCAAAATTTCAGAACTCCCCGCTTTAGAGTTAATACCCTAGCCTTTATGTTTTCTCAGAACCCCGTATCAATTCCAACATAATCCTTATTTATATCTTGTTGTAACTCCCAAGCGTTTCATTAAAAGCTATTAAAATCTCCAACGTTATTTAAACGTTCCTTATAAGGGTGATTGTTTTTAGAAAAATGTGAGTTTTTACTTTCATGAGAAAAAGATATACACAAATAACTACTTTATTCTTCTTCTTCATATTATCTTTGTGTATCCTATTCTTCTCGATATATTCAACTCTTATACTCATTAATTGGGCAATCCACATAGACAAGTCCAAAGCCTCCTTCCGTGAGTACACGATCGGAGACTTCGCCAGTTGAATCCTCGGAGAGTGGTCACGACAAATTTATTTGTACCATGATTATTATCAGTGGGGGCGAAATCACTTTTTAGGACAGTAGCTACGCTACGCCTCGGTTTTCCAGCTAAGTTGTTCCAATTTATTTTTATTATTCACAACTTTCTCATCAGTACCAAATATCAGCAAATTCTCAACAACAGTTACAGAATGACATGACTAAAAGGAGTAGAAACACAAGTGTCTTGCTGAAGTAACTAAACAATATCCGAACTCAAGCTTCCAACTCGATAGAAACAATATTACAGAGTACATGTCTTGGGCAAGACGATACATTCAGTACAAAAAAGAATGCCCTAGTAACTCACCCTAGTGTCTCATTTCTAGTTTGCTTATTTCACTCAGTATTATTATGTTTGCCAAAACTCTTCTAAGTTTTAGTTAAATCCTCAATATAAATAAATACAGGTTTCAACCTAAAGATGAATATAACATTACTATAATGTAATTATACATCTTCTACTATTCCGACATACGCATTTTGAGAACAAGCTATTTCTATGTCACCCCTTGACAATAACAACAATTACACCTTCTAGTCAGCTACTTCACTTAATGATCCAAACTAGCACACTCCCATCTGCAACTCCTACTTTTATGTAGAATGATGGTTTAACATAATTTATGCAATGAAACTTTGAAGTCAATTTGAACATCTAGCGCATGAAAGATGTTGAGCCATAAAGTCGAGCATAATCGGGACAAAGATGATTAACTTCTCTTGCTATATTTAAAAATAAGCTTTGATTCTTCTCTCTTTCAACCCTCAAGCCTAAATATTGTTAGAGGCATTGCCTAAAATTGCTCGAGATAATGAGAATGCCGAATTATTTTTCAACCTACCACTAGCATGACTTCCAAATTGGAATGCACGAATATTACTAATGCATAAACATAAAGAATGAAAAGGAGACACCACATAAATTATTATTTGACACTACAGTAGAAGTAGAAGGTACCCCTCCGTCCATAATAAACAAGATAAAGATCAAAGATAGATATATGAAAATCCATTAATCTTTCAGCTCATAAGATGTGAATTTAGGGAATAATTCAATAAAATTAATAAAACCTAAATTACCCTACTAGAAACAAGGGTACATGTGTTATTACAACATGGTAATTTAATTCCAAACACCATAGGTTAGCTATATATATTGGATACGTAATTGTGACAATTGATCTGATACCGGATAGAACAAATATCTTGCATTTTATGTTTAAAACTGAAATGATTTCTCTAAATGAATCTTTCAGAAAAATATCAATACTAGCTTCCTGGTTTTAGCGAAATTTTCCATTTTAGAAATGTGATGTAAAATATGTTCGTTTGACTTGAGCTCTTAAAATCGAAGTTCCTGTTTTTTCTTTATATTGTTCCTCTTTCCAATTTTTTCTTTGAAAGCCAACCAAGAGAGCCATTAATAAATTGCTCAATATTATTACATCATCTAGGAGGCATACACATTTCTGAATTTAAATTGAATAGGAAAGATATATTATTAATATACAGCCAACAAACTTCAAATTGATCTTTCAGTCTTTTATATTTGACTTCCTTTTTTAATTTAGTTCATAGATTGCGATAAGAAAGCTGTAGGGAGCTGAAGTAAAATTTATATATCTAACACAATATAAAAGATACAAATTCTACAAAGTCGCACTAGGTTTGCAAGCACACTATTCCTAGAACATCAATATGTCAACATGAGTAAAAATTGCAAAGCATTCTCTCGGACGTTTTGAACAACTATCCTTTCTTAGTCCTTCACCATGAGTAACTCAAAAGCTTTATGAGATTAATGAATTGCGCCCAGGAAATGTAAACTAGTTTACAAGAATTCAGTATTCCCTCGTCAAAACTCTTGTTACAGATGCTTTGACTTGTTCATTCTTAATTTTTCCATTATAAATATGTAGTAGTTACAATATATAGAACCGTTAGATAAGTTACAATCTCTCATTAAATTCTTATTCTCTAGAAGCATTCTAATTGCAATAGTGCAAATTTATATGCTGTTGAGATAAGCTTGCAAGTTGAGAGAACACAATACATATATATTATTACATATCTCATGGGATTTTCTTAATATAAATTAGTGATAATACTCCCGATAAGACCGAAATGTAATGATCGCAAAACATAAATACATAGTGGGTCACTTATGCTAATCACACAACAAATTATAAGAGTATCCAAGTTGAAGCCTCCTTCACCAATCAATCTGCTTCCGCATAAACAACTAAATCAATCATTCTAACTCGATTTTAATAAATCACTCTACTGGTTGCATCTTTGCAACCCATACAAGGAAAAACCAAGTCACCTTTGTTCAAACCAAAATTTATTTCTCCACCCATTTCAAATTACCTCTGACTTTCAATGAGGATTTTATTCAAACAATTGATAGGCACCTAGGTGGCACCCTATCAAATTCAAATTTATCGGATGCATGCTTTAATGAAAGTTAGCAAAGTGTGTAACATTCTTTTGTGTTGATTTTCCAATTTGACTACTGTAATCTAAACACAACCTTTCCAAATGAGAACCCACCAAAATTTTCAATTAAACACGATTGACAACAAAAATATCAGATCAATCAAATTGATTGCAAACATTATTCCGCATATCAGCAACTAAATGCAATTGCAATAAACCGTCGTCTCTTCAGATTTCCCCAATTCTTCCTCTTCTTCGAGCCACTGTGCTTCTTCACACGGAATTCAATCGCCTTTTCCTATTCATCTTCCATGTTTCTTTTTGAGAAAATCTAAAGTGAAGAAGCAAAGGTAGTGTTGGCACATTAAATCAGATTCTTATAATTAGAGACTTCTCCCTCTCAACCGTTTTCGACTTTTTTGTCTTTTTCGGCATCTGACCACGACATTGACAAATGGCGGGTGCCCCACCGATTTCACTACTTCTGCAGGGAAGTTGAGAATGACTTTGCTTCCACGCAACTTGAAGGCGGCTTTGTCATAAGCCCTAGCAGTTTCGATTAAGGTGTCAAAAGTTCCCAGCCAAATGATTTTCAGCTCGAGGGTATTAGTGACTGACGCGGTCGCTATTGGTGGTCGCTGACACGTGGGCCACGTCACCTCTAACACTTGATTTATAGTTACTCAAATCAGCGACGAAATAGGTTGCTATTTGACGGTCGTTGATACTGCAATCGCTAATTAATGATGGTCGCTAATGTCCACACACTATAAGAAATAGAGTTATTTCCGACGAAATTAAGGTCGATCGAATTTATTAATTCTCTCGAAATTAGTATATTCCCGACGGAATATTTAGTCGGTCATAATTCCCTCGACGATAATAAAAAGTCGACGGAATTCCGTCGACATTTGGATATGGTTGGGGAACGAAAGTTTTCCTCTAGCGCGAATGACAACCTCAACGGAATAAGCATTAAGGTCGACTGATTGTGCGTCGAGGATACATTAAGGTCGACGAAAGTATTTGCGACGGAATTTCGTCGAAATTAGTAAATATTAAAACCCCCAAATCGCTATCAGTAGCGCCTCACTTGGTCACAAACCCCCTAATTTCTCTCTTTTTCTTTCATAGCTGTTGCGCTCTCTCCTTCGGCCGCCGTACCTCCCACCTCTATCTGTCGGAAGCTAAGTTTCTTATAAGTATTTTGTTTATATGTGTATTTTGTTTATATGTGTATATAATATAAAGTCCCAAATTTTTTTCTCTTTCTTTATTTATAACCTGCTGGGCTCTCTCTCTTTGGTCCCTCTCATCTCGCCATTGTATAGCCTCGGTCATGACCTCCTCCTAGCCACACCCCGCACCTCCGGTCCGTGACTTGAGTTTCAATAACCCGATTCCAAATTGAGTTTGTCCAATTTAAAGTTATTTTTACCAATTTATTTTAGATTTGGAACCCTAAATTTTCAGATATATGGTTATGCATAAATTTGGGTATAAGTTTTTAACAATTAATTGTTAATTTGGATTTTAGAAATATTCTGTTGAAATTAGGCGTTTTTATACAGCAAATCTGATACCTTCTCTCTCATTCTTGAATGTAGAAATATTCTGCTGAAATTAGGATTACCTTTGAAGTGTTGTTGAAATTAGGATTATTTTGATAGTTCATAAAATTGAACTTCATTCTCCTGCAATTAAGTGTCAATCCGTTAATGTTAATTACTTATTACGCCTATTTTTGCATATTTGAGTATATACAATTGTTGAAATATATTATATATGTAAGACCCCAAATTTTATGAAATGAAAGTATTCAATTTTCTTATAATTATTATTTTATTTCAAATGGTTAAATTGATAAAAGGTTAAAGTTAAGGGTGATATGTTAAAATTTTGCAAAGTAAGCAAGTTGATATAAAATATTCGTTGTGTCGGGGAATATTCGTTTTAATAGGGAATATTCGTACTACGGCATAATCATTGGTGGACCCCACAACGGAAGTATTGTCGTAGTTAGAAAACGACGGAATTATCTTTTTATAAAAATAATAAATGAAAGTGTTACAGATTAAAAGCTGTTGAACTACCCAAGTAGTAAAAGTACAATAATACGCTGCGTGGTTGCGTAGTAATACACCACGATATTGATTATTGATGCTTACGTAAGAAGTCACCGATTATACTCAATTATTCTTTGCGATAATTATCGCATCTTATCTCTCATATTATTGATTCAATTATTGTCACAAAGATCAATATTTTATATTATTAAATCAATAATTGAGATGACAAAGTTATTCATATTATTATTTGAAATATTGACAATGTCTAGAAGTTCTGTCAAGGAGAGGTTTGGTCACCTAATTACGCGCCAATAGGGAGAAACCCTTATCAGAAAGCCTCCTCTTTTTTGGGAATGATCTGGTTGTTAAATATTGTGAGTTATAATATTAATGATGAATAAGTTCGTGTTGATTAAAGATGAAATTGATATTTTCATTGTGTTGGAATTATTAGTGTTAGTGGAAATCGACATCTATTCTGATAATAATTGATATCCGGAGGTTATATTGACCAATCGGATAATTAATCAGATAAATGAGCAATTAATTGCTATTAATTCACATGCTTATAATTATTTGTTCACATATGTGTACTATTGATTCACATGCATGTACTATTAGGGGAGGAGGTGCAAGATTGATAATACTTGCATGACTAAATTAAAAATGAAGGTATAGATGAAGGTATTATACTGTAATTATTTTTTTCACATGTATAGAACTATTGAGTCACAAGATTGTACTATTGATTCAAATGATATACTATTAGGGGAGGTGGTGCAAGTTTGATAATACTTGCAGGACTAAATTAAAAATAAAGGAAAATATGAAGGTATTGTACTATAATATTTCGAGCCCCAAAACGTGCAATTATCAAAACTATATTTTTCTATAAATAGAAGCTCATTCTTCCTTCATTCTCACCAATTCACTAAGACTCACAAGAGCAATTATAGAGAGAGAAGCTATAGGGAGAAAGAAGAAGAGTAGTCTGCTACTTCACTACTCCAGTATCCAGTCTTCTTCTGAGGTAAGAGGTATTATTTATTTCATATTCTGAAGAGATATTATTTTTTCATATTCATATGAAAATTATTTTTGTTCAATATTCATAAAGAATATTATCTTCGTTCAATATTCGTAGGAATATTAACTTCGTTAAATATTCGTTGGAATATTATTTTCGTTCAACAGTTGTAAGGGATGTTATTTTTGTTCAATATTAAGCTTGAAATAATATTTTTTCCATACTACGTAGTATGTAAGTAATATTATTTCGTTTCAGATTTTGAATTCTATACTCATTTTGTTGAAGTTTTGGCTTCTATACTCCATGAAATTAGTAGAATATCCTTGATATTTGCGCTTCATCCAGTATCTTTTCATGAAAATATTATTATGAGATTTCTTGATAATTATTGATCTTTTCATGATGGAGTACTATTCACGAGTTACTATTCACGGGTTACTATTCACTCAAATATTATTCACTCGGGCATTTAGAGAACTTTTCATGCCGGAATACTATTCACAAGTTACTATTCACGGGTTACTATTCGCCCGAATATTATTCACTCGGGTATTTGGGGTACTTTTCATGTCGAGGTACTTTTCATGTCGGGGTACTATTCACGAGGTACTATTTACCCAAAAAATATATTTCTTTTCTGTCCAAATTATTTTTGGTACATGGATATTATTCTTCAATTTTACTCCACAAAGCAGTATCATGTTGACAATTTGGATATTTTTAAACTCTAGATAAATTTAAAGTCTTTAATATTTATCCTTGATTTCGTTTGATTTGATTTCATTTGATTATTGCTTATATCATTGTCATCATCCTCATGCTTATATTGTGATAAAAGTCATCTTTGGCTTACGTGCATAGATGGATCATTGATTGGTATGATTATGACCGTGGGATCATTCTATAATCATGACCCGTAATGTTACAAATGATATGGTAAAAGTCCTCATTGGCTGTAGTAGTGCATTGATGGATGATTGTTGGTATGATTATAACCGTGATTATTTGGTATAATCATGAACATTGATGATTACATGAATATCCTTAGCAGTAGTGCGAGAATGATTCGATGATGTGGTTTATTTATTAAGTTGAGTTTCAAAGGATAAAGTTGATGAAAAACTTTTAAATCATAGAAGATAGTAGATATCATGCTCTACTTGACTCTTCTAATGGATTTATTATTCACTGCAGCTTGTTGATCTAAAACTTGTTGTCTATTATATTTTATCGCTTGTTATAATATTGAAGGCTAAGGATAATTTATTATGCATTCTCTTAGTCATAATATTTCTTCTTGGGGCTTGTTGAGCTCACCCTTTTCTTTCATTGTTATCTTGAAAATGAGAATATAAATTTGGACGAGTCGGAAATGGAGTGATGGTCCGGGATAAGTGGCTTTAGTAGTCCTCATTATTAGTCAAAACCCTTAGTGATAGTATTTGCCACCCATCTTGGGTCGCCACTTATAGTGGTATCATAAATTCAAATACAAACTTAATTATACATCCGTCTTGGGTAACATACGACAATACATAAACCTTAGAGTTCTAATAGAATATATTAAACGATTTAGACAATATCCATACTCCATACTCAAGTCCTCATTACATTTATCATCACACTATTTAATGTAATAGTGAGGACTACTAATGCTATCTTCGGACCATCACTCTTTTCCCCGACTCGTCCCAAATATATTCTCATTTCAAGAAGAGAATAAAGGAAAGAAAGGGTGAGCTCAACTAGCCCAAGAAGAAATATTATAACTAAGATAATGCGTAATAAATTATCAATAGTCTTCAAACAATGTTAAACCGATAAAATACAATAGACAACCAGCTTTAATCATAAATGAAATATGCGCAATCCATTAAAAGAGTCAAGTAGAAAATAAAGTCTACTATCTTTTAGGTTTTAAAAGGTTTTCATCAATTTTTATCACTAAGACTCAGCTTTAATGAATAAACCACAATATCTAATCATCCCCGCATTACTACTACCAAGGATTTTCATCAAATTATCAATGGTCACGACTATACCGAATCACCCCCGGTCATAATCATACCAAAACTATCCATCACCGCATTACAAAGCACCGAGGACTTTTGTCACATCATTTATATCAAGCCATGATTATACCGAATGATCCTCGGTCATAATCATACTAAGTTCATCTATGCACGTAAGCCAAAGATAACATAATATAAATATGAGGATGATGACAATGACATAATAATTCAATAAAACAAGTTCACGAAATTAATTTATTCAGAACTAATAACGCCCAAATTGTCAACACGATATCGCTTTGTAGAGTAAAATTCAAGAATGCTCGTAAAAATATTTTCATTAAAAATATCGATGAAGTGCAAATATCAAGGATATTCCACTAAATTCATGGAGTATAAAGTCAAAATTTTAACCAACCGAGTATAATAAATAATGAAATAACAAAAGAAATCACCACGCATGCGATTGCATGTATGTGTTATTCCAATGTAATAATAAATACGTAATAATAAAAATCAACTGTGTCCGGTAAAAAACACACGTATGTGATATTCCAATGTAATAATAAAGATGTAATAATAAAGATTTTAACCAGTCCCTAAAAAACACACGCATGTGATATTCCAATAGAATAATAAAGACAGAATAATAAAGATTTTAACCAGTCCCATGCCAAAAACATGCATACAGTGATGTTCCAACTAATAATAAAATAATAGAAGAATGTCACCAAGTATAGGGGATTCCACATATACAAAAGTTATTCCAATGTAATAAATAAGAATGGAATAATATAAGATTTCACCAAGTATAGGTATTCCGCATATACAGTGTCATGTATAGGGTATGCCACTTTTACAAAGTTATTCCAATGTAATAATAAAGAATGGAATAACAAAAGTTCTCTTCATGAATAAAAAAAATAACACCCCTTTACGAGTACAACAAATAATATTCCCTACCTTAGAAGAAATCAATATTGAAAAGTGAAGTAGAAAATACTTTTCTTCTTTCTCTCTATAGTTTCTCTCTAGAGTTTCAAAAATCGTAAGAAATAATGAAGGAATGAGCTTTCTATTTATAGAAAAAACCGAGGGTGGCTCTTTGGTCTTAACGAAGGGTCAAAATGACTTCGTAATATCAAGAGACAACTACTATTCATGAAGGGTAATTAACCCTCGAACAATCAAGAGGCGCTTAACTCTTGTAATATCAAGGGACAACTACTATTTCTGAAGGGGTAATTACTATCGATTACTATCGGTAAGGTAATTACTATCGAAGGTAAGGTAATTACTATCAAGAAGGTAATTACTATCGACGAAGGTAAATACTATCGACGAAGGTAATTACTAAGGTAATTACTATTCACAAAGGTAATTACTATTCACAAAGGTAATTACTATCGATTTAAGGTAAATACTATCGACGAAGGTAATTACTATTCACAAAGGTAATTACTATTCACAAAGGTAATTACTATCGATTTAAGGGACTCTTAGATGATGACATATGGGCCCCCCATAAAATAATCAAACTTACCACAAACGCCTCATAATGCACTTTTTATATACATCAAGGATCAATAAATATTACCACAAATCATTTTATTTTTAATCAACACATATTTAATCTTTCAACAATTATTAATCATTTATAACTTGTCGCCTCAATTAATAATTTAATACTATAACATATTATACGTATGATAATCGCGTGACAATAATCAATCAATAATATAAGAGATATGATGCAAAGAATTATCAGAGTAATAATCGAGCATAACCGAGTGACTTCTCACGTAAGATCAATAATCAATATCGTAGTGCTACTATACAACTACGCCAGACATCGCATTTCTTTTACTACCGGTAGTTCAACAGCTGACTTGGTAACACCTCCGCCATATTTTTTTATAGAAAAATAATTTTGTCGCTTTCTAACTACGATAATACTTCCGCTGTGGGGTCCACTAATGATCGAGCCGTCGCATTTAATATTCCCCGACAAAAAGAATATTCCCCACCAAACGAATATTTTATAACAACTTGCTTACTTTGCAAAATTTATAAATATTACCCACAACTATAACATTATATCAAATTTATTCCATAATATTCAAAAATAATATTTATAAAAAATTCATCTTTATTTATAAAAGCCGGGTCTTACAACCTCCCTTCTTATGAAATTTCGCCTCGAAATTAGGGTACGACTCGATATGATAAAGAGGTGAGGATACCTTGAATACCTTTATCGTTAAAAATATTAAATTCATCTTCGCAATCCTACCAAAGATATTCATTAACAATTCATCTTTGCACTACAGCCAAAGATATACAACCAGAAAACCAATAATGCCGAGACGCAATTAATAATAAGATCACTACCACGTAATTATCCATGCACCATCGCCAAGGATATTCGTGTTTTCAATTACTATGATTATACCGAATAATCTCTCGTCATAATCATACCAAGTCTATCAATGCACTACTACCAAAAAGATGACTTTTTACCACATCCATGAATTAATATTTCATCACGAGACTCACCAATAATTAATCCATATCATCGAATCATCCCCGCACTACGTGCCAAGGATATTCATTAAGATCACGACCACAAATTATCCATGCACTACTACCAAAGATAATCGTGTATTCATTAAGATCACGATCACAAAATTATCCATGACTACTACCAAAGATAATCGTAGTATTCATTAAGATCACGACCACAAATTATCCATGCACTACTACCAAAGAAAGATAATCGTGTTTTCAATTACTATGCACTATGATTATACCAAAAATCCTCGGTCGTCATAATCATACCAAGTCCATCTATTCACGTGAAGCCATGTATTTACTTTCAACACAATATAAGCACGAGGATAATGATATAAAGAATCAATCAAATGAGATAAAGGATAAATATTAAACATTTATAATATAATTTATCCAGATTCAAGAATATCCCCATGTTATCAATCACTTAATAATCTCATAATCTAATATCATTAATATTATAACAATATTTTAATCACTTCTTAAATTTATAAACAATTTATCTCAATTGTTTACGCTTTACCATATAATGCATTTAATCATTCAAAATGCCATACTCATAAGATATCATCACCAATTATCAAATCCTCATCAAAAAAAAATATATGCATATACTCTATATAGATTCTCTAGCCATAAAATCCTATTTTCAACTTTGTTACTTCACATAACATATTTAACTCATATGTTCAGAATTAAACTATTTTCATGAAAAATACCAAATCAGTCCCAAAAATATTTCTTTTCTGGGATTTAGCATAATATAGTCCCATAATGAAAATATATTTTTCTCGAATTTTTAAAATTCATTTACTATTTTTCAAAAATCAATTTCTAATTAATTCCTTAAGAAATTAGCTACCTCAAGTTTAACTCCAAAATTCCCAAATCTTGGCAGGACCTTACACATGTTAATGTGAGCCTCAGTTTAAATTTCATGGTCATCGAGTTATAGAACTCCAAATTATAGCATTTTTTTCGTCAAAAAACCTAAATATTGAAATGGTCATAACTTGTTCATTTTAAGTCGTAATGAGCTCATTTTTGACAGGAGGTACTTTATAACATATATTTTCATGTCCCAAAAGGCCAGAATTTTTCACATAAATTTAGTGGCCGAAACAGCCCCTTAAAGTTTCTAAGCAAGAAGCTTTTTTGTAATTTGCAGCTTTGACTCTTTTTTGCTAAATTCACCACACGAAAATCTACAAAGACCTTTTCCAAAGGATTCCACTTGGATAAGCTACAAAACTCATAGATCTAACTCTAGGACTTGACCACACTCAAAAATTCAAAATATAATAGGAGATATGGTCAATTGAATTTCATGTTACGCTTTTTACCAAAATCTATTTTTTCAACCCTTTGTGATTTCTAAGAAACTTTCATGCTTTCACATAATAACCACATAACTCATCATAACACTTACTAATACTTCATATACCCATGATTTTCATTAGTCCAATGCTTTTATTATGACTTTCATCATAATCCTCGTAAATGCATCCTTTTAGTCAAGAAATATTCGAGGGTTTAAGAAATGGGTTTTGATCGGGTCAATACAAAATTCGATTTCACGCCTAGGGTAGGCTAGAAATCTTCAAGAATACGCCAAGAAATTTATTAATGATAGAAATATCATTCAAAATCGCTACTCTTATCCAAGACTTGATAAGACGTTACATCGATACCAACCGTGACTTCTATCCTTTAACCTAGATAAAGACCTCACAATGATACCTATCAACTTGTCATCGCTATTCACGACGTCGCCACGTAAAGTCCGGCTTTTTTGCATTCCACACAAGGAAGTCAACAACGAAAGGATCGGGGCTCTTTACTTATGGCTTGATATAACAAAGATTAACTTTAGGGTTTGTTACTTTGAATTCAGTGATAACAAAGTTGGTTAGAATATGAAAGCTAACAACCTTACAAAAAGAATAATAAGTAGTTAATCAATCGCTTTCAAAAATTACCTCAAAGGCAAGTATTTTCAAAGAGATAAGATCGTGAAAGTGTTTATTTGAAACAACAAGATTAATAAATGTTGGAGGTAACGAAGGTTTCTCCCAACGGTTTCAATAGATAAATCAAAGTCTAATTTTTCCTGAGTCAAATTTAAACATCGAACACAACTAGGTAGAATAAAAGAGTGGTAGAACTTGTATTGAATAAAGTATAGACTTCGCAATAATTTATAATTAATTTACCCGTAATAACTTCGCTCGGTTTTTCTCGACAAAACGCCTCGCTTAAATTACCGAAGTTCGACTTTTACTATAGGGTACATTCCACCCTTAAGTGCTTCTTCACATTCCCGATCCATGATTTGAATCATTATTCTCCGATCCATATCGAATTCGGGTCGACCGCTATGCATGTGGTAATTCAATTCGATGTCGGTTCTCCCAATTGTCATTCCAAAAAGCAAAGTCCATTTCATCTATTTCGCTTTATCGATCTGACGCCTTTTTCTACACTATCAACGCTACAGCAGCCTTTTTACCCATGCATCGCCTATTCTCCTTCGCTCATTGTTTCTTCTTTCAAATTGATCTTTGATTTTTAAATTCTCGATTCCAACTTTAATATCTTACACCCCGCCAAAGCGTGATTTTGTTCGAGCATCACATATCGGGTAACCCAATTTTGAATTGTTAGATCCCTTTGTTCCACGATCGCTTGCCGCTCTTCAACCTCGCTCTTCTAGCTCACGAACACGATTTTGTAATTCTAAGTTTTGATCATAAATTTCTTCTAACCAATTCTCCTCGTGTTCCTCTTCTTCTTCTCTTCTTCCTCACTCTCACCGCTACCTCTCAAACTAGCTCTAAAAACAACAATTAGTTCTTCATTCACTACGTGGATATCTCTAATTTGTTCCTCGTCTGACAATCGCATTAACCTCGATTAGTGATTAAAGGTGTCACAACTACCACATTCACTCCATCAGAATATTTTCACCGCCATTTCCAAACACCGCCACAACACAAGGGTTAATTAATATATCAAATATTATCCCTATACTCGACCGACCAATTAAATAACAAATAAACTTAGTAGGTCATACTAGCGAAGGAATTCCCCGCCTCCCCCTCCTAGTTCTTATCTCAAGATCTCTAGCCGTGGATCATATCCCTAAGCTCGATACCAACCGCGACGCCCCCAAAATTAGGTATACGCCACCCATCTTGGGTCGCCACTTACATGGTACATACATAAATTCAAATACAAACTTAATTATACATCCGTCGTAAACATACGACAATACATAAACCGAGAGTTCTAATAGAATATTGTCATTTAGACAATATCCATACTCAAGGAGTCCTCATTACATTTATCATCACACTATTTAATGTAATAGTGAGGACTACTAATGCTATCTTCGGACCATCACTCTTTTCCCCGACTCGTCCCAAATTATATTCTCATTTCCTCAAGAGAACAAAGGAAAGAAAGGGTGAGCTCAACTAGCCCAAGAAGAAAATATTATAACTAAGATAATGCGTAATAAATTATCAATAGTCTTCAACAATGTTAAACCGATAAAATACAATAGACAACCAAGCTTAATCAAGCAATGAATATGCAATCCATTAAAAGAGTCAAGTAGAAAATAAAGTCTACTATCTTTTAGGTTTTAAAAGGTTTTCATCAATTTTATCACTAAGACTCAGCTTAATGAATAAACCACAATATCTAATCATCCCCGCACTACTACCAAGGAGGATTTTCATCAAATTATCAATGGTCATGACTATACCGAATCACCCCCGGTCATAATCATACCAAAAACTATCCATCACCGCATTACAAAGCCACCGAGGACTTTTGTCACATCATTTATATCAAGCCATGATTATACCGAATGATCCTCGGTCATAATCATACTAAGTTCATCTATGCACGTAAGCCAAAGATAACATAATATAACATGAGGATGATGACAATGACATAATAATTCAATAAAACAAGTTCACGAATTAATTTATTCAGAACTAATAACGCCCAAATTGTCAACATGATATCGCTTTGTAGAGTAAAAATTCAAGAATGCTCGTAAAAAATATTTTCATTAAAAATATCGGATGAAGTACAAATATCAAGGATATTCCACTAAATTCATGGAGTATAAGTCAAAATTTTAACCAACCGAGTATAATAAATAATGAAATAACAAAAGAAATCACCATGCATGCAGATTTCAGAGATGTATGAAAAGTTATTCCAATGTAATAATAAATACGTAATAATAAAATGTAACCAGTCCTAAAAACACACATGTATGTGATATTCCAATGTAATAATAAAGATGTAATAATAAAGATTTTAACCAGTCCTGTAAAACACACGCATGTGATATTCCAATAGAATAATAAAGATGTAATAATAAAGATTTTAACCAGTGTCCCATGAAAGCATGCATGTATGTGATGTTCCAACTAATAATAAAATAATAGAAGAATGTCACCAAGTATAGGGATTCCATGATACAAAAGTTATTCCAATGTAATAAATAAGAATGGAATAATATAAGGATTTCACCAAGTATAGGTATTCCGATATATACAGTGTATAGGTATGCCACTTTTACAAAAGTTATTCCAATGTAATAATAAAGAATGGAATAATGTAAGTTCTCTTCATGAATAAAAAAATAACACCCCTTACGAAGTACAACAAATAATATTCCCTACCTTAAAGAGCTCAATATTGAAAAGTGAAGTAGCAAAAATACTTTTTCTTCTTTCTCTCTATAGTTTCTCTCTCAGTAGTTTCAAAGAATTCGTAAGAAATAATGAAGGAATGAGCTTTCTATTTATAGAAAAACGAGGGTGGCTCTTGGTCTTAACGAAGGGTCAAAATGACTTTGTAATATCAAGAGACAACTACTATTTCATGGAAGGGGTAATTAACCCTCGAACAATCAAGAGGCGCTTAACTCTCGTAATATCAAGGACAACTACTATTTGCTGGGGTACTATATCGATCGAAGGTAATTACTATCGACGAAGGTAATTACTATCAAGGTTGGTAATTACTATCAAGAAGGTAATTACTATCGACGAAGGTAAATACTATCGACGATCGAAGTAATTACTATTCACAAAGGTAATTACTATTCACAAAGGTAATTACTATCGACGAAGGTAAATACTATCGACGAAGGTAATTACTATTCACAAAGGTAATTACTATTCACAAAGGTAATTACTATCGATTTAAGGACTCTTAGATGATGACATATGGGCCCCCCCCAAAAATAATCAAACTTACCACAAACGCCTCATAATGTACTTTTATATACATCAAGGATCGAATAAATATTACCACAAATCATTTTATTTTTAATCAACACATATTTAATCTTTCAACAATTATTAATCATTTATAACTTGTCGCCTCAATTAATAATTTAATACTATAACATATTATATGTATGATAATCGTGACAATAATTGAATCAATAATATAAGAGATATGATGCAAAGAATTATCGTAGTAATAATCGAGCATAGTCGAGTGACTTCTCACGTAAGATCAATAATCAATATCGTGCTACTACTATACAACTACGCCAGACATCGCATTTTTTTACTACCGGTAGTTCAACAAGCTTTACCAGAAACACCTCCGCCGTTATTTTTATAGAAAAATAATTTTGTCGCTTTTCTAACTACGACAATACTTCCGCTAGGGGTCCACTAATGATCGAGCCATCATTTAATATTCCCCGACAAAAAGAATATTCCCCACCAAACGAATATTTTATAACAACTTGCTTACTTTGCAAAATTTATAAATATTACCCACAACTATAACATTATATCAAATTTATTCCATAATATTCAAAAATAATATTTATAAAAAATTCATCTTTATTTATAAAAGTCGGGTCTTACAACCTCCCTTCTTATGAAATTTCGCCTCAAAATTAGGGTACGACTGATATGATAAAGAGGTGAGGATACCTTGAATACCTTTATCGTTAAAAATATTAAATTCATCTTCGCAATCCTACCAAAGATATTCATTAACAATTCATCTTTGCACTACAGCCAAAGATATACAACTCAGAAACCAATAATGCCGAGACGCAGCTTTTAATAGATCACGACCACCACGAATTATCCATGCACTATCGCCAAGGATATTCGTGTTTTCAATTACTACCATGATTATACCGAATAATCCTTGGTCATAATCATACCAAGTCTATCAATGCACTACTACCAAAGACGACTTTTTACCACATCCATGAATTAATATTTCATCACGAGACTCACCAATAATTAATCCATATCATCGAATCATCCCCGCACTACGTGCCAAGGATATTCATTAAGATCACGACCACAAATTATCCATGCACTACTACCAAAGATAATCGTATTCATTAGATCACGACGACCACAAATTATCCATGCACTACTACCAAAGATAATCGTAGTATTCATTAAGATCACGACCACAAATTATCCATGCACTACTACCAAAGATAATCGTGGTATTCATTAATATCACGACCACAAAAATTATCCATGATACTACCAAAGATAATCGTGTTTTTCAATTACTACTATGATTATACCGAACAATCCCCTCGTCATAATCATACCAAGTCCATCTATTCACGTAAGCCACGTATTTACTTTCAACACAATATAAGCATGAGGATAATGATATAAAGAATCAATCAAATGAGATAAAGGATAAATATTAAACATTTATAATATAATTTATCCAGATTCAAGAATATCCCCATGTTATCAATCACTTAATAATCTCATAATCTAATATCATTAATATTATAACAATATTTTAATCACTTCTTAAATTTATAAACAATTTATCTCAATTGTTTACGCTTTTACCATATAATGCATTTAATCATTCAAAAATGCCATACTCATAAGATATCATCACCAATTATCAAATCCTCATCAAAAAAATATGCATATACTCTATATAGGATTCTCTAGCCATAAAATCCTATTTTCAACTTTGTTATTTCACATAAACATATTTAACTCATATGTTCAGAATTAAACTATTTTCATGAAAAATACCAAATCAGTCCCAAAAATATTTCTTTTCTGGGATTTAGCATAATATAGTCCCATAATGAAAATATATTTTTCTCGAATTTTAAAATTCATTTACTATTTTTCAAAAATCAATTTCTAATTAATTCCTTAAGAAATTAGCTACCTCAAGTTTAACTCCAAAATTCCCAAATCTTGGCAGGACCTTACACATGTTAATGTGAGCCTCCAGCTTTAAATTTCATGGTCATCCTGAGTTATAGAACTCAAATATAGCATTTTTCGTCAAAAAACCTAAATATTGAAATGGTCATAACTTGTTCATTTTAAGTCGAATGAGCTCATTTTTGGACAGGAGGTACTTTATAACATATATTTTCATGTCCCAAAAGGCCAGAATTTTTCACATAAATTTAGTGGCCGAAACAGCCCCTTAAAGTTTCTCAAGCAAGCTGCTTTTGTAATTTGCAGCTTTGGACTCTTTTGCTAAATTCAAATTCACACGAAAAATCTACAAAGACCTTTTCCAAAGGATTCCACTTGGATAAGCTACAAAACTCATAGATCTAACTCTAGGACTTGACCACACTCAAAAATTCAAAATATAATAGAGATATGGTCAATTGAATTTCATGTTACGCTTTTACCAAAATCGATTTTTTCAACCCTTTGTGATTTCTAAGAAACTTTCATGTTTTCACATAATAACCACATAACTCATCATAACACTTACTAATACTTCATATACCCATGATTTTCATTAGTCCAATGCTTTTATTATGACTTTCATCATAATCCTCGTAAATGCATCCTTTTAGTTGAAGAAATATTTGAGGGTTTAAGAAATGGGTTTTTGATCGGGTCAATACAAAATTCGATTTCACGCCTAGGGTAGGCTAGAAATCTTCAAGAATACGCCAAGAAATTTATTAATGATAGAAATATCATTCAAAATCGCTACTCTTATCCAAGACTTGATAAGACGTTACATCGATACCAACTGTGACTTCTATCCTTTAACCTAGATAAAGACCTCACAATGATACCTATCAACTTGTCATCGCTATTCACGACTCGCCACGTAAAGTCCGCTTTGCATTCCACACAAGGAAGTCAACAACGAAAGGATCGGGGCTCTTTACTTATGGCTTGATATAACAAAGTTGATTAACTTTAGGGTTTGGTTACTTTGAATTCAGATAACAAAGTTGGTTAGAATATGAAAGCTAACAACCTTACAAAAAGAATAATAAGTAGTTAATCAATCGCTTTCAAAAATTACCTCAAAGGCAAGTATTTTCAAAGAGATAAGATCGTGAAAGTGTTTATTTGAAACAACAAGATTAATAAATGTTGGAGGTAACGAAGGTTTCTCCCAAAAGTTTCAATAGATAAATCAAAGTCTAATTTTTCCTGAGTCAAATTTAAACATCGAACACAACTAGGTAGAATAAAAGAGTGGGTAGAACTTGTATTGAATAAAGTATAGACTTCGCAATAATTTATAATTAATTTACCCGTAATAACTTCGCTCGGGTTTTCGGCAAACGCCTCGCTTAAATTACCGAAGTTCGACTTTACTATAGGGTACATTCCACCCTTAAGTGCTTCTTCACATTCCCGATCCATGATTTGAATCATTATTCTCCGATCCATATCGAATTCGGGTCGACCGCTATGCATGTGGTAATTCAATTCGATGTTGGGTTCTCCCAATTGTCATTCCAAAAAGCAAAGTCCATTTCATCTATTTTGGCTTTATCGATCTGACGCCTTTTTCTACACTATCAACGCTATGCAGCAGCCTTTTTTTACCCATGCATCGCCTATTCTCCTTCGCTCATTGTTTCTTCTTTCAAATTGATCTTTGATTTTTAAATTCTCGATTCCAACTTTAATATCTTACACCCTCGCCAAAGCGTGATTTTGTTCGAGCATCACATATCGGGTAACCCAATTTTGAATTGTTATATCCCTTTGTTCCACGCATCGCTTGCTTCTTCAACCTCGTTCTTCTAGCTCACGAACACGATTTTGTAATTCTAAGTTTTGATCATAAATTTCTTCTAACCAATTCTCCTCGTGTTCCTCTTCTTCCTCTTCTTCTTCTCTCTCACTCTCACTCTACTACCTCTCGCAACTAGCTCGGTGCAACAATTAGTTCTTCATTCACTACGTGGATATCTCTAATTTGTTCCTCGTCTCGACAATCGCATTAACCCGATTAGTGATTAAAGGTGTCACAACTACACATTCACTCCATCAGGAATATTTTCACCGCCATTTCCAAACACCGCCACAACACAAGGGTTAATTAATATATCAAATATTATCCCTATACTCCTAATCGACCAATTAAATAACAAATAAACTTAGTAGGTCATACTAATGAAGGAATTCCCCTCCCTCTAGTTCTTATCTCGCATCTTAGCCAGTGATCATATCCCTAAGCTCGATACCAACCGCGACGCCCCCAAAATTAGGTATACGCCACCCATCTTGGGTCGCCACTTACATACTACATAAATTCAAATACAAACTTAATTATACATCCGTCGTGGTAACATACGACAATACATAAACCGAGAGTTCTAATAGAATATTGTCATTTAGACAATATCCATACTCAAGGAGTCCTCATTACATTTATTGTCACACTATTTAATGTAATAAATGAGGACTACTAATGCTATCTTCTGACCATCACTCTTTTCCCCGACTCGTCCCAAATTTATATTCTCATTTCTTGAAGAGAATAAAATGAAAAGAAAGGGTGAGCTCAACTAGCCCAAAGAAGAAATATTATAACTAAGATAATGCGTAATAAATTATCAATAGTCTTCAACAATGTTAAACCGATAAAATACAATAGACAACCAGCTTTAATCATAGCAATGAATATGCAATCCATTAAAAGAGTCAAGTAGAAAATAAAGTCTACTATCTTTTAGGTTTTAAAAGGTTTTCATCAATTTTTATCACTAAGACTCGCTTTAATGAATAAACCACAATATCTAATCATCCCCGCACTACTTGGCCAAGGATTTTCATCAAATTATCAATGGTCATGACTATACCGAATCACCCCTCGGTCATAATCATACCAAAACTATCCATCATCGCATTACAGCCACCGAGGACTTTTTGTCACATCATTTATATCAAGCCATGATTATACCGAATGATCCTCGTCATAATCATACTAAGTTCATCTATGCACGTAAGCCAAAGATAACATAATATAACATGAGGATGATGACAATGACATAATAATTCAATAAAACAAGTTCACGAATTAATTTATTCAGAACTAATAACGTCCAAATTGTCAACATGATATCGCTTTGTAGAGTAAAATTCAAGAATGCTCGTAAAATATTTTCATTAAAAATACTAGATGAAGTGCAAATATCAAGGATATACTAGATATTATACAAACTCAAAAGGAGTCCTCATTACAACTATTATCACACTATTTCACGTAATAGTGAGGACTACTAATGCTATCCTCTCGACCATTACTTCGCTCCCCGACTCGGTTCCAAATGCCTATGTTCTCATTTCCTCAAGAGAACAAAGGAAAAGAAAGGGTGAGCTCAACTAGCCCAAAGAAGAAATATTATGACTAAGATAATGCATAATAAATTATCATTAGCCTTCAACAGCCAGTTAAACCGATAAAATACAATAGACAACCAGTTTAATCGCAGCTGGAATAAGCAATCCATTAAAAGAGTCAAGTAGAGAATAAAGTCTACTATCTTTTAGGTTTTAAAAGGTTTTCATCAATTTTATCATTTGAGACTCAAATTAATAAATAAACCACCACATCTAATCATCCCCGCATTACTACGGCCAAGGATTTTCATCAAATTATCAATGGTCATGACTATACCGAATCACCCCGGTCATAATCATACCAAAACTATCCATCATCGCATTACGTGCCACCGAGGACTTTTGTCACATCATTTATATCAAGTCATGATTATACCGAATGATCCTCGGTCATAATCATACTAAGTTCATCTATGCACGTAAGCCAAAAGATAACATAATATAACATGAGGATGATGACAATGACATAGTAATTCAATAAAACAAGTTCAAGAATTATTTAATCCATGAATTATTAACGTCCAAATTGTCAACATGACATCAAGCTTTTAGAGAGAGTAAAATTCAAGAATGATCGTAAGAATATTTCCATGAAAAGATATCGATGAAACGCAAATATCAAGGATATTCTACTAATTTCATGGAGTATAGAAGTCAAAGTTTTAACCAACCGGGTATAATAAAGAATGGAATAACAAAAGAAATCACCATGCACGCGGTATTCAGATGTATGTGTTATTCCAATGTAATAATAATAACGGAACCAGTCGTGTGAAATTCACACCCATGTGGATGTTCCAACAGTAATAATAAAGATGGAACCCGCATCCTGTAAAACACACGATAGATATTCCAACAGTAATGATAAAGATTTTAACCAGTCCTGTAAAACACATGCATGTGATGTTCCAACAGAATAATAAAAACGGAACCAGTGTCCTGTAAAACACATGCATGTGATGTTCCAAATGTAATAATAGAAGAATGTCACCAAGTATAGGTAAAATCACAGATACAAAGTTATTCCAATGTAATAATAAGCAATGGAATAACATAAGGATTTCACCAAGTATAGGGTATGCCATGATATAAAGGTTATGTATAGGGTATGCCACTTTTACAAAGTTATTCCAATGTAATAATAATGAATGGAATAATGTAAGTTCTCTTCAAGAAGAAAGAATAACACCCTCTTACCGTAAAAAAGAACCTAATATAAGAAGTAAAGAAGTAGCGTAATACTCTTCTTCTTTCTATAAATTTCTCTATAGCTTCTCTATAATTTCTCTCTCTGTAGTTTCAATGAATTGTAAGAAAATAATGAAGGAATGAGCTTCATTTATAGAAAATGGAATGCATAAGAATTAATCCATGAACTATCCAGATTGATTTACTTTAATCGACGGTCCATATTTAAAGAAAAATCTTTTAAATAAAATATAATATATTCTATTTATATAAAAACATTTTACTATGCAAACACTATGCAATACTATGCAAAACACTATGCAACACTATGCATAATAAAATATAATATATTCTATTTATGTAATAACTTTAATAAAGTATTCTATTTTATATAAAGATGTTTCGCTTTTATTACGTTAATAATACTTAATAAAACAAAACGCCATTATCGCTATAATAATTCATATTATTAATCGACAATAATGGAATCAAACCGAGTGACTTCTCACATAAGCATCAATAATCAATACCGTGTGCTACTTATGCAAACCACACGACATCGCATTTTTACTACCGAGTAGTTCAACAAGATCAACCAGTAAAACTTCCGCCGTTATTTTAATAAAATATTTTTGTCGCTTTTCTCAATCCGACAATAATTTCGCTAGGGTCCACCAATGATTGAGCCGTTGCATTTAATATTCCCTCGCTAAACCGAATATTCCCCACCAATCAATATAATATAACCACTTGCATACTTTGCAAAATTTATAAATACTACCCACAACTATAATATTATCTCAAATTCACACCATAATATTAAAAATTATTTCACCAAATTTAAATCTTTATTAATAAAATCTGGGGTCTCACAATCTCCCTCCTTATGGAATTTCGCCTCGAAATTAGGGTACGACTGATATGATAAAGAGGTGAGGATACCTCAATACCTTTATCGTTAAAAATATTAAATTCATCTTCGTAATCCGCCAAAGATATTCATTAACAATTCATCTTTGCACCATGTGCCAAAGATATTTATTAACAATTCATCTTTAATCATACAAGCCAAAGATATATAATCTTAAAACCAATAATGCTAAGACGCACAACAATAATTACGAATTATCCATGCACCATCGCCAAGGATATTCGTGTTTTCAATTACTACGCCATGATTATACCGAATAATCCTTGGTCATAATCATACCAAGTCCATCTATGCACGTAAGCCACGATTTACTTTGAACGCATCCATGAATTAATATTTCATTCATCGAGACTCACCAATAATTAATCCACATCATCGAATCATCCATGCACTACGTGCCAAGGATATCTCATTAGTATCACGACCACAAATTATCCATGCACTACTACCAAAGATAATTGTGTTTTCAATTACTGATTATGATTATATTCATTAAGAACGACCAATCCACGGTCATAATCATACCAAGTCCATCTATGCACGTAATTGTGGTATTCATGATGACTTTGAACACATCCATGAATTAATATTTCATTGCCGAGACTCACCAATAATTAATCCATATCATCGAATCATCCCCGCACTACGTGCCAAGGATATTCATTAAGATCACGACCACAAATTATCCATGCACTACTACCAAAGATAATTGTGTTTTTCAATTACTGCTATGATTATACCGAACAATCCTGGTCATAATCATACCAAGTCCATCTATGCACGTAAGCCACAGATTTACTTTCAACATAATATAAACATGAGGATAATGATATAAAGAATCAATCAAATGAGATAAAGGATAAATATTAAACATTTATAATATAATTTATCCGTGATTCAAGAATATCCCCATGTTTTCAATCACTTAATAATCTCATAATCTAATATCATTAATATTATAACAATATTTTAATCACTTCTTAAATTTATAAACAATTTATCTTAATTGTTTACGCTTTTACCATATAATGCATTTAATCATTCAAAATGTCATACTCATAAAATATCATCACCAATTATCAAATCCTCATCAAAAAATATGCATATACTATATATATAGGATTCTCTAGCCATAAAATCATATTTTCAACTTTGTTACTTCACATAACATATTTAACTCATATGTTCAGAATTAAACTATTTTCATGAAAAATACCAAATCAGCCCCAAAAATATTTCTTTTCTGGGATTTAGCATAATATAGTCCCATAATGAAAATATATTTTTCTCGGAATTTTAAAATTCATTTACTATTTTTAAAAAATCAATTTCCACTTAATTCCTTAAGAAATTAGCTACCTCAAGTTTAACTCAAAAATTCCCAAATCTTGGCAGGACCTTACACATGTTAACGTGAGCTTCCAGTTTAAATTTCATGGTCATCTGAGTTATAGAACTCCTAAGTTATAGCTTTTTTTTTTCGGAAAAACCTAAATATTGAAATAGTCATAACTTGCTCATTTTAAGTCGAATGAACTCATTTTTGGACAAGAGGTACTTTATACCATATAATTTCATGTCCCAAAAGGCCAGAATTTTTCTCATAATTTAAGTGGCCGAAACAGCCCTTTAAAGTTTCTCAAGGCAGAGCATTTTCGAAATTTACAGCTTTGGCCTCCTTTGCTAAAATCAGTCCACACAAAAATCCACAACACCTTTTCCAGTAATTCCACTTGGATTAGTTAGGTAACTCATAGATCTAACTCTAGGACTTGACCACATTCAAAAATTCAAAATATAATAAGAGATATGGTCAATTGAATTTCATGTTACGCTTTTTCACCAAAACTGATTTTCAACTCTTTGTGATTTCTAAGAAACTTTCATGTTTTCACATACTAACCAACATAACTCATCATAAAACTTACTAATACTTCATATACCCATGATTTTCATTATTCCAATGCTTTTATTATGACTTTCATCATAAACCACGTAAACCTGCTCATTTTAGTTGAAGAAATATTCGAGGTTTTAAGAAATGGGTTTTTGTCTCAACAATACAAAATTCGATTTCACGCCTAGGGTAGGCTAGAAATCTTCAAGAATACGCCAAGAAATTTATTAATGATAGAAATATCATTCAAAACTCGCTACTCTTATCCAAGACTTGATAAGACGTTACATTGATACCAATCGCGACTTCTATCCCTTAACCTAGATAAGATCTCACAATGATACCTATAAACTTGCCATCTTCATTCACGATGTCGCCACGTAAAGTCCGCTTTGCAGCATTCCACACAAGGAAGTTAACAATGAAAGGATCGGGGCTCTTTACTTATGGCTTGATATAACAAAGGATTAACTTTAGGGGTTTGGTTACTTTGAATTCAGATAACAAAGTTGGTTATGAATATAAAAGCTAACAACCTTACGAAAAAGCATGATGAGTAGTTAACCAATTGATTCCTAAAATCACATCAAAGGCAAGTATTTTCAAAAAGATAAGATCGACAGTAACGTGAAAGTGTTTATTTGAATCAAACAAGATTTAAAAATAAGAAGCGAGGTAACGAAGGCTCCTACTATCGAAGTTTCAACCAATAAGTCAAAGTCTAACTTCTCCTGAGTCAAATTTAAACGTTGAACGCAACTAGGTGAAATAAAAGAGTGGGTAGAACTAGTATCTAACACTAAGATAGACTTCAAGAGCTTACGATTAACTTACCCGTGATAATTTTATTCGTGTTCCTCGTCACGAGAAAAAAAACGCCTCTCTTAAACTCACGGGCTTTGGTTTGTCTGGGACGCCTCTTTGGTGCCTCCATCCTAGTTGAATTTGTCTTCTGTAACGCGAAAAATCGAGCTAAGTGACCTTCTCTTCCGCAATTATAACATGCTTTGACGGCATGGCACAATCCGACCGATGTGTCCCTCCCTCCGCATTTGAAGCATACGATAAATCGTTCTTCTTCCTTTAAACGGTCTTTGGCCGACGCTTTTCCATTATTGTTGAATCTTCTTTTCTTGAAATGTCCATTCTTATTATTTTGGCCCCGATTACCACCAAGTGGTTACCATATCCGCCTCGCTGATTTCTCCACGCTTGTTGTCACCGCTTCGACGACTACTCTCGCCGGTATTATAATTTTGCTTACCGCTTCTTTTTTAGTTACGCTGACTCATTATCGCGCTTCCACTAATCGAGCCCTATTTACAACATCTCAATAAAAACACGCTTTATGAGAAATAAGATGTCGACGATCTCCGCTTCAAACCTCTTAAAAACATTCGCTATTCTCTTCATTATCCACCAAGTGGGACGAATCGTGATAACTCCGCAAATTTTGCCTCAGATCATGACACGGCCATATTGTTTTGTTCCAACTTGATAAACTCCACCTCCTTCATGTGACGAATACTTTCGTGAAAGTATTTGTCGCTGAATGTACTCCCGAACTTCTCCCAAGATATCTTCAAGACAAAGAGTTTGAGTACGCTTTTACCGATTCCCACCAAGAATCCGCCTCTCGCGAACATAAAGGCGTGCAAAAGGAACCTTTTTCCTTCCGAGCATCCCAAGACATCAAATATCTTGGTAATGCTTTATCCATGCTTCGCCAGAAGTGGTTTTGGCTCTCCCTTAAACTCCGGTGGTCCCAACTCTTGAATTGTTTAATGGTGACCGCCGAGAGTTTTCCGTGTTTCCACCTACGCTTTGGATGTGAGTCGCTTTCCGATGTTGCATGAATTCTAAAACCTTTTAAACGCATCATCATTCATCAATTGATCGTTGTTGTTGTTTACGTGAGGATTATCGCCATCCTGCTGCAGCACATTGTCCCGATTATCGATCCGTGGAGAATCAACAGTCTCCTGTGCTCCATTGCTATTCTCAACATTCTCGGATGCCATTTTCAAACACTGCCACAAAATAAGATTAATTGACATGTAACAATTATCTTTATATTCTGACCGACCAATAAAATAGCACATAAACTTAGGTAGGTCATACTAGCGAAGGTATTCCCCGTCTCTCCCCTCCTAGTACTTTTCTCACATCTTAGCCAGGGATCATATCCCTTAGCTCTGATACCAACTGTGACGCCCCCAAAATTAGGTATACGTCACCCATCTTGGGTCGCCACTTACATGGTACATTAATTCAAATACAACTTACTAATATAACTGTCGTGTACAATACGACATAAACTTTGAGTTTGAATACAAATATTGTCTACTAGATATTATACAAACTCAAAAGGAGTCCTCATTACAACTATTATCACACTATTTCACAGAATAGTGAGGACTACTAATGCTATCCTCCTCGACCATTACTTCATTCCCCGACTCATCTCAAATGGGTATGTTCTCATTTCAAGAGAATAAAGAAAGAAAGGGTGAGCTCAACTAGCCCAAGAAGAAATATTATGACTAAGATAATGCATAATAAATTATCATTAGCCTTCAACAAGATATTAAACCGATAAAATACAATAGACAACCAAGCTTTAATCAAGCTGAATAAGCAATCCATTAAAAGAGTCAAGTAGAGAATAAAGTCTACTATCTTTTAGGTTTTAAAAGGTTTTCATCAATTTTTATCACCGAGACTCAACAATAAATAAACCACCACATTTAATCATCCCTCGCACTACTACCAAGGATTTTCATCAAATTATCAATGGTCATGACTATACCGAATCACCCCCGGTCATAATCATACCAAAACTATCCATCATCGACATTACAAAGCCACCGAGGACTTTTGTCACATCATTTATATCAAGTCATGATTATACCGAATGATCCTCGGTCATAATCATACTAAGTTCATCTACGCACGTAAGCCAAAGATAACATAATATAACATGAGGATGATGACAATGACATAGTAATTCAATAAAACAAGTTCAAGAATTATTTAATCCATGAATTATTAACGCCCAAATTGTCAACATGATAATCGCTTTATTTAGAGAGTAAAATTCAAGAATGATCGTAAGAATATTTCCATGAAAAGATATCGGATGAAACGCAAATATCAAGGATATTCTACTAATTTCATGGAGTATAAAAGTCAAAGTTTTAACCAACTCGGGTATAATAAAGAATGGAATAACAAAAGAAATCACCATGCATGCGATTTCAGATGTATGTGTTATTCCAATGTAATAATAATAATCTAACCAAATCGTGAAATTCACACCGGCTGTGATGTTCCAATGTAATAATAAAGATGGAACCAGCATCCGTGTAAAACACACGTATAGATATTCCAACAGTAATGATAAAGATTTTAACCAGTCCTGTAAAAAACACACGCATGTGATGTTCCAATGTAATAATAAAATCTTAACCGGTCCTGTAAAACACATGCATGTGATGTTCCAATGTAATAATAGAAGAATGTCACCAAGTATAGGATAAATCACAGATACAAAAGTTATTCCAATGTAATAATAAGCAATGGAATAACATAAGGATTTCACCAAGTATAGGGTATGCACAGATAAAGGTTATGTATAGGTATGCCACTTTTTACAAAGTTATTCCAATGTAATAATAATGAATGGAATAATGTAAGTTCTCTTCAAGAAGAAAGAATAACACCCCTTACCGTAAAAAGAACCGAATATGTAAGTAGTGAAGTAAAGTAGTAATACTCTTCTTCTTTCTATAAATTTCTCTCTATAGCTTCTCTCTATAATTTCTCTCTCTAGAGTTTCAATGAATTCGTAAGAAAAATAATGAAGGAATGAGCTTCTATTTATAGGAAAATGGAATGCATAAGAATTAATCCATGAACTATCCGTATTGATTTACTTTTAATCTGACGGTCCCATATTTAAAGAAAAAATCTTTAAATAAAATATAATATATTCTATTTATATAAAAACATTTTACTATGCAAACACTATGCAATACTATGCAAAACACTACGCAACACACTATGCATAATAAAATATAATATATTCTATTTATGTAATAACTTTAATAAAGTATTCTATTTTATATAAAAGATGTTTCGCTTTTATTACGCTTAATAATACTAATAAAACAAAACGTCATTATCGCTATAATAATTCATATTATTAATCGACAATAATGGAATCAAACCGAGTGACTTCTCATAAGATCAATAATCAATACCGTGCGCTACTACGCAACCACACGTGACATCGCATTTTTTTACTACCGAGTAGTTCAACAAGATCAACCAGAAACTTCCGCCATTATTTTAATAAAATATTTTTGTCGCTTTCTCAATCCGACAATAATAATTCTGCTGTGGGTCCACCAATGATTGAGCTGCCAGTTGTTTAATATTCCCTCGCTAAACCTAATATTCCCCACCAATTGAATATAATATAACTACTTGCATACTTTTGCAAAATTTATAAATACTACCCACAACTATAATATTATCTCAAATTCACACCATAATATTAAAAATTATTTCGACCAAATTTAAATCTTTATTAATAAAATGGGGTCTCATATTCCACTAAATTCATGGAGTATAAAGTCAAAATTTTAACCAACCGAGTATAATAAAGAATGAAATAACAAAAGAAATCACCATGCATGCGGTGATTTCAGATGACATGTGTTATTCCAATGTAATAATAAAAAAGCGGAACCAATCCGTGTAAAAACACACGCATGTGATATTCCAATAGAATAATAAAGGCGTAATAATAAAGATTTAAACCAGTCCTGGTAAAACACACGTATGTGATATTCCAATAGAATAATAAAGACAGAATAATAAAGATTTTAACCAGTCCTGCGTAAAAAAGCATGCATGTGGATGTTCCAACTAATAATAAAATAATAAAGAATGTCACCAAGTATAGGATTCACATATACAAAGTTATTCCAATGTAATAAATAAGCAATGGAATAACAACGGTTCTCTTAATGAATAAGAAAGAATAACACCCCTTTACGAGTACAACAAATAATATTCCCTACCTTAGAAGAAATTTGAATATTGAAAAGTAAAGTAGAAAATACTTTTCTTCTTTCTCTCTATAGTTTCTCTCTCTGAGTTTCAAAGAATTCGTAAGAAATAATGAAGGAATGAGCTTTCTATTTATAGAAAAAGCGAGGGTGGCTCTTGGTCTTAACGGCGGGTCAAAATGACTCTTGGTAATATCAAGAGACAACTACTATTTCATGAAGGGTAATTAACCCTCGAACAATCAAGAGGCGCTTAACTCTTGGTAATATCAAGGGACAACTACTATTTGCTAAGGGGTAATTACTATCGACGAAGGTATTTACTATCGACGAAGGTAATTACTATTGAAAAGGTAATTACTATCGACGAAGGTAAATACTATCGACGAAGGTAATTACTATTCACAAAGGTAATTACTATTCACAAAGGTAATTACTATCGACGAAGGTAAATACTATCGACGAAGGTAAATACTATCGATTTAAGGTAATTACTTATTCACAAAGGTAATTACTATTCACAAAGGTAATTACTATCGATTTAAGGGACTCTTAGATGATGACATATGGGCCCCCATAAAATAATCAAACTTACCACAAACGCCTCATAATGTAATTTTTATATACATCAAGGATTGAATAAATATTACCACAAATCATTTTATTTTTAATCAACACATATTTAATCTTTCAAAAATTATTAATCATTTATAACTTGTCGCCTCAATTAATAATTTAATACTATAACATATTATACGATGATACCGTGACAATAATCAAATCAATAATATAAGAGATATGATGCAAAATTATCAGAAAGTAATAATCGAGCATAGCGGAGTGACTTCTCACGTAAGCATCAATAATCAATATCGTGTGCTACTATACAACTACGCCAGACATCGTATTTTTTACTAACGGTAGTTCAACAGCTTTACTAATGAATAACACCGCCAAGTTATTTTTATAGAAAATAATTTTGTCGCTTTCTAACTACGACAATACTTCCGCCAGGGGTCCACTAATGATTGAGCCGTCGCATTTAATATTTCCGACAAAAAAAGAATATTCCCTAACCAAACGAATATTTTATAACAACTTGCTTACTTTGCAAAATTTATAAATATTACCCACAACTATAACATTATATCAAATTTATTCCATAATATTCAAAAATAATATTTATAAAAAATTTCATCTTTATTTATAAAAGTCGGGTCTTACAACCTCCCTTCTTAAGATGAAATTTCACCCCTCGAAATTAGGGTACGATACTGATATGATAAAGAGGTGAAGATACCTTGAATACCTTTTATCGTTAAAAATATTAAATTCATCTTCGCAATCCTACCAAAGATATTCATTAACAATTCATCTTTGCACTACAGCCAAAGATATACAAATCAGAAAACCAATAATGTCGAGAGACGCAACCTTAATAGATCACGACCACGAATTATCCATGCACATCGCCAAGGATATTCGTATTTTCAATTACGGCCATGATTATATCGAATAATCCTCGTCATAATCATACCAAGTCTATCAATGCACTACTACCAAAGATGACTTTTACCACATCCATGAATTAATATTTCATTGCCGAGACTCAAATTTCAATAATTAATCCATATCATCGAATCATCCCCGCACTACGTGCCAAGGATATTCATTAAGATCACGACCACAAATTATCCATGCACTACTTACCAAAAGATAATCGTGTATTCATTAGTATCACGACCATAAATTATCCATGCACTACGCCAAAGATAATCGTGTATTCATTAAGATCATGACCACAAAAATTATCCATGCACTACTACCAAAGATAATCGTGGTATTCATTAAGATCACGACAACAAATTATCCACGCACTACTACCAAAGATAATCGTGAGCTTTCATTACGGCTATGATTATACCGAAAAATCCTCGGTCATAATCATACCAAGTCCATCTATTCACGTAAGCCACATACGACTTTCAACACAATATAAGCAATGAGGATAATGATATAAAGAATCAATCAAATGAGATAAAGGATAAATATTAAACATTTATAATATAATTTATCCAGATTCAAGAATATCCCCATGTTATCAATCACTTAATAATCTCATAATCTAATATCATTAATATAATAACAATATTTTAATCACTTCTTAAATTTATAAACAATTTATCTCAATTGTTTACGCTTTTACCATATAATGCATTTAATCATTCAAAAATGCCATACTCATAAGATATCATCACCAATTATCAAATCCTCATCAAAAAATATGCATATACTCTATATAGGATTCTCTAGCCATAAAATCCTATTTTCAACTTTTGTTACTTCACATAACATATTTAACTCATATGTTCAGAATTAAACTATTTTCATGAAAAATACCAAATCAGTCCCAAAAATATTTCTTTTCTGGGATTTAGCATAATATAGTCCCATGATGAAAATATATTTTCTCGGAATTTTTAAAATTCATTTACTATTTTTCAAAAATCAATTTCTAATTAATTCCTTAAGAAATTAGCTACCTCAAATTTAACTCCAAAAATTCCAAATCTTGGCAGGACCTTACACATGTTAATGTGAGCCTCCAGCTTTAAATTTCATGGTCATGAGTTATAGAACTCCGCTATAGCATTTTTCGTCAAAAAACCTAAATATTTAAATGGTCATAACTTGTTCATTTTAAGTCGTAATGAGCTCATTTTTGGACAGTGGTACTTTATAACATATATTTTCATGTCCCAAAAGGCCAGAATTTTTCACATAAATTTAGTGGCCGAAACAGCCCCTTAAAGTTTCTAGGCAAGAAGCGCTTTTTGTAATTTACAGCTTTGGACTCTTTTGCTAAATTCAGTCCACACGAAAATCTCACAAAAGAGACTTTTCCAAAGTTGATTCCACTTGGATAAGCTACAATAATCATAGATCTAACTCTAGGAATTGACCACACTCAAAAATTCAAAATATAATAGAGATATGGTCAATTGAATTTCATGTTACGCTTTTTACCAAAATCGATTTTTCAATCCTTTCAGATTTCTAAGAAACTTTCATGTTTTCACATAATAACCACATAACTCATCATAACACTTACTAATACTTCATATACCCATGATTTTCATTAGTCCAATGCTTTTATTATGACTTTCATCATAATCCTCGTAAATGATCCTTTTAGTCAAGAAATATTCGAGGGTTTAAGAAATGGGTTTTTGATCGGGTCAATACAAAATTCGATTTCACGCCTAGGTAGGCTAGGAAATCTTCAAGAATACGCCAAGAAAATTATTAATGATAGAAATATCATTCAAAATCGCTACTCTTATCCAAGACTTGGATAAGACGTTACATCGATACCAACCATGACTTCTATCCTTTAACCTAGATAAGACCTCACAATGATACCTATCAACTTGTCATCGCTATTCACGACGCCGCCTACGTAAAAGTCCGGCTTCGCATTCCACACAAGGAAGTCAACAACGAAAGGATCGGGGCTCTTTACTTATGGCTTGATATAACAATGATTAACTTTAGGGTTTGGTTACTTTGAATTCAGATAACAAAGTTGGTTAGAATATGAAAGCTAACAACCTTACAAAAAGAATAATAAGTAGTTAATCAATCGCTTTAAAAAATTACCTCAAAGGCAAGTATTTTCAAAGAGATAAGATCGTGAAAGTGTTTATTTGAAACAACAAGATTAATAAATAGTGGAGGTAACGAAGGTTTCTCCCAACGTTTCAATAGATAAATCAAAGTCTAATTTTTCCGGAGTCAAATTTAAACATTGAACACAACTAGATAGAATAAAAGACTGGGTAGAACTTGTATTGAATAAAGTATAGACTTCGCAATAATTTATAATTAATTTACCCGTAATAACTTCGCTTCGGTTTTCTCGATAAACGCCTCGCTTAAAATTACCGAGTTTAACTTTACTATAGGGTACATTCCACCCTTAAGTGCTTCTTCACATTCCCTTGATCCATGATTTGAATCATTATTCTCGATCCATATCGAATTCGGGTTGACCGCTATGCATTGTGGTAATTCCGAATTCGATGTTGGGTTCTCCCAATTGTCATCCAAAAAGCAAAGTCCATTTCATCTATTTTGGCTTTATCGATCTGGACGCCTTTTTTCTACACTATCAACGCGTTGTGCGCCTTTTACCCATGCATCGCCTATTCTCCTTCGCTCGCTTGTTTGTTTCTTCTTTCACCGATCTTTGATTTTTAAATTCTCGATTCCAACTTTAATATCTTACACCCCGCCAAAGCGTGATTTTGTTCGAGCATCACATATCGCAACCCAATTTTGAATTGTTGTATCCCTTTGTTCCACGACCGCTTGCCGCTTCTTCAACCTCGTTCTTCTAGCTCACGAACACGATTTTGTAATTCTAAGTTTTGATCATAAATTTCTTCTAACCAATTCTCCTCGTCTTTCTTCTTCTTCCTCTTCTTCCTCACTCTCAAATTTCTACCTCCGTAACTAGCTCTCCTAAAAGCAAATAATTAGTTCTTCATTCACTACGGGATATCTCGTAATTTGTTCCTCGTCTCGACAATCGCATTAACTCGATTAGTGATTAAAGGTGTCACAACGGTCACATTCACTCCATCAGGAATATTTTCACCGCCATTTCCAAACACCGCCACAACACAAGGGTTAATTAATATATCAAATATTATCCCTATACTCGAATTCTAACCAATTAAATAACAAATAAACTTAGGTAGGTCATACTAGCAAGGAATTCCCCGCTTTCCCTCCTAGTTCTTATCTCAAGATCTTAGCCAGGATCATATCCCTAAGCTCGATACTCAACCGCACGCCCCCAAAATTAGGTATACGCCACCCATCTTGGGTCGCCACTTACATGGTACATAAATTCAAATACAAACTTAATTATACATCCGTCAGGTAACATACGACAATACATAAACCGAGAGTTCTAATAGAATATTGTCATTTAGACAATATCCATACTCAAGGAGTCCTCATTACATTTATTGTCACACTATTTAATGTAATAGTGAGGATTACTAATACTATCTTCGGGACCATCACTCTTTTCCCCGACTCGTCCAAATATATTCTCATTTCCTCAAGAGAACAAAGAAAGAAAGGTGAGCTCAACTAGCCCAAAGAAGAAATATTATAACTAAGATAATGCGTAATAAATTATCAATAGTCTTCAACAATGTTAAACCGATAAAATACAATAGACAAACCAGCTTTAATCTGCAGTGAATATGCAATCCATTAAAAGAGTCAAGTAGAAAATAAAATCTACTATCTTTTAGGTTTTAAAAGGTTTTCATCAATTTTTATCACTAAGACTCAGCTTTAATGAATAAACCACAATATCTAATCATCCCCTCGCACTACGATCAAGGATTTTCATCAAATTATCAATGGTCATGACTATACCGAATCACCCCTAGTCATAATCATACCAAAAACTATCCATCACTGCATTACAGGCCACTGAGGACTTTTGTCACATCATTTATATCAAGCCATGATTATACCGAATGATCCCTCGTCATAATCATACTAAGTTCATCTATGCACGTAAGCCAAAGATAACATAATATAACATGAGGATGATGACAATGACATAATAATTCAATAAAACAAGTTCACGAATTAATTTATTCAGAACTAATAACGCCCAAATTGTCAACATGATATCGCTTTGTAGAGTAAAATTCAAGAATGCTCGTAAAAATATTTTCATTAAAAATACTTGGATGAAGTGCAAATATCAAGAATATTCCACTAAATTCATGGAGTATAAAGTCAAAATTTTAACCAACCGAGTATAATAAATAATGAAATAACAAAAAAATCACCATGTATGCGATTGTGATTGATAGACAAAGTTATTCCAATGTAATAATAAATACGTAATAATAAAATCGGAACCAGTCCCAGTAAAAAACACGCATGATATTCCAATGTAATAATAAAGGCGTAATAATAAAGATTTTAACCAGTCCTGTAAAACACACGCATGTGATATTCCAATAGAATAATAAAGATGTAATAATAAAAGACGGAACAGTGTCCCACAGAAGCATGCAAAGGTGATGTTCCAACTAATAATAAAATAATAGAAGAATGTCACCAAGTATAGGGGATTCCGCATATACAAAGTTATTCCAATGTAATAAATAAGAATGGAATAATATAAGGATTTCACCAAGTATAGGTATTCCGTATATACAAGTCATGTATAGGGTATGCCACTTTTACAAAAGTTATTCCAATGTAATAATAAGCAATGGAATAACAACGTTCTCTTCATGAATAAGAAAGAATAACACCCCTTACGAGTACAACAAATAATATTCCCTACGTTAGAAGAAGTGAATATTGGAAAAGTGAAGTAGCAAAATACTTTTCTTCTTTCTCTATAGTTTCTCTCTCAGAGTTTCAAAGAATTCGTAAGAAATAATGAAGGAATGAGCTTTCTATTTATAGAAAAAGCCGAGGGTGGCTCTCGGTCTTAACGAAGGGTCAAAATGACTCTTGGTAATATCAAGAGACAACTACTATTCGGGAAGAGGTAATTAACCTCGAGCAATCAAGAGACAGCTTAACTCTTGGTAATATCAAGGACAACTACTATTTCATGAAGGGGTAATTACTATTAACGAAGGTAATTACTATCGACGAAGGTAATTACTATTGAAGATGGTAATTACTATCGATGAAGGTAAATACTATCGACGAAGGTAATTACTATTCACAAAGGTAATTACTATTCACAAAGGTAATTACTATCGACGAAAGGTAAAAATACTATCGACGAAGGTAATTACTATTCACAAAGGTAATTACTATTCACAAAGGTAATTACTATCGATTTAAGGGACTCTTAGATGATGACATATGGTCCCCCCATAAAATAATCAAACTTACCACAAACGCCTCATAATGTACTTTTTATATACGCCAAGGATCAATAAATATTACCACAAATCATTTTATTTTTAATTAACACATATTTAATCTTTCAACAATTATTAATCATTTATAACTTGTCATCTCAATTAATAATTTAATACTATAACATATTATACGATGATACCGCAGTGACAATAATTGAATCAATAATATAAGAGATATGATGCAAGAATTATCAGTAGTAATAATCGAGCATAAATTGAAAGTGACTTCTCACGTAAAGCATAAATAATCAATATCGTGGTGCTACTATACAACTACGCCAGACATCGCATTTTTTACTACCGGGTAGTTCAATGCTTTGACGGTAACACCAATCGCCGTTATTTTTTATAGAAAATAATTTTGTCGCTTTCTAACTACGACAAATACTTCCGCTGTGGGGTCCACCAATGATTGAGCCGTCGTATTTAATATTCCCCGACAAAAAGAATATTCCCCACCAAACGTAATATTTTATAACAACTTCGCTTACTTTGCAAAAATTTATAAATATTACCCACAACTATAACATTATATCAAATTTATTCCAAAATATTCAAAAATAATATTTATAAAAAAATTCATCTTTATTTATAAAAGCTGGGGTCTTACACAATAATTCTCAGGTAAATAACAACATCGATCAGATGATGAACGATGAGATGTTCAGAGGCTTTATGCAATTCATGCAACATCAGGCGAGAGAGACTCTTGTTCAAAATTCAAGTGGAAACACTAGCAACTCTCGGATGGTCACTGTTAAGCAGTTCAAGGAGCTGGGACTGCCGGGGTTTTTGGGAAAGCTAGAACCACTTAAGGTGGAGACGTGGATAAAGAAAATCACCAAGATATTTGATGTCTTAGAATGCTCAGAGGAGCAAAAGGTTCCCTTCGCCACCTTTATATTGCGTGAAGAGGCAGATTATTGGTGGGAATCTATAAAGCGTACCCAACTGACGCACTCAAGATGTCTTGGGAGAAGTTCCAAGAGTTGTTCAACGACAAGTACTTTCCCGAAAGTATTCGTCACATGAAGGAGGTGGAATTCATCAAGTTGGAGCAAAACAATATGACCGTGTCGCAATACGAGGCTAAATTTGCGGAGTTATCCCGGTTTGCATTCCATTTGGTCGATAAATGAGGAGCGAATGGCGCGAATATTTCTAAGAGGTTTATAACCCGATATACGTCAATACCTCATTTCTTACAAACTTCGTTTATATTCAGATGTTGTGAATAGGGCTCAGTTATTGGAGCGCAATAATGAGTCAGCACAACCAAAAGGCAATGACTAACAACACAATAATAATCGTACCGGTGGTAACGATCATCGGAACAATGATAACCATCGTGGGGGAAATTATCATGCCAAGAATGGTAACCACTTCGGTGGTAATCATGGCCAAGATAATAGAAGTGAAAAATTTAAGAAGAGAAGATTTAACGATGATGGGAAGACGTCGGTAACAACACCAACATCAGCAACAAATTCTAGGGGAGGAGAACGACCGCCAATTAGATGCTATAGATGCGGAGAGGAGGGACACATAATTCCAAACTATTCACAGCCTTCCAAGGTATGTTTTAGTTGTGAAAAAGAAGGCCACATAGCTCGATTTTGTCCTGTAGCGAAATCAAGTCCAGCTGGGACGGTGGCACTAAGGGCGGATACGGACAAAACAAAGTCGGTGGTTTTAGGAAGAGCGTTTTTCGTGATTTCTCAAAAAGCGAGTAACCCGAACGAAGTTAGCACGAGTTAGTTAATTATAAATTCTTGCGAAGTCTATACCTTATTAGATATCGGTTCTACCCATTATTTTATCTCTCTTTTACTACCAACATTTAAATTTGACCCCGCAGAAGTTAGACTTTGACTTATTGGTTGAAACTTCGTTAGTAGAAACATTCGTTATCTCCACTGTTTATAAATCTTGTTGATTCAAATCAATACTTTCACGTTACCTGTCGATCTTATCTTTGAAAATACTTGCACTACTAGAAATTCGACATATAACGACGAACTATGCAAGTTGTTGTATAATATTCGATTGGTCGGAGAATATTCTTTTTATCGAGGAATATCCATACGAAGGTACAATCCTTGGTGGACCCCACAACAGAATTATTGTCAGATTGAGAAAATGACAAAAATATTTTTATGAAAATAACGGCGAAAGTTTTACCGTTAAAATTGTTGAACTACTTTCAGTAGTAAAGTATAGTAATGTCTGGCGTTGGTTGCATAAAGAGCACCTACGGTATTAATTATTGATGCTTACGTGGGAAGTCACCAGCTTTTGTTCAATTATTACAAAGAATTAATGCATATTATCTCATCGTTATTTGATTCAATTATTGTCGATATATTTTATATATTATTAAATCAATAATTGAGATGACAGAGTTATTAATATTATTATTTACAATATTAACGATATCTGAAGTTCGCGCAAATGAGAGGTTTGGTCACCTAATCAAGCGCCGCTATAGAGAAAAAATTTTATTGAAAGCCCCCTCTTTCCAGAACTACCGATCAATTAATATTGTAAGTTATAATAATGATGATAAATGTTGTTAAATATATTGAGGTGTCTTTTTATAAAGTCAATGGAGTTTATATATATATATTATATATAAATTTTGTTTTATTAGTATTATTAATGTAATAAAATGTAAAAAGCTTTTATATAAAACAAAAATACTTTTATAAAGTTATTTATTTTAATAGACAATAATTAGAATATAATATATTTAATTATGCATAGTATTTTGCATAGTAAAATTCTTTTATATAAAATGTAATACTTTTATAAAGTTATTTGTTTTATTATATAAATAATTAGAATATATTATATTTTATTATGTATAGTGTTTGCATAGTGCCCTGCATAAGTGTTTTTCAGATAGTAAATTTTTTTATATAAAATGTATACTTTTATAAAAGTTATTTATTTTATTAGACATAATAATTAGAATATATTATATTTTATTATGCATAGTATTTGTATAAAGTGTATGCATAGTGTTTTGCATAGTAAAATCTTTTTATATAAAATAGAATACTTTTATAAAGTTATTCATTTTATTAGATTATAAATAGAGTATATTATATTTTATTTAAAATTTTTGTTTTATTAGAATATTTTATTAATTTCTGCATAGTAAATAATAATATGGATCGTCTAGCTTAAAAGAAAATCAATTTGAACTGCTCATGAATTAGTTACTATTCAAATTCCATTCTCCTATAAATAAAAGCTCATTCCTTCATTATTTCTTTTAATTCACCTTGAAACTATAGAGAGAAAATTATAGAGAAAGAAAGAAGAAAAGTATTCTCGCTACTTCACTACTCCTATATTCGCTTTCTTCTAAGGTAAGGGATATTATTTGTTGTACCCATAAGGGGTATTATTTCTTTCAGATTCATTAAGAGAACTTCCATTATTCCATTCTTTATTATTCTGTTGGAATAAAATCAGATCGCAGCTACCTTATACTTGGTGAAATTCTTCCATTATTCCATTCTTTATCATTATGTTGAAATAACTTGCCTATCTGCCAAGTAATCGCATACATGGTGAAATTCTTCTATTATTCCATTCTTTATTATTCATTGGAACATCTTGTCGATGCGCTTACGCATGACTGTTCCGTTATTTATTATTCTTGTTGAATATCCTGCTTGGCGTGTACACGCCGCACTGGTTCCATTATTTATTATTCTGTTGGAATAACCTTTCTGTGCGGTCTATCGCATGCATGGTAATTTCTGTTGTTATTTCATTCTTTATTATTCTGTTGGAATATCCTGTCGATGCGTATTATGCCTAACCTAGTTCCATTATTTATTATTCTGTTGGAATAACCTGTCTATGTGGATTACAACATGCATGGTGAATGACCCTTCGATTCATTTCTTATTAAATTGTGGAAATGATCCGCTTACACGCATGGATTACCGCACGGTGGTAAAAATCCATTTGCGATTTCATATATTCGTTATATACTCCGGTTGGTTAAAGCTTTGACTTCTATACTCCATGAAATTAGTGGAATATCCTTGATATTTGCGCTTCATCCAAAGATCTTTTTCATGGAAATATTCTTCCGAGCATTCTTGAAATTTACTCTACAAAAAGTAGTATCATGTTGACAATTTGGACGTTATCGGTTCCCTAATAAATTAATTCTTGAACTTGTTTTATTGAATTCTTATATCATTGTTATCATCCTCATGTTTATATTATATCGAAAGTCATCTCGTGGCCCTGTAGTGCATAGATGGACTTGGTATGATTATGACCGTGATTAATCGGTATAATCTTGACCGTAATGTTATAAATGATGTGGTAAAAGTCCTCATCGTCCCGTGAGTGCATCGATGGACAGCTTGTTGGCAAGATCATGACTATCGATGAATACATAAATATCCTCGCCCGTAGAGTGCATGGATAATTTGTGGTTGTGATACTAATGAATATCATCGGTAGTAAAAGCGTGGGATGATGTGGATTATTTATTGTCGAGTCTCAAATGATAAAAGTGATGAAAAACCTTTTAAATCATAAATGATAGTAGATTTTATTCTCTACTTGACTCTTTTAATGGATTGTTTGTTCCGCTGCATTTAAACTTGATGTTTGTTATATTTTATCAGTTTAACATTGTTGAAGACTAATGATAATTTATTCTACATTATCTTAGTCATAATATTTCTTAATGGGCTAGTTGAGATCACCCCTTTCTTTCACTGTTCTCTTCAGGAAATGAGAACGTAGCCGAGACTAGTCGGGGAACGGAGTGACGGTCTAGATGATAGTATTAGTAGTCCTCTGTTGCCTCTTTTATAGTTCTAATAAAAGAGCTCTAACTCATGCAAGCATACATGCGTCAACAAGTAATACAGAGTAAGTAGAGTATCGATCCCACAGAGAAAGTTGTTAAAATTAAACTATTATGCATCAATTAACTCACTGTATTTATATGCTTAAACTAATAACTAGAATTGTTGAATTGAACTAATTGTACTAACAACTAAAAATATGAATAATAATGGAATAAATATAAACTGAAAATAATGGACCCTAACTTCATTTAATATTTTATCTAATCGCCACTATCATGTAGGAAGTGTTCACATATCATAGGAAAATAGCCAAGAGCACGAATAGAGTTATAACCATTTTTCAATGCACTATAACCTACTTACACAGCATCCACAGATGATAGACTCTATGTAATCATCAACACAACCAAAATTACTATATGTCTATGTGAAATTACAATTATATTGATTTTAAGCACAAGCCCTTACTCTAGCTCATACGGTGAAACATTATATGTCTATCTGGTTCACAAAATATGCAAGCCATATAAAACAACCCCATAGTCGTATGCTATCATGATTACAATCATGATAGACTTCCCATATAAGATGCAACACAACCCTAGCATTTAAGCGTGCAACCAAACTACATATTAAAATCCGTTAGAATCCCATAATGGAGTTTAGTTCATGTCTGAACCAAAAGCCATTATGGGATCAATGCTAAACATGACCAATAAGCAAACAATTGAAATATGAAAGATAGAACGATCAAACCCAATCTCTGAATAAAAACCAATGATCAACAATTAAATCCTTATAGAAATCCAGTAGACAATAATAAAAATCCACAATGACAGAGAACCCCAAGAAGAATTGGAGAAGTAGACGTTTTGGCTTCGTTCTACGTTGGAATCTCTCCTAAGATATAAACCCTATTTATGATGTGTAAAATACGCTAAAAGTATCAATCCTCCTCTTCCAACACCCGTCAGAATTATTTTAAAACCAAATACAACTTATTTAATTAAAATTAAAATAAAACAAAATCACAGCTTGACAAAGATCGCAGCCAGTCGCTCAAGGCTCCTTCCTAGATGTATGTCCTCGCACGGTGCACGCTCCCCAGTGCTTCTCTCGCTTCGGCTTGATCTCTGAAGTTCGGTTTCGGTTCTATCATTGTTATGTCATTGCTACTTACTTGCTCTTTCATGCTTGATCTTCTTCCATTCTTGGTCTCCATGCTTCATTGTACCTCCATGCCATGCACATCACCGCTTGTGCCTTGCCTTCACGCATCCCTTAGCATCGTTCCCTCTAATATCACCAAAATAAAGCCGATCCCTCCACTTATTCACAAAAAGGAGTTTTAAGTAAATGCAATGCAAAATAACATGAAATGCAACTAAAACATAATAAAATGTACTTGAGATGGACACAATTCGCATGAATTGGTATTCAATAAGTAGGTAAAAATACCACTTATCAAATACCCCCAAACTTGAACTGTTGCTTGCCCTCAAGCAATGCATACTAATGAACAATGAAAATACAACTATAAAACTACGCAACTACTCTATGATGCAAACTAGTCTCACATAATCCCAAAATGCATAATGTAAATTCAAATTTCTAAATTACCTCGGGTGAATTATCGAGATCCAAGAATACAATTTCAAACCAAACTATAGGCATAATGTCATACACTCAAATAATTCATATATGCTATAGAGATTCTCTGTGTGTGTGTGTGTGTGTGGTGTTTACCAAAACTTGATCTAAGTAAAGAATACGTATGCTACATTGCTCCAAACAGAAAATTATAGTCTAAATCAAGGCTCATGTATACTCATGCCACATAGACTATTTCAATATATCAACACAAACTAAGGTTCAACAATGGGTTTATTACTTTATTGCTACTCACGAGGGCGATTTTCGCACTTTCCCGCGATGTTTATTGCTATTTTTCTTTTTCTTTTCTATTTTTCTCTTTTTTTTTCACATGACTGTGCAATGTCTCAATCCATTAGGCACACTGCTACCCCTTAGCGAGCTTTCAACTAACGACTCCCAGACCATGAAAGACCTTAGGGCGCTAGGTGTAGAGACAATCCCCTCGGGTGTACTTACTCAAGTAGCCAGGGCCCCGAATTAAGACTAGCCACATTATTGCTATTTGATTTTTTTGATTTTTTTATACATAGCATACCCATGTTTTCTGAAAATTTTGCATGTCAATGTTTCATACAGTCTAAGAGCACTTTCCATATGTTTCTCTTTTTTAGAATTATATGTTCTATCAAGCAATGCAACACATATTTCTTAACCCTACAAGTGATTGTGAACACGTTCGTGCAAACCGAAAGCATTTAAACATCAACATGAATCTCATCGTGTAAAACATTATATCTCAGCTCATGTTATCCAACATACTCTAAAATCCTTCACAATTCACTATCATCATTGACTAGGCAAGAATTTCTATAAAGCAAGAATTTGTGTGAGACATGCAACTAAAACATACTAACACAATCAATAAATGAATAAAAATTAAAAAAATTTTGCAAAATTTTATCTAACACATAAACATGCAAAATTAAACTAAATATGCAATAATTAAATAAAACTAAACTACTATGCTATAACCCCCAATACCCTCAAACTTATAATATTCAATGTCCCCATTGAATGAAGGTAAATGGTACAGAAAACTCCCCTAATGATTGGCTTGACCACCCTCCTCGGGCGGTGAATCTAGTGGTGGATATGGCACTGCGGTTCCAAACTGAGGCCACTCTAGCATTGTTCCTTGCTGCGTGAAGGCTTCGGCCTAGGCCCTTGTGAGTCCCGTAGCAAACGTTCCAAAATTATCATACATGGCGTCGACTTTGCGCTCCAACCTTCTTGAGTCGGGCAATCGCTAGAAAGCAGTGTGTGCTTTCGGGTGGATGGGCCCGCTTCATCTGTCTCGAGGGTGCTCACGCGATGGCTCACGAATGTGGGCCGGAGAATTAAACCCAATCCTCGTGGATGCGGTTCACCCCCCGTCCAATCCTTGAACTTGGAAATTGTGGCAGGAGCGATGTCGTAGCTCAAATTTTACAATTGCTCGTCATTCCACGTGACTCCTTGTTGGGTACAAAGCATGGTTGCCACAGAGGCATGCGGAATACTCCCATTCATGTTCCCCTGCCAATAACGCAGCATGTTTTGATGAATTAGGTGGCTGACGTCAATATACTTGCCTGTGATAATGCCCCATAAAATGATAGCTCTCTCGGTAGGTACTTCATGTTTGTGAGCGGATGGAATTAATTTGGTGCATATGAACAGATTCCACGCTTGGGCATAACGATTCAAGGTGGACGCTGGAAAAGATTTTGGCTCGGTCGTCCCTGGTTTATAATTCCATTTGGTTCTCGGGATGCACAAAATCAAATCACTATGTCCAAGTCTCACATCGACGCGCACCTGTAACCCAATTCGCAGACCTAGTCGGTGGTGTATCAGTTATCCCAAACACTGCTCTGACGGCTGGGGGGTAAAAATCCACTTGTATTTGTCGAACTAGCGTTATCCCTACTCGTATCTCCTCCTTCGCATTCGCGTAGAACTCCCGAACAACCCCCATAGGAATAGGCGTAGGAGTTATGCAAAAAGCTAACCCTACCTCTTTCGCGAAAGCATATTCCATAGTTAGTAGTCTTTCTTGTCGTGTTTAAATCTCGCCCTTCACAAACGATTTAGTCACGAGGTGATAATAATCTTGCTGAGCTTCCCAGATAATAAATTTTCTGCGTTCCATGCTATCCTCTCGTGATCACTGGATGATGATTCTGATGATGAAGAGATGGAGATTGAACGTATTCTTTTTGGACCCATGAACAGATTATAGGTAGAGAATATAGGTGTTCTGCTGCAGATGATGTTACCCCCAAACTCGTTTGGGCACAACTCGCGCCAAAAACCCTAGATGTATGATAATGGAGAAAGCTGTGGTTATGAACTTTGATGATAGCTGAGTAGTCTTACTATTATGGGAGAACAGAAGAATACGCTTATATTATGGCACGTAAGAGACCAAGTAGACCACCACTCAGATTCTTAAACTTTATAATTTTTCAACCCCAGTATATACAAGGCTATACGTGGAATTTTTTTATATCGATGCGCGCAAGTGACTTTCCTAGAATTATGAGCTACTAACTTCCGTAAGGGCGCTCATTGCCGGGCATGTGATGTAACTTCATGAATCGCATAATCGTGTGCCTAATTTATATATCAGTGATGAGTGCAATTGAAAATACCTACATGAACATGAATACACCACATATTATTTATCAGGCATGGAATATAAATGATTTAACTACTACTCTACTAAAGGAATGAAAAGAAAATAGAGGTAAAAATAATGGGTTGCCTCCCATCAAGCGCTAAGTTATAGTTAATTAGCTTGACTGTCTCTGAATCTCATGTCGACGAGAGAATTGAGGTGACGTTCTGTCTGTCCACCTCGCCACCGAAGTAATGTTTCAATCGCTGGCCATTTACCTTAAAAGGCTTGTCTAGAAAACTGATCATATACTTCAATTGCACCATGCAAAAAGACAGTCTTCACTGTAAACGGACCTGACCATCTCGATTTCAGCTTGTCGGGAAATAGTTTAAGTCTGGAGTTATAAAGCAAAACCCTTTGTCCTGGTTCAAATATCCTCTCCATGATCTTTCGGTCATGCCATTTCTTCACCTTCTCTTTGTACAACTTCGAATTCTCATATGCCTGTAATCTAAATTCATCCAACTCATTGAGCTGGAGTAGCCGTTTCTCCCCTGCAGCTTTCAAATCAAAATTTAACTTCCGTATTTCCCAATATGCCTTATGCTCTAGCTCCATAGGAAGGTGATAGGCTTTGCCATACACGAGTGGAAAAGGCGACATTCCCAACGGAGTTTTGTATGTTGTTAGATAAGCCCATACTGTATCATCTAACTTTAACGACCAGTCTTTCCGTGTGGGATTCACAACTTTTTCCTGGATTCTCTTTACTTCTCGATTTGACACTTCAGCTTGACCATTCGTTTACGGGTGATAAGCTGTAGCGATGCGATGGTTCACCCCATACTTAGCCAAATAAGGTCAGAACCGCTCACTGTAGAGAAATGACGATCTTCGCTCACTAATGATAGCCCTTGGGGTCCCAAACCTCGTGAAAAATGCTTTTGTGTAGAAATTTGAGTACGACCTTGGCATCATTAGTCCGAAGAGCTGCAGCTTCAACCCATTTTGAGACATAGTCCACTGCGAGCAAGATGTAGAGATTTTCGTAGGAAGAAACGAAGGGTCCCATGAAATCAATCCCCCATACATCAAAAATTTCTACTTCAAGGATTGTATTCAAAGGCATTTCATTTCTTTTGGAGATGTTACCCACTCGCTGACATCTATCACATCGTTGGACAAAACTGTATGCATCCTTGAAAAGTGTTGGCACAAGAGAATCCGCCAGAAGTACTCTAGCCACCGTTTTTCACCACCATAGTGACATCCATACACCATAGAATGACACTCTTACAAAATCCCCTGGTCTCGCTTATATGGAATACACCTTCTTATCACTTGATCGAACCTAATTTAAACAAGTAAGGCTCATCCCATATATACCATTTAACATCATGCAGAAATTTTTTTCTTTTGATAGCCCACCAAGTTAAAGGTACCATCTTACTTACTGTAGTTCGCGTAGTCGGCAACCATGGCACTTCCCCTTTCACCACAAACAACTGCTCATCCGAAAAGAATTCGTTGATCATAACGTTGTCGTTTACTTCCCTTTCCGAATTCTCAAGTCGAGACAAGTGGTCCGCCACTTGGTTTTCAGTCCCCTTTCTGTCCTTGATTTCAAAATCAAATTCCTGTAATAATAAAATCCATCTGATCAAATGGGGATTTGCATCCTTTTTTGCCACTAAATGTCGAATTGCTGCGTGATCCGTATACACTATCACCTTTGTGCAAATCAGATATACTCGAAACTTATCAAAGGCGTATACCACTGCCAATAACTCTTTCTCTGTGGTGGTATAGTTCAATTGTGCATCCGTGAGGGTCTTGCTGGCATAATAGATCACATAAAATATCTTGTCCTTCCACTGCCCCAAAATAGCCCCTTACAAAGATAATCATCAAGGCCACACATCAACTCAAATGGCGAGCCTATCAATGTGCAAAGAATCATCGGTCTTTGAAGTTAGCTTTCTTTTAAGTGCTCAAATGTCGACACACGCAGTGTCATCAAAACTAAACTGCGCATCCTTCTCCAATAGATCGCATGGTGGTTTAGTGATTTTGAAGAAGTCCTCGATAAATCAAGCGATAACCCCTGCATGTCCCAAAAAACTGCGAACACCTTTTACTGAAGTAGGTGGTGGCAAGTTCTCAATAGTCTCCAGCTTAGCCCTATCCACCTTAAGTCCCTTTTTCGAAACCTTGTGTCCTAATATGATTCCTTCTTGGACCATAAAATGGCATTTTTCCCAATTCAGCACTAAATTCGTTTCAACGCACCTCCACATTCTGTTCCACCATGTCTGAGAATATAGCCATCATGAATCTCTAAAACGTGGCTGGAGCATTGTATAACCCGAAAGACATCCTTCTGAAAGCAAAAGTGTCGTACGGGCATGTGAAGGTAGTCTTTTCCTGGTCTTCTGGAGCTATCATAATTTGATTAAAGCCCGAATATCCGTCCAGAAAGCAATAGTACTCATGACCTGCTAATCTATCCAACATCTGATCAATGAACGAAAGTGGGAAATGGTCTTTCCTCGTAGCCTTGTTGAGCTTGCGGTAATCCATGCAGACTCTCCACCCCGTTACTGTTCGTGTTGGAATTAACTCATTATTTTCATTAGTCACGACTGTCATGCCACCCTTTTTCGGAACACACTGTACTGGGCTCACCCATGAGCTATCTGAAATCGGATAAATTATTCTTGTATCTAACCATTTCAGAACCTCTTTCTTAACCACTTCTTTCATTATCTGGATTAAGCCTCCTTTGCTTGTCAAATGCATCACATACCATCTTCCATCGAGGATCTTATGCATGCAATATGAAGGGGTGATCCCTTTGATATCTGCTATGGTGTAAGACCCCAACTTATTATAAATGAAATTAAATTTTCTATTTTATTATTTTGAAATAGTAAGGGTTGATTTGATTAATGTGCTTAGTTATGGGTAAAAATCGTAAATATTTCAAATAAGCAAGTGGTTATAAAATATTCATTGTTGCTTGGGAATATTCGCTTGGTCGTGGAATATTAAATGCGGCGAAGCACCTTGTGTGTGCCCCATAACCCGGAAGCGATTGGATGAAGAAATGACAAGAATAAGTTGTTTATAAATATTGGTTAAAAACAAGAAGTATCACCACGATTGCACCAATTATTGATTCTTACGTGAAGAAGGCACTACTCAATAATTATTACGATAATTCTTGCTTAATATTTTATTTTATTGATTCAATAATTGCTACGTTGATATTTTATATTTATGTTGTTTCAATAATTATCACTACTGCTTTGTATTTTTCATTATCGAGCAATAATTCATATTATCCTGAATAATATTATTCGATAATATTATTGGCAATGTCTAGAAAGTTACTGTCTTAGGAGAGGTTTGGTCATCTAATCATGCCGCAGATGAGTGAGAAATCCTTATTGAAAGCCCCTCTTTCCCTCGAACCGCTTGGTTGTCGATATTGTGATTCTGCATAATAATATTTGTGAATAATTAATTATTGATTTATATGATGAGGAAAATATTGATTTTATATTTGATATAGATGGAGAAAATTTTAATGTGACAATTGTTGAAAATTAATATTTTATCTTTTTCTCGATAAAATAATTCATTTAAATATATTATTATATTTTAATAATATAATAATGGTGATATTTTTACAATGAATGTGGGATATATGAGGAGGAAGAGTATTTTGTTGCAATAAATGTTAAAAACATGTTAAACATGCCTCAATTGGACCCTATTTCTCGAATCGAAATTTGATTATAGCTTTTGTAAAATCACCCGTTTGTCGATTTCGGTCCAATTTCTCTGCTTTTGGAATTTGGAAAATTTTCTTCTCGTAAGTTGTAGAGAATGAAATTTTCTATGGAAAAGACATGTGGTTCGAATTTTTCTCGTAAGGGCTATTTATTATGAATTATTGAAGTTCAAGTACTGAATAATTGATTTTTGGAAGTTTTAATTGTTTTAATCAAGAAAACGTTTTTTCATTCCAAATGTGTGGTAAATGAGCTAAATTCAGTTCTTGGGTGGTGGGCTTGAATATTTATTAAATAAAATTATTTTAATAAATTTTCTACTTTGAGTTTCTAAGCATTTTCCTATAAATAGGGTCTTGGGTTAGAATTAAAAATTACACTCGTAAACTCCAAGTTTTCTCTCTTTTCTCCCTCTATATTGAGCGTATTCTTGTGAGTATTTTGATACTTTGAGTGTTGCTATCTGATTGCAAGTTTCCTTCAAAGACTATATCCGATATTCCAATTTAGAAGATTGTCTTTTCGAGGTAAGAATATTATTTTTTTTTAAAAATGATATTATTTCTTTCAATATCATTATGCCGAGATTTCGGTAATATTTTTTTCTTATGAAATTCTTATCTTTTAGTGTCGGAGTTACTATTCACGATAATGACGATATTCACTTCATACTACACTATTCCCGTAAAAATTAAATTTTCATTTTTTCGTCTAAAATATCTATTATGGATACTAGCTTTGATTGTATCCATGTTTTGATCATTCTTGAATTTTACTTCACTATGATTATTTATGAGGTATTTTGGACATGAAATAGTTAAATACTGAATCCTTAATATTTGTTCTTTTGTTTCAATTGGATTCGCTTTTCTTTAAAATATTTTCATCATCCTCGGTCCTAAAAGATGATATTACCGAATATCTTTTGGCAGTAGTGCAAAGATGGTGATTTTCTTATGAATATCTTTGGCTGAAAGTGCAAAAGATGAACAGTGTTGAGATGAATACACTAATCGATGAATATCTTTGGCAGAAGTGCAAAGATGAATTTTTGATTCAAGATGAATATCGATTGATGTTGAGGGATAAAATATTGATGATGGACTTTTAAATTCATAGATTAATTTCATTCTCCACGTAACTCATCTATTGAATTGTTATTTCATCATGAATATTGATCCTAAACTTGTTGTTTATTATATTCTATCGATTTTCCTCAATGAAGACTAACGATAATTTATTCTATATTATCTTAGTCATAATATTCTTTACCGGCTAGTTGAGCTCACCCTTTTCCTTTTTGTTCCATTTTTCTTCTCAGGAGGCGAGAATGTAGCGAGTATTAGTCGGGGTGTGGAATGAAGGTTCTAGAAGTTGTTTTAGTAGTCCTCACTTTCTTTGTAAAATAATGTACCAATAATTGTAATGAGGACTTAGTTGGGTATGAATATTGTCTAGATGATAATATTTGTATTTAAACTTACATTTTATGTTGTATTAATAAAGTTGTAGTTGTTTCTGTACCATGTTGTTGACAACTCAAAATGGGTGATGTTTCACATATGGTCCATCCAATTGCTGATTTAAACTCTCGAAGCACTCGTAACAGTTTTTCTTCCTGACAAGATGTTAGTGCAGAAGCAATAATCACAGGTAATTTTGAATCTAAACTTAAAAATGCATACCGAGATGTTCGAGAGTGGTTTTAACTCAACTCTGGAGGTGTCTCAAGAGATGGCTTTAACTTTATTGAGGCTTCCCGGCTTTTTGTCAATGGCTTTCACAGAGGTCTAAATCTCCTAAATTATGGAGTGGTATCCAGATATTGCACAAATTCGTCGAATTCCTCATCTTCTAAATTCTCATCAGTGATATTCCTCAAAGGTTCACAATCCACTAGACTCTGTATGTCATCATTTAGAACCCGATTCACCCAATCAACTAAGAAACAGTCCTCTTCCTCTGTTGGGAATTTCATGGCCTTGAAGACATTGAAGATGACCTCCTGATCATGAACGCGCATCGTGAGTTCCCCTTTTTTCACATCTATCAGAGTCCTTCTTGTGGATAAAAATGGTCTCCCCAGTATTATTGGTATACTCTTGTCCTCTTCGAAATCTAGGATGATAAAGTCAGCTGGAAAAATGAACTTGTCCACCTTAACCAACACATCTTCAACAATTTCCCGTGGATATGTGATGGATCTGGAAGCTAGCTGTAGTGATATATTCCTCGGCCTTGGAGCCGGCAGTCCCAACTGATTGAACATTGACAAGGGCATCAAGTTTATACTTGCCCCCAAATCACATAAACACTTATTAAAGTTCATCTTCCCAATTGTGACGAAATTGTGAAGTCGTTTTGGATCTTTCAAATTTTGAGGTAGTTTAGCGTTGAGCCCGTGACCGCATTCCCTCGGTCAAGGCTGACGCTTTCAAATCATATAATCTTCTCTTCCTCGATAATATACCTTTCATGAACTTTCACGTAGCTTGGTATTTGTTCCAATGCCTCTGCGAAAGGGATATTGATCTGTAACTTTTTGAATACTTCCAGAACCTTGCTGAACTGTTTGTCTTCTTTCTGCTTAACTAACCTCTACGGATATGGTACTTGAGGGTGAATTGGTTGTACTTGACTCTCGACCTTCTCTTACGAATTTGCTTTGTCTTTCTCGTCCCCGCTAAACTCTCGAATTTTTCCAGATTTTCTTCCTCGCCAATCACCGCTTCTGCCGCGGTCAGCGCCTTGCCTCCTTAGTAATATCGAGTACGCAGGCGCGCCGACTTGCATTACTACAAATCTTTTCCAGATCTCAATGTGATTGCTTGACACTGCTCCTTCCCGTCTCTTCTAGGATTTGTCTCTGTGTTACTTGGCAATGAACCTTAGGGTCTATTGTTAAGTATGCTTGCCATTTACCCCATTTGAGTCTCCAAATTCTTAATAGCCACTGCTTGGCTTTTGATCATAACCTCAGTATTTGCCATGTATTTCAACATCATCTCCTCCATCTCTGATTTCTTTTTTGGCTGTGGTGCAGCTGGAGTGTGATGTTGTTGTTGATGAGAGAATCCTGGTGGAAACGGTGGTTTCAGTGTGAGATATAACGCGATCAAATTAATGATTCGACTGGCCGACATTCGCTTGTTGTCTTAATTGTTCGACCAACTAAAGGTCGGATGATTTCGATTGTTGGGGTGGTATGTGTTCTGGAATTGACCTTGGTCTTTTCTGTAGTTACTCACATATTGCAGACCTGAATCGATAACACATTGATCCGCAGAGTGTGACTTCCCGCACAAATCTCACAAATGAAGGCAAGCTCGCTTTCATTTTGCTCTCTCGCCAAAGTATCTATCTTCTTAGCCATAGGTGTCATCTGTGTTTTATAACCTGTAATCGTGATCTACCTCCAACACACCAAAGAATGTAAGACCCTCAGCTTTTATAAATAAAGATAAATTTTCTATAAATATTATTTTTGAATATTATGGAATAAATTTGATATAATGTTATAGTTGTAGGTAATATTTATAAATTTTGCAAAGTAGTGCAAGTTGTTATAAAATATTGCTTGGCTTTGTGGGAATATTCTTTTTTTCGGGAATATTCATACGACTTACCAATCGCTATGTATCCCCATTAACTAAGTATTATACGTAGTTAGAAAACGACAAAATTATCTTTCTATAAAATAACGGCGAGGTGTTACCGTTAAACCGCTGAACTACCCTATGGTAAAAGTACAAAGAATAATTCGTGGTCAGATAAGTAAAGACGCTTAGATTATTATTGATCTTACGTGAGAAGTCACTTAGCTATACTCAATTATCAAGTACGAATTGCCGTGATCATATCTCTTATATTATTGATTCAATTATTGTCACAAGATCATCTCAGATAATATGTTATATTATTAATCGAGACGACATGTTATAAATGAGTAATAATTGTTGAAGATTAAAAATGTGTCGATTAAAAAAATAAAATGATTTGTGGTAATATTTATTCAATCCTTGATATATATAAGTTAATGCTGCTATTAGGTGGGGGCCCATATATCATCATCTAAGAAATCTCTTCGTTAATAGTAATTACCTTTGAATAGTAATTACCTTTGTGATAAATAATTACCTTCCGTCAATAGTATTTACCTTCGGCCAATAGTAATTACCTTCTTCAATAGTATTTTTACCTTCACAATAGTATTTACCTTCATCAATAGTAATTACCTTCGTCGATAGTAGTTGTCCTTCAATATTACCAAGAGTTAACGCTTCTTCTATTGTTCCAAAGGTTAATTACCCCTTCGCAAATAGTAGTTGTCTCTTCAATATTACCAAGAGTCATTTTGACCCTTCGTTAAGACTCAAGAGCCACCTCGGTTTTTTCTATAAATGAAAGCTCATTCCTCATTATTTCTTACAAATTCTATGAAACTCTGAGAAAACTATAGAGAAAGAAGAAAATGTATTCTCGCTACTTCACTTTTCCAATATTCAGTTCTTCTAAGGTAAGGGAATATTATTTGTTGTACCCGTAAGGTGTTATTCTTTCTTATTCATGAAGAGAACTGCTGTTATTCCATTGCTTATTATTTTGTTGGAATAACTCGTGATAATGCGGTTTAATTAGTCCTATACTTTGACATTCTTCTATTATTCTATTGGCTGACATCCGTCATGCGTGTGTTTTACATCGACCCGGTTCCGTCTTTATTATTATTCATTGGAATATCATGTCGTGTTTTACACCGCACTGGTTCCATTTTTATTATTCCGCCTTTTATTATTCTGCTGTATCCTCCCGGTGCGTATATAATACTTGACTTCGGGGTTCCATCATTTATTATTCTCGCATTTATTATTCTGCTTTGAACATCCCGGCTCTGGTGTGAATTTCACCCACCGGGTTCCGTTATTATTATTCTGCTGGAATAACTCATCATATGCGATCTATCGCATGCATGGTGATTTCTTTTATTCCATTCTTTATTATACCCAAATGGTTAAAACTTTAATTTCATATACTCTATGAAATTAGTAGAATATCCTCGATATTTCACGTTTTCATCCAAATCTTTTCATGGAATTTCTTCCGATCCTCAAAACAAAGATCATTTCATGGAAATAATTCTTAAAATCATTCTTGAACTTTACTCTATTCTTATATCATTGTCATCATCCCCATAATTTGGGCGTTAATAATTCACTGGATAAAATAATTCTTGAACTTGTTTTATTGAATTCTTATATCATTGCAATCAAGACTATTCCTGTAATCATTTACCCATAATGTTACAATGATGAAAGTCATCCATGGCATTGTAGGGCTGGTGGATGATGAGACTTACGTAATGATTGGCATAACAGTAGACTATTTACTAATGATGAATGAAAGTCCGTAATGTAGTACAAAATGGACTTGTGATTAACGAGAATCCTCGAAGTAATCATGGCCGTAATGTTACAAATGATGTGATAAAAATCCTCTGAGTGGCATGATGGACATTGATGGACAGGTGAATGGCATGATCATACTAATTATTAATGAATACGTGACTATTCTCGTAATTAATTGAATGGTTGTGATCGTGTGATAAAGAATATCCTCGTCAGAATGCGAGGGTGATTCGATGATGTGGAATATTTATTAAAGTTTCAATCTCGCCTATAAATTGATGAAAACCTTTTAAATCATAAAAGATAGTAGATTTTATTTTCACTTGACTCTTTTAATGGATCACTTTGGTTCACGTAGTTAAACTTGATGTTCATTATATTTTATCGGTTTAACACTGACCTTGTAGGCTAATGATAATTTATTCTCGCATTATCTTAGTCATAATATTTCACTCGAGGCTAGTTGAGCTCACCTTTTTTTACAATTTTTCTTCTTGAAATGAGAATATAGCCGACTGGGACGAGTAGGGGAACGGAGTAATGGTCCAGAAGATAAAGATTAGTAGTCCCTCACTATTCGTGAAATAGTGTGATAATAATTGTAATGAGGACTCCTTTTAAGTTTGTATAATATCTAGTAGACAATATTTGTATTCAAACTGATAGCTTTATGTCGTGATTGCATACTATTATTAAGCTATATTAGTAAGTTGTATTTAAATTACATATCCATGTATCGACTACCCAAGATGGGTGATGTATACCTTAAATTTTGGGGCGTCCACAACAGTATCGTGAGCTTGGGATACGATCCTCGCTAAGATGTGAATATAATACTAAGAAGGGAGAGACGGAATACCTTCATTAGTATGACCTACCCCAAGTTTATGTGCTATTTTATGGGTTGGTCGAATATAGAGATAATTTATTACATGTCAATTAACCTTTTGTTTTTGTGGTGTATCTAAAAAATGACATCTCGAGAATGTCGAGAATAAAGAATGGAGCATGTGCCAGCGCCGATTGATTCACCATATATCAATAATCGAGATAATGCATCGTGAAGGCGACAATCCTCATGCAAACAACAACACTCGACCAAATGATGAATGATCAAATGTTCGAGGCTTTATGCAATTTATGCAACAACAAAGTAGGCGACTCCTATCCAAAAACGTAGTTGAGAAACACGAAAAACTCTCAAAGGCGGTACCGCTAAACAATTCAAGGAGTTCGGACAACCGAGTTTAAGGGAGAGCCAAAACCACTTCGCGAAGCATGGATAAAAGCAGATTACCAAGATATTTGATGTCTTGGATGCTCCGAGGAGCAAAGGTTCCCATCACGCTTTTATGTTTTCATAAGAGAAGCGGTCTTGGTGGAAATTCTAGAAACGACTCAACTTTCTTTGTCAGACCGAAGATATCTTGGGAGAAGTTCCAGAGTCGTTCAACGACAAATACTTTCCGAAAGTATTCGCCACATGAAGGAGGTGGAGTTTATCAAGTCGAACAAAACAATATGACCGTCGCAGCATACGAGGCAAAATTTTGGAGTTATCACTTGGCCATATTCCATGTGGATAATGAAGAGAATGCGTGGCGGAGGTAATGTTTTAAGAGGTTTGAAGTCTAGATATCAACATCTTATTTCTCATAAACTGTTTGTATTCAGATGTTGTAAATAGGGCTCGATTAGTGATGCCGCGATAACGAGTCAACACAACTAAAAGAAGCAAACGACAAAATTATAATATCAAAGCGAGAGTAGTCATCGAGCGGTGACAACAAGCGTGGAGGGGAATCAATACGGATATAAATCCTTCGGTGGTAATCGAGAATGCCAAACAATAAGAATGGACATTTCAAGAAAAGGATATTCAATGATGGAAAGACGTCAAGACCAAAGAATTGTTAAGAAGGAGAAAGACCACTGATGTATAGCTGGTCAAATCAGGCCAGAAACAATAAGAGGGACATTATCAAGAAAAGGATATTCATCAATGGCGAATCAAAGACCAAAGACCCGTTATTAATTGTGGAACAGAAAATTATCATACGCTTCAAAATGATTTTTGCATGACATCAAGACAAATTCAACTAGGATGGAGGCACCAAACAGTAGTTCCGAAAGTCAAAATAGAGACGGTGGTGCAAGGGAGAGCGTTTGTCAGACCTCCCAGAGAGCAAAGGAACCCAATGAGGTCATCACGGTAAGCTTATCATAAACTCTAATGAAGTCTATACTTTATTTGATACCGGTTCTACCCATTCTTTTATTTCTTCTACTTTACCATCGATTAAATTTGACTCACCGAGAAATTGACTTTGACTTATCATGGAAACTCCGTTGGGAGAAACCTTCATTACATCCACTTTTTATAAGTCTTGTTTGGTTCAAATCGGTGACTTCACATTTACCCGTCGATCTTATTTCATTAAAAATACTTGCATTCGACGCGTGATTCTAGGGATCATTGGTTTAACTACTTATCATGCAAAATTGATTGTTTTCGTAAGGTTATTAGCTTTCATATTCCTAATCAACCTATTATGCTTGAATTCAAACGACCAAACCATTAAAATCAATCATGGTCATCTCAAAACGCTAAAGCTATTCGCTTATTGAAAAATCGGATGTCAAGCTTCTTTAGCTCATGTCACGATTTAAACAAAAATACGGCTTTGAACGATATTTCTATTGTTAATAAATTTCCGACGATTCTAAGAACTTCCCCGCCTACCCTCCGCAGTGTGAAATTGAATTTCAGTACGACCTTGAACCCAGAAAAAACCTATTTCCAAAGTATATCAAATGGCTCCTATTGAACTTCGTGAGTTAAAGACCCAATCACAGAATTGTTAGACATCGGCTTTATTCGCCTTAAGTACTTCTTTTTTTGTTCCCCACTATAAGCAAGAATCGATGAAGAAGGAATACTTGACTTGTAAAGGAACTCCGAATTTAGCGGTATACTTTTAATCGTTCCTAACGACCGTACGATTTAAAGTATAATATCATGATGGAGGCGCACAACACACCATTTGCAATCCATCCACTGGAGTACCAAAATGTATCATGATATTCGCCATACATTTTGGTGGAGCAATATGAAGAGAGATATAAGTGCTTATCTCAAGGTGTCTAACTTGTCAACGAGTTAAAGCGGAGCATCAAGTACCAAAAGGTCCATTGCAACCACTTGAAATTCCAAAATGGAAGTGGGAGCACATTACCATGGATTTCAATTCTCGGCCTTCCTAAGGTTTCTCAAGGCATTGATGCGATTTGGGTCATTATTGATAGATTGACCAAGTCTCGCTCATTTCTTCCGATACGAGAAATTTATACACTTGAACGTCTTGCTCAGATGTACATAAATGAGATTGTAAGATCAGATGGTATCTTGGGATCCATAGTTTCGATCGAGACCCAAGATTCACTTCACGATTTTGGGTTAGTTTGCAAAAAGCTATGGGCACAGACTTACGATTTAGCTTTCAAGATATCATCCTCGCATGCATTTCGACGATCGGAGAGGACTATTCAAACTCTTGAAGATCTATTAAGACTCGTGTCCTAGATTTCAAGGGAGTTGGGACAAGTTCTTACCATTGGTGGAGTTTTCCTACAACAACAGCTTATCAAGCAAGTATTGGCATGGCTCCATTCAAAGCGTTGTATGGAAGAAAGTGTCGCTTCTCGATATCTTTGGGATGAGGTGGGTGAAGCAACGTTGTTGGGACCGGGAGTTGGTACGTATGACTACTTAAAAGATTCAAACGATCCGACAACGTATAAAAACCTCACAAAATCGACAAAAGAGTTATGCCGATCTTCATCGAAAAGGACGTGGAATTCGATATAGGAGATCATGTGTTGTTAAGAGTCGCTCCATGGAAAGGAGTTACAAGATTTGGAAAGAGAGGAAAACTTAATCCTCGATCGATTCATCGGTCCATTTTAATCCTCGATCGAGTAGGAACTGTGGCCTATAGACTCACTTCTACCGCCAAATATGTCTCGTGTTCATAACGCTTTTCACATATCCATGTTACGTAAATATGTGAAAGACCCGAACCATATTATCGAAAGTTAGAACCTGACGACGAAATAGCGGAAGATTTGACGTATGAAGAGGTTCCTGTTCAAATTTTGGATAAGAATGAACATATTCTACGCTCCAGGTTATACCTCAAGTCAAAGTTTTGTGGAGGAACCACGATGTTGAGGAAATGACTTGGGAGTTAGAATCTAAAATGAAATCAAGGTATCCTTACCTCTTCTTACATACCAGTACGTCGCACCCTAATTTCGAGGGGCGAAATTTCATAAGAAGGGGAGGTTGTAAGACCCCACTTTTATAAATAAAGATAAATTTTCTATAAATATTATTTTTGAATATTATGGAATAAATTTGATATAATGTTATAGTTGTGGGTAATATTTATAAATTTTGCAAAGTAAGCAAGTTGTTATAAAATATTCGTTTGGTCGGGGAATATTCTTTTTGTCGGGGAATATTCGTGCATTTACTACCAATCATTAGGTGGACCTCATGGCGGAGTATTATCGTAGTTAGAAAAACGACAAAATTATCTTTCTATAAAAATAACTACGGAGGTGTTACCTTTAAACCGCATTGAACTACCCTAAGTGGTAAAAGTACAAGAATACGCGTGGTTGCATAAGTAAGACACTAGTATTGATTATTGATGCTTACGTGAGAAGTCACTTAGCTATACTCAATTATTACTACAAGAATTGCTTGATCATATCTCTTATATTATTGATTCAATTATTGTCACAAATATCATCTCATATAATATGTTATATTATTAATTGAGACGACAAGTTATAAATGATTAATAATTGTTGAAAGATTAAAATGTGTTGATTAAAATAAAATGATTTGTGGTAATATTTATTCAATCCTTGATGTATATAAAGAGTCTCATTATGAGACGTTTGTGGTAAGTTTGATTATTTTATGGGGGCCCCATATGTCATCATCTAAGAGTCTCTTCATTAATAGTAATTACCTTTGTGAATAGTAATTACCTTCGCTAATAGTATTTACCTTCGTCGATAGTAATTACCTTCTTCAATAGTATTTACCTTCGCCACAATAGTAATTACCTTCGTCAATAGTAATTACCCCTTCGTAAATAGTAGTTGTCCTTCAATATTACCAAGAGTTAACTGCCTCTTCTATGTTCCAAAGGTTAATTACCCTTCGCAAATAGTAGTTGTCTCTTCATATTACTAAGAGTCATTTTGACCCTTCGTTAAGACCAAGAGCCACCCTCGCTTTTTCTATAAATAGAAAGCTCATTCCTTCATTATTTCTTACAAATTCATTGAAACTCTAGAGAGAAACTATAGAGAGAAAGAAGAAAAGTATTCTCGCTACTTCACTTTTCCAATATTCATTTCTTCTAAGGTAGGGAATATTATTTGTTGTACTCGTAAAGGGTGTTTTTCTTTCTTATTCATGAAGAGAACTGTTGTTATTCCATTGCTTATTATTCTATTGGAATAACTTTTGTACGCTGCTTTACCCTATACTTGGGTGACATTCTTCTATTATTCTCATTGGAACATCCTGCTCGTGTGTTTTACATCGACTCGGTTCCGCCTTTATTATTATTATTCTGTTGGAACATCCATGCTCATGTGTTTTACACCGGACCGGTTCCGCCTCTTTATTATTATTCTGCTGGAATATCCATGCTGTGTGTTTTTTACACCGACCGGTTCCGCTCTTATTATTATTCTGCTGGAACATCCACGTCATCGCGCTTTCTGCCGGACCGGTTCCGTTATTTATTATTCTGTTGGAATAACTCCGCTTTGTCGCGGCCTATCGCATGCACGGTGATTTTTTTTGTTATTCCATTCTTTATTATACCCAAATGGTTAAAACATCGACTTTCTATACTCCATGAAATTAGTAAAATATCCTTGATATTCAAGGTTTCATCCAAAGATCTTTCATGGAAATATTCTTCCGATCATTCTTGAATTTTACTCTACAAAACAATATCATGTTGACAATTTGGACGTTAATAATTCCCGGATAAAATAATTCTTGAACTTGTTTTATCAATTCTTATATCATTGTCATCATCCTCATGTTTATATTATGTTGAAAGTCATCTCATGGCTCAGTAGTGTATGTAGATGGACTTGGTATGATTATGACCAGAGATTATTCGGTGTAATCATGACCGTAATGTTACAAATGATGTGATGAAAGTCATCTCGTGGCTGTGGTGCGTAGATGGACTTGGTATGATTATAACCGAGACTATTCTTGTGTAATCATGACCGTAATGTTACAAATGATGTGATAAAAATCCTCGATTAGGTAGTAGTGCATTAATGGATGATTGTTGGCATGATCATGACCATTAATGAATACACAACTATTCTTGGCCCGTAGTGCATGAATAATTGTGGTCGTGATACTAAAGAATATCCTCGTCAGTAATGCGGGGGTGATTCGATGATGTGGAATATTTATTAAAGTCGAGTCTCAAATATAACAAAGATGAAAACCTTTTAAATCATAAAAGATAGTAGATTTTATTTTCTACTTGACTCTTTTAATGGATTCTTTGGTTCCACCGTAGTTAAACTTGATGTTCATTATATTTTATCGCTTAACATTGTTGTAGGCTAATGATAATTTATTACGCATTATCTTAGTCATAATATTTCTTCTTCGAGCTAGTTGAGCTCACCTTTTCTTTCACTTTTCTTCTCTTGAAATGAGAATATAGCCGGGACGAGTCGGGGAACGGAGTAATGGTCCGAAGATAGCATTAGTAGTCCTCACTATTCTATGAAATAGTGTGATAATAATTGTAATGATGACTCCTTTTGAGTTTGTATAATATCTAGTAGACAATATTTGTATTCAAACTCACGCTTTATGTCGTATTGTACACAGCACGCTTATATTAGTAAGTTGTATTTAAATTCTACATCATGATCCGACTACCCAAGATGGGTGATGTATACCTAATTTTGGGGCGACACACGCAACCTTGAGGTATGTAATTATCCGAAATGTAGGATTTTGATAGTCATTTGCGACCATAGTCTCGATAAGTGTATAGCCTCATCATAGCTCTTTTGCCCATAACGCCCCTCCTGCTGCATCCACACAATCGGCTTCAGACTATCATCCCAAACCATTGTAGAATGAGTTGATCACCATCCAATCTGCATACCGTGATGCGACATTTCCTCAAAGATCTCTTTGTATCGCTCCCATGCCTCATATAAGGACTCGCCTACTTGTTGTTGCTCGAATCGAGAGATAGCCGTCCTCATCTTTGCGCCTTTAGCCATCTGGAAAGAACTTAGCTAAGAATTTCGTACTAAATCCTCCCATGTAGTGATTGACCCTGACGGCAACGAATGTAGCCAACTTCTAGCCTTATCTCTCAATGAAAATGGAAATAGCCGTGTCTAATGGCATCCTCCGTTACACAATTGTATCTGAATGTATCACAAATCTCGATGAAGCTCAATAGGTGTTCATTCGGATCATCCGTAGCAGCACCCCCAAACTGAACTGAGTTTTGCACCATCTGAATAGTGCCTGGTTTGATTTCAAAGGTATTAGCTGCTATCGCCGGTCTAACTATGCTTGATTGTAGTCCATTTATATTTGGCATGAAATACTCCCTTAAAGCCCGATGCTCTTCTCTTTGCTCAAATCTTTATTTTTCCGCCATTTTAGATGTTGTACTATCTAACCGAGCTTGCAAATTTCTCCGCACACTCGCTTTCCAACCTCTTCCATTTATGTTATCTTGCGCTGGTGTTAGTTCTGAGTTGGATGATCGCGTGTGCATAAAAATCCACAAGTATCTGAAATGAAAAAAAACCCGAAACAAAAATAGAAATGAGAAACGATCAGAATTGTCTAAGTCATACAATATAGCTTTAAACTAATGATAAATGTTTAAATTCAACGCCTTTCCCCGGCAATGGCGCCAAAAACTTGTTGCCTCTTTTACAGTCCTAATAAAAGAGCTCTAACTCATGCAAGCATACATGCATCAACAAGTAATACAGATTAAGTAGAGTATCGATCCCACAGAGAAAGTTGTTAAAATTAAACTATTATGCATCAATTAACTCACTGTATTTTTATGCTTAAACTAATAACTAGAATTGTTGAATTGAACTAATTGTACTAACAACTAAAAATAAGAATAATAATGGAATAAATATAAATTGGAAATAATGGGACCCTAACTTCATTTAATATTTAATCTAATCGCCACTATCATGCAAGAAGTGTTCACATATCATAGGAAAATAGCCAAGAGCACGAATAGAGTTATAACCATTTTTCAATGCACTATAACCTACTTACACAGCATCCACAGATGATAGACTCTATGTAATCATCAACACAACCAAAATCACTATATGTCTATGTGAAATTGCAATTATATTGATTTTAAGCACAAGCCCTTACTCTAGCTCATACGGTGAAACAGTATATGTCTATCTGGTTCACAAAATACGCAAGCCATATAAAACAACCCCGTATTCGTATGCTATTACAATCCATATTTGCATGTTCATTGTCAATTACATACAAATACTGAGATGAATGGTGATCAGGCATTCATACATGTAAAACAATCATGATAGACTTCCCATATAAGATACAAAACAACCCTAGCATTTAAGCGTGCAACCAAACTACATATTAAAATTCGTTAGAATCCCATAATAAAGTTTAGTTCATGTCTGAACCAAAAGCCATTATGGGATCAACGCTAAACATGATCAATAAGCAAACAATTAAAATATGAAAGATAGAACGATCAAACCCAATCTCTGAATAAAAACCAATGATCAACGATTAAATCCTTATAGAAATCCAGTAGACAATAATAAAAATCCACAATGACAGAGAACCCCAAGAAGAATTGGAGAAGTAGACGTTTTGGCTTCGTTCTACGTTAAAATCTCTCCCAAGGTGTAAACCCTAGTTATGATGTGTAAAATACGCTAAAAGTATCAATCCTCCTCTTCTGACACCCATCAAAATCGTTTTAAAACCAATTACAACTCATTTAATTAAAATTAAAATAAAACAAAATCACGGCTTGACGCCAAGACGCATGCCACGGCCTTCTCCTTGAGATGTCCCTCGGCATGGGCGCGCAGACTTGCGTAAAGTTTGCCTTGTCGATCGAGTTCTCGCATAGCACGCGCCCTCCTAGGCTCTTCTTCGCCACAGCGACCTTGATCTACAAGTTACGGTTACGGTTCTACTCATTGTTATCTTTGTCACGCTACTACTTGCTCTTTTATGCTTGATCTTCTTCCATACTTGGTCTCCATGCTTCATTGTACCTCCATGCCATGCACATCACCTCTTGTGCCTCGCCTTCACGCATCCCTTAGCTTCGTTCCCTCTAATATCACCAAAATTAAGCCGATTCTTGCACTTATTCACAAAAAGGAGTTTTAAATAAATGCAATGCAAAATAACATGAAATGCAACTAAAACACAATAAAATGTACTTGAGATGGACACAATTCACATGAATTGGTATTCAATAAATAGGTAAAAATACCACTTATCATCCTCACTATTCTGTTAAATAGTGTGACAATAAATGTAATAAGGACTCCTTTGAGTGTGGATATTGTCTAGATGACAATATTCTTATTAAAACTCTCAATTTATGTTTTGTCGTATTTTACACGACAATTGTATTATTAAGTTATATTTATATTATTGTACCATGTATTTGGTAACTCAAGATGGGTGATGTATACCTATTTTGGGTGCGTCACAGTGAACCCCACAACGGAAGTATTGTCGTAGTTCGAAAATGACGAAATTATCTTTTTATAAAAATAACGGCGAAAGTGTTACCGTTAAAAATGTTGAACTACCCGGTAGTAAAAGTACAATAATACGCGTTGTTGCATAGTACCACACGGTATTGATTATTGATGCTTACGTAAGAAGTCACTCAATTATGCTCAATTATTGCTACAGTAATTGTTGCATCATATCTCTTATATTATTGATTCAATTATTGTCACAGTATCAATATTTTATATTTTTAAATCAATAATTGAGATGACAAAGTTATTCATATTATTATTTGCAATATTGACAATGTCTAGAAGTTCTGTCAAGGAGAGGTTTGGTCACTTTGTTAAATATAATTAAATTCAAAATTTAGGTTGCGATGCATGGTGCAATTAAGTCTGTAAATTAATTCTCTTTTGATCAGCTCCGATGCATGGTGCAATTAAGTCTGTAAATTTAATTCTCTTTAAGTCTGTCAGGGAGAAATCCTTATCAGAAAGCCCCCTCTTTCCTGGGAATGATCTGGTTGTTAAATATTATGAGTTATAATATTAATGATGGATAAGTTTGTGTTGATTAAAGATGAAATTGATATTTTTATTGTGTTGGGATTATTAGTGTTAGTGAAAATCGACATCTATTCCGATAATAATTGATGTCTAGAGGTTATATTGACCAATCGGGTAACTAATCAGATAAATGAGCAGTTAATTGCTATTAATTCACATGCTTATAACTATTTATTCACATATGTGTACTATTGATTCACATGCATGTACTATTAGGGGAGGAGGTGCAAGATTGATAATACTTGCATGACTAAATTAAAAATGAAGGTATAGATAAATGTACTATATTGTAATTATTTTTTTCACATGTATAGAACTATTGAGTCATAAGATTGTACTATTGATTCACATGATATACTATTAGGGGAGGTGGTGCAAGTTTGATAATACTTGCAGGACTAAATTAAAAAGAAAAGAAAAGATGAAGGTATTGTACTGTAATATTTCGAGCCCCAAAACGTGCAATTATCAAAAATATATTTTCCTATAAATAGAAGCTCATTCTTCCTTCATTCTCACCAATTCACTAAGACTCACAAGAGCAATTATAGAGAGAAAAACTATAGGGAGAAAGAAGAAGAGTAGTCTGCTACTTCACTACTCCAATATCCAGTCTTCTTCTGAGGTAAGAGGTATTATTTATTTCATATTCTGAAGAGATATTATTTTTTCATATTCATATGAAAATTATTTTTGTTCAATATTCATAAAGAATATTATCTTCGTTCAATATTCGTAGGAATATTATCTTCGTTAAATATTCGTTGGAATATTATTTTCGTTCAACAGTATGTAAGTAATATTATTTCGTTTTAGATTTTGAATTCTATACTCATTTTGTTGAAGTTTTGGCTTCTATACTCCATGAAATTAGTAGAATATCCTTGATATTTGCGTATCATCCAGTATCTTTTCATGAAAATATTATTCTGAGCTTTCTTGATAATTATTGATCTTTTCATGATGGAGTACTATTCACGGGTTACTATTCACCCGGTTACTATTCACTCAAATATTATTCACTCGGGTATTCGGGGCACTTTTCATGCCGGAGTACTATTCACGAGTTACTATTCACCCGAATATTATTCACTCGGGTATTTGGGGTACTTTTCATGCTGGTACTATTCACGGTCTTATTCTCAAGTACTTATTCACGGGGTACTATTTACCTGAAAAATACATTTCTTTTCTGTCCAAATTATTTTTGGTACATGAATATTATTCTTGAATTTTACTCCACAAAGCAGTATCATGTTGACAATTTGGATATTTTTAAACTTTGGATAAATTTAAAGTCTTTAATATTTATCATTGATTTCGTTTGATTATTGCTTATATCATTGTCATCATCCTCATGCTTATATTGTGATGAAAGTCATCTTTGGCTTACGTGCATAGATGGACTATTGATTGGTATGATTATGACGAGGGATCATTCGGTATAATCATGACTTGTAATGTTACAAATGATGTGGTAAAAGTCCTCATTGGCCCGTAGTGCATTGATGGACAGTTGTTGATATGATTATGACCAGGGATTATTCGGTATAATCATGAACATTGATGATTACATGAATATCCTTGGCCCATAGTGCAGAGATGATTCAATGATGTGGTTTATTTATTAAGCTGAGTTTCAGCGATAAATGTGAGCCCCCAAAAATAGGTATACATCACCCATCTTGGGTCGCCATATACATGGTACTGAATACAAATACAAACTAATTATACAACAGTCGTGTAAAATACGACAAAACATATGCTGTGAGTTTTAATACAAATATTGTCATCTAGACAAAATCCACACTCAATGGAGTCCTCATTACATTTATTATTACACTATTTCACAGAATAGTGAGGACTAATAATGCACCATCTAGGACCATCACTCTGTTCCCCGATTAGTCCCAGCTACGTTCTCATTTCTTGAAGAGAACAATGAAATAAAGGGTGAGCTCAACTAGCCCAGTAAGAAATAATATGACTAAGATAATGCAGAATAAATTATCGTTAGCCTTCAACAATGTTAAACTGATACAATATAACAAACATCAAGTTTAATGCAATGAACAAGCAATCCATTAGAAGAGTCAAGTAGAGAATAAAATCTACCATCTTCTATGATTTAAAAAGTTTTTCATCACTTTTATCATTGGGACTCGACAATAAATAATCCACATCATCCACGCTTTTCTACCAAGAGGACATTTTTTTAGTATCACGACCACAAATTATCCATGAACTAGGGGCCAAAGATAATCGTGTTTTCATCAACGGTCTTGATCATGCCATAAAACAATTCATCTTTGCACCCTTGGTCAAGAGAATCCATAGCCATAATCATACGAAAAAATCGTCCATCAATGCACTACGGACAATGAGAACTTTTTCCACATCATTTGTAACATTACTACCGTGATTATATCTTGAATAATCCCTAATCATAATCATACCAAATCCATCTATGCACTTACAGAATACGGATGACTTTCAACATAATATAAACATGAGGATGATGACAATGATATAAGAATTCAATAAAACAAGTTCAAGAATTAATTTATCCAGGAACTAATAACGTCCAAATTGTCAACATGATACTTCTTTGTAGAGTAAAATTCAAGAATGCTCAGAAGAATATTTCAATGAAAAGATATTGGATAAAGTGCAAATATCAAGGATATTCTACTAATTTCATGGAGTATAGAAGTCAAAGCTTTAACCAACTGAGTATAATAAAGAATAGAATAACAAAAGAAATCACCATGCATGCGGTATTTGCGCATAAAAGTTATTCCAACGAGAATAATAAATAACGGAACCAGTCATGTAATACGCACCGGCGTGATATTCCACAGAATAATAAAGAATGGAATAAGAACAAAATCACCATGCATGCGGTGCTTGGCATGATGAGTTATTCCAACGAATAATAAATAACGGAACCAGTGCAGCGTAAAATGCACAAACAGGATATTCCAACGAGAATAATAAAGATTTTACCGAGTCCCACGTAAAAGCGCATGAGTATATATTCAAATGTAATAATAAAGATTTTAATCAGTCCCAAGATAAAATGCATGAATATGATATTCCAAATGAATAATAAAGAATGGAATAACAACGAAATTTCACCATGTATGCGGTATTGCGATGTATGTGTTATTCCAAAAAATAATAAATAATGGAATAACAAAAGAATTTCACCAAGTATAGGGTGAGATCACATATACAGTTATCACAATGAATAATAATAAAGAATGGAATAATGTAAGTTTTCTTCATGAATATGAAAAAAAAAATATCCCTTACCTTTGAAAGAAGAGTATTCTGACTGGTAGGGCGAGGATATACTTGAAGAAAACTTGCACTACGCTCAAAGCTTTCTTAAACTCTAAAGAAATACGCTCAAGATTATAGAAGAAGAATTCTCTCTATAGTTTCTCTCTCTAGTTTTGAAGAATTAAGTAAGAAATAATGAAGGAATGAGCTTCTATTTATAGGAGAATGGACCGCATAGTAACTAATTAATGAAAGATCCAGTTGATTTACTTTTAAAGCGACGATTAAGTTGATTTAATAAAATATTCTAATAAAACAAAAATCTTTTAAATAAAATATAATATATTCTATTTATAATCTAATACAATGAATAACTTTATAAAAGTATTCTATTTTATATAAAAAAAAATTCTATTTTATTACATTAATAATACTAATAAAACAAAACTGAGTGACTTCTCACGCAAGCATTAATAATCAATACCGTGCGCTACTATACAACCACGCGTATTACTGTACTTTTACTACTGAGTAGTTTAACATTTTTAACGGTAAAATTTCCTCCGTTATTCTCATAAAAATATTTTTATCGTTTTCTCAATCCGACAATAATTTTGTTGTGGGGTCCACCAAGGATTGTACCTTCGTACGGATATTCCTCGATAAAAAGAATATTCTCCGACCAATCGAATATTATACAACAACTTGCATACATTACAAAATTTATAAATACTACCCACAACTATAATATTATATCAAATCCACACCATAATATTCAAAAAATTATTTCGAGAAAATTAAATATTTATTCATAAAATCTTGGGTCTCACAATAAAGTTGATAAAAAACTTTTTAAATCATAGAAGATATTAGATATCATGCTCTACTTGACTCTTCTAATGGATTGCTTATTCCGCTGTAGTTGTTGATCTAAAACTTTTGTCTATTATATTCTATCGGTTGTTATATCATTGAAGCTAAGGATAATTTATTCTGCATTATCTTAGTCATAATATTTCTTCTTTGGGCTAGTTGAGCTCACCCTTTTCTTTCATTGTTCTCTTCAGGAAATGAGAATATAGCTGGGACGAGTCGGGAAATGGAGTGATGGTTCAGGATAAGTGGCTTTAGTAGTCCTCACTATTCTGTGAAATAGTGTGATAATAATTATAATGAGGACTCCATTGAGAGTGGATATTATGTCTGAAAGGCAATATTCTTGTTTAAACTCTCGGTATGTTTTGTAGTATATTACTCCGCAGTTTGTATAATTAAGTTTGTATTTGATTTATGTACCATGTATTTGGCGACTCAAGATGGGTGATGTATACCTGTTTTGGGGGCGTCACAATATACTTGTTGGTTGTTCATCTCATTATAGTTGATTGATTGGTGTTTGTTGTGTTGGTATTGGTATTGATTCTTGCTGTGATATTTGGATTGTCTTATGTCAACATATTTTCATATTTGTTATATCCCAAATGAAATTTTTTGTGAAATTTACATTGAAATTCTAAATAACAATATATGTGGGACTTTATTTATTATATTAATGTATAGTTAGTTTCTCAAAACTAAATAAATTAATTAATCTAATTTAATATAACTAAAATAAATTAAATTAAAGTAAATAAAATAAAATAATAATATAATATAAATAAATCAAAAAAAATAAATAAAATTTTAAAATAATATAATATAATACATAAATATATCAAAAAATAAATAAATCAATTTTAAAATATATAAAATAAAATAAATAATAAACTAGAATAAATTAACATTTTAAAATTTAATTTAAATTAATATAATTAAATTTAAATTAATTAATTTAAAATAATATAATAAAATACATAAATAAATCAAAATAAAAAAAATAAAATTTTAAAATAATATAATAAAATACATAAATAAATCAAAATAAATAAATAAATCAAATTTAAAAGAAATAAAATAAAATTAATAATAAACTAGAATAAATTAAAATTTTAAAATTTAATTTAAATTAATATAATTAAATGTAAATTAATTAATTTAAAATAATATAATATAATACATAAATAAATCAAAATAAATAAATAAAATTTTAAAATAATATAATAAAATAAATCAATCAATCAAAATAACTAAATAAATAAAATTTAAAATAAATAAAATTAAATTAAAAATAAAATTGAAAAAATTAAAATTTCAAAATTTAATTTAAATTAATATAATTAAATATAAATTAATTTATTTAAAATAATATAATAAAATACCTAAATAAATCAAAATAAATAAATAAAATTTTAAAATAATATAATAAAATACATAAATAAATCAAAATAAATAAATAAATCAAATTTAAAATAAATAAAATAAATTAATAATAAACTAGAATAAATTAAAATTTTAAAATTTAATTTAAATTAATATAATTAAATTTAAATTATATAATATGATAAATAATAAAAATAAAATAAAATACAATAAAATAGAATAATTATCTTAAACTAAGTAGCATTTCTTTAGTTTTCCATTACATAAAAAATATCGTGAATTAAATAAAATCAAAGCTAATAAATTAAATAAACATAAATTAAAATAACATAATATATTTGAAATAAATTAACATAAAATAAAATAATAAACTAAGTAGAATTTGTTTAGTTTTCTACTATTAAAAGTAATTGAATAAGTTGTCTACAATAAACTTAGTAGCATTTACCTAGTTTTCCATTGGTAAAATAAACTAAGTAGCATTTGCTTAGTTTGCCACAATTTTCAATAAACTCAATAATGTCATGTGTTAAATCTTTAATACACTCAATTGACAATCAATTACGATTATACACTTTATAGTACATATATCATTCCACTAACCTGTGAGTATTTACTACCGGTAGGAGCTTAGAAACCCATTTGACATTCACTCATTAGGAGTGAATGTCGGATAGTCCCCAATTTGGGACATTTATTCTTCGGATGTTATGTCTTTCACTTAGGTGTTGCATGCCCGATTCACAAGGTGCGTTTTTATAAACTTTTGAGGATTTTTCAGCTGGTGTCTCTACATGTTCTCCGAGTGCATACTTAGACTAAGTTGTCTTGGTCTATTTCGTGTACTTGGAGACCATGGGGAGGTGCTACTGAAATTTTCTTAAAATATAAGAAACTTGCTCAAGATTGGCACTAGTGAGGAGACGTGTGCATCCAGGAACGGGATAAAAGCTTAACCCCTATAGAGTGGAGATATATACTAGGTAAACTAAATACATGCATGAACCATATTCATGATTATTCTTGATCTAATTGGGTATTTTCTTCAATTAAAGATGTCAGCCGACCGGAGTTAGACGTACCGTAGGATTAAGATTGATAGGAGGGGATTAGTTAATGCGTACCGTGATGGGTTGTCCAATTTTATGAACAAAGCAATAGAACATGTTGATGATCCGAACGGAAAGATGAGATGTCCGTGTTTCAAGTGTAAGAACATGATATGGAAGACAACCGATGAAGTTAAATTTGACTTATATTCACGTGGGTTTGTGGATGGGTATTCAATATGGATTCATCACGGGGAATCAGCTGAGTTTAGAGAACAAACAGATAGTACTGTAGACCAATCGGTTCACGGAGATTCGCAATCAGATAACTATGATGTCGTGCAGATGTTAGTTAATGCGTATGGCTCTACCAATATTGACTGGGCTGAAAATGATCACGCGTCAAGCAGTGCTTAGCAAAAGCCAAATGATTCAACAGCTGCTTTCTACAAGTTGCTATCTGAATCGGGTGTTCCATTATATCCTGGAAATTACAAGCACACCAAGCTTTCTGCAGTTACGAAGCTTTTACATTTCAAGAATAAGCATGACTGCAGTGAGAGAGGATTCAATGATTTGCTTGATATTCTCAGCGAGTTCTTACCTAGGAATAATACTCTTCCTGCGAATTACTATGAAGTGAAGAAGATGGTTAAGGGGTTGAATCTTGGGTATGAGAAGATCGATGCTTGTGAGAAGGATTGCATGTTATACTATGGGGAGGATAAAGATAAGGTGCGGTGTGATATCTGCAACTCGCCAAGGTACAAGATCACAAAACGTGGGGGGAGGAGAAACATGTTCCAAAGAAGATTTTACGGTACTTTTTCCTCTTGCGTCGAGGTTACGTGTGATTTATTCATGTCTCCAAGACACCGCTTTCGGCGATATGAGTTGGCATAAAACAAGGGATGTCGTGCCAGGTCAGCTGACTCATCCAGCAGATGGAGATGAATGGAAGAATTTTGATGCCAATTTACCACAATTTGCAGACGAAGTTAGGAATTTTAGGCTTGGCATGGCTACAGATGGCTTCTATCCATTTAATAATTTTAGTCAGCCTTATTCTGTTTGGCCAGTGATTATGGTAGCTTATAATCTTCCATTGTCAATGTGCATGAGGGATCTATATCTTTTTTGACATTACTTATACCGGGGGATAAGAGTCCTACAAAAGACATTACCGTGTACCTTAGGCCGTTAGTCGATGAACTTAAAATGCTGTGGGAAACAGGTGTTCAGACTTTTGATCAATCTGTCAGGAAGAATTTTGTGATAAAGGCAGCCTTGTTGTGGACTATCACTGATTTTTCGGCACTAGGGATGATTAGTGGTTGGTCGACTCATGGTAAGTTGTCATGTCCAGTCTGTATGGGGGATGTGCAAACTCAACTACGTCATGACCGAAAAATTAGTTTATTTGGAACTGCTCGTAGATTCTTGCCTACTGAGCACAGTTATAGAAAGATGTCTACACAGTTCAATAGAAAAATAGAGAAGAAGGGGGTTGTTGCTCGCTTGTCGGGCAGCGACCTATTGGCTGGTTAAATGATCTAACATTTCCACCGCCTGAGAAGGAGCATGGTAAGTTGAGAGCTATAGGATATGAGAAAAGTCATAAATGGACACACTTTTCGATTTGGTTTGAGTTTCCATACTGGGTCACACTAGCACTTCGTCATTGTATAAATTTTATGTATACAGAAAAGAATTTATTCGAGAACTTGTTTTACACCGTACTAGATACGAGTGGTAAAATAAAAGACAATGATAAAGCACATAAAGACTTAGAGTAAATGAATATCAGGCGGGAATTGTGGTTCTGACCTAACAACACAAAACCAAAAGCTCCATTTTGTCTTACCAAATAATAGGTTGAAAAAAATTGCAAGTGGCTTAACGCATTGAAGCTTCCAGATGGATATGCTTCTAACATATCTCGTTGTACTAAGGTTGAGAAGTTGAAAATTACTGGGTTAAAAAGTCACGACTTTCATGTATTCATGTAAAAGTTGATGCCAATTGTATTTCGTTAGGTGTTACCCAGGAATATTAATGATACTTTTACCGCACTTTCAAATTTCTTTCGGGATATTTGCTCAAACTGTTATAAGGTATAGTGATGTGGAACAGATGGAGAAAAACATAGTATTGACAATGTGCAAGCTCGAAATGATCTTACAACCGGGGTTCTTTGACAGCGTGGAGCATTTTCCTATTCATCTGCCATATGAACTTAAGCTTAGAGGATCAGTACAATATCGATGGATGTATCCATTTGAGAGGTAATATCACATACATTGTGCAATATTCGTCATCTTTATAATTAACTTATCAGGTAATATCACATACTATCATATTTCAGGTATACGCGTCGATTAAAGCAGAAAGTTAAAAACAAAGCTCGTGTACAGGGTTCTATTGAGTAAGGGCTTGTCAACTTTTGATAGTTGTACTTTGATGATGTAGTCACAATGAAGCACAACCGTTTAAGTCGGAATGAGGTCGTCGATCCGTCTGGTCGTGCTGATGATGAGTTGGTTGTATTCACTTATCCAGCTAAACCATTTGCACATGAGACGAAGACTTACCTAACCGATAAAGATTTAAAGATTGTATCTACATACGTGCTTCTAAATATGCCTGAAGTATCGTCGTACATCAAGTATGTATTATTACAAGTTAAAAATGAATTATTTAACCTTAATCAATAGTTAAACAATTACCATATTATTGTATGCAATTCATTCGAATTGGAAGCGCATGCTTCTAACCCGGGGTTGACTACATCATAGATGGAAGCATTCAATAATGTAAATTTTCATCAGTGGTTTAAGAGAAAGGTCGAAGAAGAGAACGCATATGATGTGACACCCTCAAAATAGGTATACATCACCCATTCTGAGTTGTCAATACATGGTACAGAAAAACTACAACTTTATTATTACAACATATAAACTGTGAGTTTAAATATAGATATTGCCATCTAGAAAATATCTACATGAAAATAAATCCCCATCATAATTATTGATACATTATTTTACAAAAATGGTGAGGACTACTAAACAACTCTCTCTAGAACCTTCATTCCATACCCCGACTAGTACTTGCTACATTCTCGCCTCCTGAGAAGAAAAATGGAACAACAAGGAAAAGGGTGAGCTCAACTAGCCCAGTAAAGAATATTATGACTAAGATAATATACAACAAATTATCGTTAGTCTTCAATGAGGAAAAATCTAATAGAATACAATAGACAACAAGTTTTAAATCAATATTATTGTGAAATAATAATTCCTTAGAAGAGTTAAGTAGAGAATGTAAACTACTATCTTCTATGTATGAATTTAAAAGTTCATCGTCTATCTTTTATCCCTGTAATATCAATCAATATATATCTGAAATCAAATATTCATCTTTGCATTACAGGCCAAAGATATTCATCAGTTGGTCATGTTCATCTAAACACCTGTTCATCTTTGCACTACGGGCCAAAGATATTTATCAGAAATCATTCATCTTTGCACTACTGGGCCAAAGATATTCAATAATATCATCATTTAAGGCCGAGGATGATGAAAATATTTTTAAAGAAAAGAATCCGGTGAAACAAAATGACAAGGATTAAGGATTAAGGATTAGTACTTTGTTTTATCCATGTCCAAAAATACCTCAAAAATAATCATAGTGGTGTAAAATTCAAGAATGATCAAAACATGGATACAATCAAAGCTAGTATCCACAATAGATATTTTGGGGACGAAAAGAAAAATTTTCATTTTTCGATGAATAGTCTCTTATTATTCGTGAATAATCTTGTATCGTGAATAGTCTTGTATCGTGAATAGTAACTCGACACCAAAAGTTCCAAATTTGATAAAAACTTGAGATCAATATTTCGAATAATGATATTGAAGAAATAATATCATTACGAAAAAAAATATCCCTTACCTCACAAAGACAAGTGATTTAGTTGAAACAGGACTATAGGCTATGACTTGAACTTGCAATAGTATAGCAATACTCAAAATATACTCAAAATACTCACAAGAATAAACTCGATAATATAGAGAGAAAAACTTGAGTTTACGGTGTGATTTTCAATTCTAACCTAAGCACCCTATTTATAGGAAAATGCTTAGAACACCAAAAGTAAAAATTTAATATAATATTAATATATATAAAATTTTTCCTCGCACACACTCTTATAAACTGAAATCAGCTCATTTCAACAACCAACCAAGCCCACCAAACATATCAAAAATGTTTTTCTAATTTAAATTATTTTAAACTTCCAAAAATCAATTATTTCGGAGCTTCGGAACTTCAATAATTCATAATAAATAGCCCTTTATCAGAAAAATTCAAATCGTGTGATTTTTTATAGGAAATCCAATTCTCTACAACTTTGCAAAGAAAGTTTTTCCAAATTCCAAATAGAAATTGGCCAAAAATCTACAAACCAGGCGATTTTACAAACTATAATCAAATTTCATTCGATAAATGGGGTCCAATTTAAGCATGTTTAACATGTTTTAAACATTTATTGCAACAAAAATACTCTTCCTCCTCGTATACTCATATATCCCACATTCGTTGTAAAAATATCACCATTATTATATTATTAAAATAATATATTTAAATAAATTATTTTATCGGAAAAGGATAAAATATTAATTTTCAACAATTGTCACATTAAAAATTTTCTCATCTATATCCACATAAAATCAATATTTTCTCATTATATAAATCAATAATTAATTATTCACAAATAATATTACGAGAATCACAATCATCGGGCAACCAGTAGTTCCTCAGAAAGAGGGGCTTTCAATAAGAATTTCTCCTTCTTCGGCGCTTGATTAGGTGACCAAACCTCTCCTTGATGTAACTTTCTAGACATTGCCAATAATTTTATCTAATAATATTATTCAGATAATATGAATTATTGCTTCGATAATGAAAAATCTTGTGTAATGATAATTATTGAAACAACAAATATATAAAATATCAACGCAAAGAATTATTAAATCAATAAAATCTTTGAGCGATAATTACAGAACCATTATTGAGTAGTGCCTTCTTACGTAAGAATCAATAATTGGTGCAATACTGGTAATCTTCTTGTGTTTTAACCAATTTAGTATTTTAACAGTATTAATGGTAACAACTACGCCATTATTTTTAAACAACTTATATTTGTCGTTTTCTTCATCCAATCGCTTTCCGTTATGGGGCCCACAAAAGACTACTGGCGTCAAATGCGAATATTCCCAAGCAAAGCAAAGAATATTCCACGACCAAACGAATATTCCCAAATAATAATGAATATTTTATAACCACTTGTTTATTTTGAAATATTTATGTATTTTACCCATAACTATCCACATTAATCAAATCAACCCTTACTATTTCAAAATAATAAATAGAAAAAATTAAATTTCATTAATAATAAGTTGGGGTCTTACATATGAGCATTTTAGAGATGTCATATTAGGCCCGTATACTTGTTAGTTAATTTCCAGGCTGCATCGTGAATGGGTATAGATTCAAGGTTGATGACGTGAATGAATTGTCATCAGTCAACTCTGGCGTTGTCGTGTTGGGAAGTTGTTACGGAGATTCTGAGTCCAATTACTATGGAAGATTAGAGGAAGTTGTTGTGCTCAATTATCTAGGGGCCAAAAAGGTCGTTACATTTAAGTGTCGCTGGTTTGATATCGCAAAGGGTGTTACAGTTGATCGCAATAGAATCGTCACAATAGATATAAAATCCAAGTTACAGTCTGATGACGTATGTGACACCCCCAAAATAGGTATACATCACCTATTCTGAGTCGCCAAATACATGGTACAGAATACAAATACAATCTTAAATATACAACATGAGATGTGAATTTTAATACAAATATTGTCTTCTAGACAGTATTCAAACTCAAAATAAGTACTCAAAACATTTATTATCACACTATTTCATAGAATAGTGAGGACTACTAATGCTATCATCTTGACCGTCACTCTGTTCCCCGACTAGTCCCTGCTATGTTCTCATTTCCTGATGCACATTATCCTAATTATTGATCTGTGGAGACTCAACGGTCTCCTGTGCTCCATTGCTATTTTCAACATTCTCGGATGTCATTTTCAAATACTGCCACAAAATAAGGGTTAATTATCATATCACATATTATACCTATACTCTGACCGACCAATTAAATACCAAATAAACTTAGGTAGGTCATACTAGCGAAAGAATTCCCCGTATTTCCCCTCCTAGTTCTTGTCTCACATCTCAGCCGGGATCATATCCCAAGCAATCGATACTAATCGTGACACCCCCAAAATAGGTATACATCACCTATTCTCGAGTCACCAAATACATCGTCTGAATATAAATACAATCTTAAATATACAACATGAAATTTGTGAGTTTTAATACAAATATTGTCTTCTGACGATATTCAATCTCAAAATAAGTCCTCAATACATTTATTATCACACTATTTTATAGAATAGTGAGGACTACTAATGCTATCATCGGATGAGTCACTCGTTCTTGACTAGTCCTTTCTACGTTCTCATTTCCTAAAGAGAACAATGAAAGCAAAAGGGTGAGCTTAACTAGCCCGATAAAAATATTATGGCTAAGATAATGCGAATAAATTATCGTTAGCCTTGAACAATGATATTAAACCGATACTGATATAACAAACCTCAAGTTTAAGCTGCGGTGAACAAGCAATCTATTAGAAGAGTCAGTAGAGAATAAAATCTACTATCTTCTATGATTTAAAAGGTTTTTCATCACTTTTATCATTTGAGACTCGACATTAAATAAACCACGTCATCCCTACACTACGGCCAAGAGGATATTCATTAGTATCCGACCATAAATTATCCATGCATTACGGGCGAGGATATTCGTGTTTTCATCAATGGTCATGATCATGCCAACAATCGTCCATCAATGCACTTTGTGGGCGATGAGGACTTTACCACATCATTTGTAACATTACGGTCGTAATCGTATATAATAATCCACGATCATAATCATACCAAGTCCATCATACACTACTACGGCCACGAGATGACTTTCAACATAAAATAAACATGAGGATGATGACAATGACATAATAATTCAATAAAACAAGTTCAAGAATTAAATTTTAAAGATTTATAAGTTAATTTATCCCGAACTCAAAAACGTCCAAATTGTCGACATGATCTTTGCTTTGTGGAGTAAAATTCAAGAATGCTCGAAGAAGAATATTTCCATGAAAAGATCTTTGGATGAAGCGCAAATATCCGGGATATTCTACTAATTTCATGGAGTATAGAAGCCAAAACTTTAACCAATTTGAGTATAATAGAATATATGAAACTGCAAATGGATTTTACGCTACCATTCGGTAATCCATCCACGAGATGATCATTTCCACAATTTAATAAGGATGAATACAAAGGATCATTCAACATGCATGTAATCCATCCATAGGCGAGTTATTCAACGAATAATAAAGAATGGAATAACAGAAGAATTCACCATACATGCGATAGACCGCACAGACAGGTTATTCCCAACAAAATAATAAAGAATGGAACCAGGTCATGCGAAATCCGCACAGACAAGATATTCCAACAGAATAATAAAGAATCGAATAACAACATAATTCACCAAGCATGCGATAGACCGTACATAGACAGGTTATTCCAACAGAATAATAAATAATGGAGCCAGGTCATGCGTAATACGCACAGATAGGATATTCCAACAGAATAATAAAGAATGGAATAACAAAAGAATTTCACCATGTATGCGGTACTTCACATAGACAAGTTATTCCAACTGAATAATAAATAGTGGAACTAGGTCATGCGTAATACACACAGACATGATATTCCAACAGAATAATAAAGAATGGAATAGCAGAAGAATTTCACCATGTATGCAGTACTTCGCATAGACAGGTTATTCCAACATAATAATAAGGAATGGAATAACAATGGCTCTCTTCATGAAAATAAAAGAAATAATACCCCTTACCTTAGAATAAAGCTGCATACTGGAATAGAGTGGTAGCAGACTTCTCTTCTTCTTTCTCTTTATAATTTCTCTCTATAATAATTGCTCTATAGCTTTAGTAAATTGGTGAGAAATGAAGGAAGAATGAGCTTCTATTTATAGAAAAATATAGTTTCGATAATTGCATGTTTTGGGGCTCGAAAAATTATAGTACAATACCTCCAACTTTTCTTTTATTTTTAATTTAGTCCTGCAAGTATTATCAAACTTTCACCACCTCCCTAATAGTAAATAATGTGAATCAATAGTTATAATCATATTAAAATACGAATAACAGTATAGTACCTCCATCTATACCTCCATCTTTAACTTAGTCATGCAAGTATTATAAATCTTGCACCAAATCCCCTAATAGTAAATGAATGTGAATCAATAGTACACTCATGTGAATAAACAAATAGTTATAATCATGTGAATCAATAGCAATTAATTGCTCATTTATCCGATTAATTGCAGATAACTTCTAGACATCAATTATTATCGAAATAAATGTCAATTTTCACTAACACTAATAATTCCAACCTGATGGAACTATCAATTTCATCTTTAATCAACACGAACTTATTCATCATTAATATTATAACTCACAATATTTATGACAACGAATTCGTTCCCAAGAAGAGGGGCTTTTCGATAAGGATTTCTCCTTATTGGTATGATTTAGATGACCAAACCTCTCCTTGTGAAACTTCAAGACATTGTAAATATTGCAATTTAATAATATGAATAACTTTGTTGTCTCAATAATCGATTTTGTAATATATCATATTATACAGATGATACTGTGACAATAATCGAATCAATAATATGAGAGATATGATGCAGCAATTACTGTAGCAATAATTGAGTATAACTTAGTGACTTCTCACGTAAGCATCAATAACCAATATCGTGTGCTAGTATGCAACCACGCGTATTACTGTACTTTTACTATCGGGTAGTTCAACAGTTTTAACGGTAACACTTCTGCCGTTATTTTTATAAAAAGATAATTCTGTCATTTTCTTACTACGACAATACTTTCGTTGTGGGGTCCACCAATAATTGTCTTGCGTCGTCATCTGAATATTCCTGTTAAAACGAATATTCCCAGACCCGATCGAATATTATATAACCACTTGCTTACTTTGCAAAATTTGTAATTATTACCCATAACTATAACATTATATTATATCCACACCATAATATTAAAAAATATATTTCGAGAGAAATTAATCTTTATTTATAAAAGTTGGGGTCTTACAATCTCCCCTTCTTATGAAATTTCGTCCTCGAAATTAGGGTGCATACCTAGTATGTCGAAGAGGTGAGGATACATTGATTTCATTTCAGATTCTAACTCCTAGGTCATTTCCTCAACATCATGGTTTCTCCACAAAATTTTGACTTGAGGTATAACTTTAGAGCGTAAAATATGATCCTTCTTATCCAAGATTTTAACAGGTACCTCTTCATACGTTAAATCTTCCGCTATCTCGTCCGGTTCTAATTCAATATTGTGGTTCGCGTCTTTCACATATTTACGTAATATAGATATGTGAAAAATGTTATGAACACGAGACATACTTGGCGGTAAGTTGAGTTTATAGGCCACAGTTCCTACTCGATCAAGGATTAAAAATGGGCCAATGAATCGAGGATTGATCTTTCCTCTCTTTCCAAATCTTGTAACTCCTTTCCATGGAGCAACACGTATGAACACATGATCTCGATATCGAATTCCGTCCTTTCGATGAAGATCGGCATAACTCTTTTATCGATCTTGTGAGGTTTTTATACGTTCTTGGATCGTTTGAATCTTTTTTGTAGTCATACGTACCAAATTCGGGTCCCAACAAATTTGCTTCACCCACCTCATCCCAAAGATCTTTGAAGAACGACACTTTCTTCCATCTGGCAACGCTCAAATGGAGCCATACCAATACTTGCTTGATAACTATTGTTGTAGAAAAACTCCACCATGGTAAGAACTTGTCCCAACTTCCCTTGAAGTCAAGGACACAGAGTCTTAATAAATCCTCAAGAGTTTGAATAGTCCTCTCTGATTGTCCGTCCGTTTGAGGATGATATGCCGAACTAAATCGTAAATCCGTGCCCATAGCTTTTTGCAAACTAACCCAAAATCTTGAAGTGAATCTTGGGTCTCGATCACAAACTATGGATCTTTGGCATACCATGCAATCTTACAATCTCGTTTATGTACATACTAGCAAGAGCGTTCAAGTGTATAAGTTTCTCGTATCGATAAGAAATGAAGCGGACTTGGTCATTCTATCAACAATGACCCAAATCGCATCTATGCCTTGAGAAACCTTGGGAAGACCGATGAATGAAATCCATGGTAATGTGCTCCCACTTTCCATTACGGAATTTCAAGTGGTTCTGATGGACCTTTTGGCACTTGATGCTTCGCGCTTGACTCGTTGACAAGTTAGAAACCTTGAGATAAACCCCGCTATCTCTCTCTTCATATTGCTCCACCAAAATGTATGTGAAGATCACGATACATTTGGTACTCCCGAGATGGATTGCAAATGGTGTGTGTTGTGCCTCCATCATGATTTTATACTTCAAGTCAGAATCGTTAGGAACACAAAGTCTGGAGTTGACTCGAAGTATTCCTTTTTCATCGATTCTTGCTTCTAGAATAACACCTTCTTGTACTTTCTTCCTCATATGTATCAGCTCCAGGTCTGTAGCTTGAGCAGCTTTAACTTTATCGATTAAAGTCGGTTCTACTCGTATATTCGCCATCATCACTTGGGTCCATGGAGTCTTTAACTCTATTTCCATCCTTTCCAAGTCATACACAATGGGCCTTTGCGTTGACAATAATGCATTTGTGCCCGCATATGATCTTCTACTCGATAAATAAACTACTACGTTCACTTTTCTAGGATGGTATTGGATGGTATGATCATAATCTTTCAATAGCTCAAGCCAACGTCGTTCTTGCGTGTTGAGTTCCTTTTGAGTGAAGAAATATTTGAGGCTTTTATGATCAAGTATAGATCTCCACCTTCTCTCCATCACAATTAATGCCTCCAAATCTTAAGTGCAAAAAATGACAACGCCAACTCTAAATCATGAGTAGGATAATTCCTCTCATATTCTTTGAGTTTATAGAGAAGGCATAAACTATGACTTTCCATGTTGCATGAGAACACATCCTAACCCTTTGCTAGAAGCATCATTTGTAGATGACAAATCCCTCAAGGCGGATGGTATTGTCGAGCAGTCTTTGAAATAAGTCTCCTCTTGAGTTCTTGAAAACTCTTCTCACATTCTTCGCTCCAATAGAACTTTGTATCTTTTAAGTCAATTTGAGTTAATGGATTAGCGATTAGAAAAACCCTTCTACGAATCTCAGATAATAACCCGGCTAAGCGAGAAATCTACGTACTTTGATCATTTGATTTAGGTTGCTCCCGACTTTGAATAGCTTCATCTTTCTTTGGGTCAACGGATATTCCATGACTTGATACTACGTGCCCAAGGAATGCTACTTCCTCAAGCTAGAACTCACATTTCTTTAACTTGGCATAAAGCTTATTTTCACGAAGCTTTTGGAGTATCAACCTCAAGTGTTGCTCGTGATCTTCATGGCTTTTGGAATATATGAGGATGTCATCAATAAAGACGACCACAAAGTGATCCAAATATTCCTTGAATACTCGGTTCATCATGTCCATGAAGGCGGCGGGAGCATTAGTCATCCAAAATGACTGAGGAATTCATAATGCCGTCTCTGAGGTTTACGAAAGCCATCTTTGGAATGTCATCCGGTTCTAATCTTTAATTGGTGATATCAGGAACGAAGATCGATCTTTGAAAAGAATTTGGCACCTTACAATTGGTCAAATCGGGTCATCAATGCGAGGCAATGGATATCTATTTTGATAGTGCATGGTTCGACTCCGATAATCAATACAAAGTCGCATACTCCCATCTTTCTTCTTCACGAATAGAACAGGGAGCACCCCGAGGAGAGACGTCTTAGGACAAATGAAACCGATGTCTAACAATTCCTGCAGTTGCGTCTTTAACTCCTGAAGTTCAATAGGAGCCATTCGATATGGGGCTTTGAAAATGGGTTTTATACCGGGTTCAAGGTCGATACAAAATTCAATTTCACGCTCTGGGGTTAGGTCAGGAAGTTCTTCAGGGAATACGTCAGGAAATTTATTAACAATAGAAATATCATTCAAAACTAACGTATTTTTGTTTAAATCCATGACATGAGCTAAGAAAGCTTGACATCCATTTTTTAATAAACGAATAGCTTTTTGGCTTGAGATGACAGTGATTGATTTTAATGGTTTGGTTGCTTGAATTCGCATAATAGGTTGGTTAGGAATATGAAAGCTAACAACCTTACAAAAATAATTGATTTTTGCATGATGAGTAGTTAACCAATCAATCCCTAAAATCACATCAAATGCAAGTATTTTCAAAGAAATAAGATCAACGAAGTAACGTCGCGGTTCTTGATTTGAACTAAACAAGACTTATAAGCGATGGATGTAATGAAGGTTTCTCCCATGGAGTTTCAACAGATAAGTCAAAGTCTAATTTCTCGGTCAAATTTAAGCGTTGGCGCAAGTAGGAGAAATAAAAGAATGGGTAGAACCGGTATCAAATAAGGTATAGACTTATTTAGAGTTTATGATAAGCTTACCGTGATGACCTCGTTCGGGTTCCTTTCTTTTGGGAGGTCACAACAAACGCTCTCCTTGAACTACTGGCTTTGACTTTTACGGGAAAGCCTTTGGTGCCTCCATCCCAATTGAACTTTCCTTCCACGAAATGATAAAATCGAGCTAGGTGACCTTCTCTTCCACAATTGTAACAGGTTTTTGGGCTGCTTAAATCTGAGTTTGGTGATATGTCCCTCCCTCCGCATTTGAAGCATATGATAGGTGGTAGTTCTCCTTCCTTAACAACGCAGGTCTTTGATCTTGGCGTCTTTCCATCATTGTTGAATCTCCTCTTCTTGAAATGTCCATTCTTATTGTTTTGGCCATGATTACCACCGAAGTGGTTACCATTTACGGCATGTTGATTCCTCCATGCTTATTGTCACCGCTTGATGATATATCACCGGTATTATCATTTTGCCAAATTGCTCTCTTTTTTGGTTGGGTTGACTCATTATCGCTCGATAAGCGAGCCCTATTAACAACATTTGAATACAAACACGGTTTATGAGAGATAAGATATTGGCGTATCTCGGGTTTGAAACCTCTTAGAAACATTAGCGTCATTCTCTCCTCATTATCAACCAAATGGGACGTAAATCGGGACAACTTCGATAAACTTAGCTTCGTCTTTGCGACACGGTCATGTTGTTTTGCTCCGGTTTAATGAACTCTACCTCTTTCATGTGATGAATACTTTCGGAAAGTACTTGTCGTTGAGCAGTTCTTGGAACTTCTCCCAAGACATCTTGATGCGGCGGTTGAGTACGCTTTCAGATTCCCACCAGTAATCTGCCTCTGCCCGCAACATGAAGGTGGCAAAGGGAACCTTTTTCTCCTCGGAGCATCCCTAGACATCAAATATCTTGTTGATCTGCTTTATCCAAGTCTCCTCCTTAAGTGGTTTTGGCTCTCGAAAAAACTCCGGTGGTCCCAGCTCCTTGAACTGTTTAGCAGTGACCGTCCGAGAGTTGCCAGTGTTTCCACCTGCATTTTGGACAGGAGCCGCTCTACCCTGATGTTGCATGAATTGCATAAAGCCTCTGAACATTCCATCGTTCATCATTTGGTCAGTGTTGTCGTTTGCATGAGGATTATGCGCCTTCACGATGCACATTATCCTACGATTATTGATCTTTGGAGACTCAGCGGTCTCTGTGCTCCATTGCTATTTTCAACATTCTCGGATGTCATTTTCAAATCTTGCCCACAAAACAAGGGTTAATTAACATATCACATATTATCCCTATACTCGGCCGACCAATTAAATACCAAATAAACTTAGGTAGGTTATCTTAGCGAAAGAATTCCCCGTATTTCCCCTCCTAGTTCTTGTCTCACATCTCAGCCAGGGATCATATCCCTAAGCACTGATACCAACTGTGACACCCCCAAAATAGGTATACATCACCTATTCTGAGTCACCAAATACATCGTACAGAATATAAATACAATCTTAAATATACAACATGAGCTGTGAGTTTTAATACAAATATTGTCTTCTAGACAGTATTCAATCTCAAAATAAGTCCTCAATACATTTATTATCACACTATTTTATAGAATAGTGAGGACTACTAATGCTATCATCTGGACCGTCACTCCAGTTCCCCAGACTAGTCCTCTTTCTACGTTCTCATTTCACGAAGAGAACAATGAAAGCAAAAGGGTGAGCTTAACTAGCCCGTAAAAATATTATGGCTAAGATAATGCGAAATAAATTATCGTTAGCCTTGAACGATGTTAAACCGATACAATATAACAAACATCAAGTTTAAGCTGCGGTGAACAAGCGATCCATTAGAAGAGTCGAGTAGAGAATAAAATCTACTATCTTCATGATTTAAAAGGTTTTCATCACTTTTATATCGGAGACTCGACTTATTAAATAAACCACGTCATCCCTACACTACTGACCAGGATATTCATTAGTATCACGACCATAAATTATCCATGCACTACGGGCGAGGATATTCGTGTTTTTCATCGATGGTCATGATCATGCCAACAAGCTGTCCATCGATGCACTTTGGGGCGATGAGGACTTTTACCACATCATTTGTAACATTACGGTCGTAACTATACATAATAATCCACGATCATAATCATACCAAGTCCATCATACATGCACTACTGAGCCACGGATGACTTTCAACATAATATAAACATGAGGATGATGACAATGACATAATAATTCAATAAAACAAGTTCAAGAATTAAATTTTAAAGATTTATAAGTTAATTTATCCACGAACTCAAAAACGTCAAATTATCAACATGATCTTTGCTTTGTGGAGTAAATTCAAGAATGCTCGAAAGAATATTTCCATGAAAAGATCTTTGGATGAAGCGCAAAAATATCCGGGATATTCTACTAATTTCATGGAGTATAGAAGCCAAAACTTTAACCAACTGAGTATAATAGAATATATGAAACTACAAATGGATTTTCTCCTGCCATTCAGTAATCCACGTAGACAGATCATTTCCTCAATTTAATAAGGACTGAATACAAAGGATCATTCACCATGCATGTGGTAATCCACATAGACAGGTTATTCCAACAGAATAATAAAGAATGGAATAACACAAGAATTCACCATAAATGCGATATACCGCACAGACAGGTTATTCCCAACAGAATAATAAAGAATGGAACGAGATCATGCGAAATCCGCATGCAGACGATGATATTCAACGAAATAATAAAGAATGGAATAACAACTTAATTCACCAAGCATGCGATGAAATCAGTATAGAGCGGGTTATTCCAACGAATAATAAATAATGGAACCGAATTCATACGTGTCTACGCACACGACGAGGATATTCAACGAAATAATAAAGAATGGAATAACAAAAGAATTTCACCATGTATGCGGTACTTAGCGTAGACGAGTTATTCAACGAAATAATAAATAAGGAACCGAATTCATAAATAATGTCATACAGACGAGGATATTCAACGAGAATAATAAAGAATGGAATAACGAAAGAATTTCACCATGTATGCGGTACTTGGCATGCAGGCGAGTTATTCAACATAATAATAAGGAATGGAATAAAAATGGCTCTCTTCATGAAAATAAAAGAAATAACACCCCTTACCTTAGAATAAAGCTGCATACTGGAATAGAGAGGTAGCAGACTTCTCTTCTTCTTTCTCTTTATAATTTCTCTCTATAATAATTTCTCTATAGCTTTAGTGAATTGGTGAGAAATGAAGGAAGAATGAGCTTCTATTTATAGAAAAATATAATTTCGATAATTGCACGTTTTGGGGCTCGAAAAATTATAATCTGATAATACCTCGACTTTTCTTTCATTTTTAATTTAGTCCTGCAAGTATTATCAAACTTGCACCACCTCCCTAATAGTAAATAATGTGAATCAATAGTTCGATCATGTGATTGAATAGTTATAATCATGTGAAAATACGAATAAAAGTATATAGGACCTCCATCTCCCTCCATAACTTAGTAATGAATATTAATCAATAGTACACTCCCGTAGTACATGAATAAATCAATAGTATAATCAACAAATAGTTATAATCATGTGATTAATAGCAATTAATTGCTCATTTATCCATTAATTATCCGATAACTTCCAGACATCAATTATTATCGAAATAAATATCGATTTTCACTAACACTAATAATTCCAACACTGATGGAACTATCAATTTCATCTTTAATCAACACGAACTTATTCATCATTAATATTATAACTCACAATATTTAACAACCGTGTCGTTCCGGGAAAGAGGGGGCTTTAGATAAGGATTTCTCCTTATTGGTAGCGTAATTAGATGACCAAACCTCTCCTTAATGAACTTCTAGACATTATAAATATTATAATTTAATAATATGAATAATTTTTTCATCTCAATTATCGATTTAATAATATATCATATTATACGAGATGATCTTTGTGACAATAATCGAATCAATAATATGAGAGATATGATCGCGACAATTCTGTAGCAATAATTGAGTATAAGCGGGTGACTTCTCACGTAAACATCAATAACCAATCTGCAGTACTACTTATGCGACCCCAGCGTATTCTTTATTACTTTTACTACTTGGTAGTTCAACGGTTTTAACGGTAACACTTCCATGTTATTTTTATAAAAAGATAATTACATCATTTTTTCTTACTACGACAATACTTCCGTTGTGGGGTCCACCAATGATTGTGCCGTCGTACGAATATTTCCTGTTAAAACGAATATTCCCCGACCAATCGAATATTATATAACCACTTGCTTACTTTGCAAAATTTGTATATATTACCCATAACTATAACATTATATTATATCTACACCATAATATTAAAAAATATATTTCGAGAGAAATTAATCTTTATTCATAAAATTTGGGGTCTTACAACGTATTTGTGTTAGCCAGCCAAGCAACCCAAGTGTACTACGCCCCTAATGTCGTAAATTATAGAATCCCCTGGTATACAGGTGTGACAACAAAGACTCGGTCATTTAATGGTACTAATATGTCTGGAACGGATGACCCGTTGCAAGAAGAAGTTAGCAATCCCAGCCACGTATTGTAATATGATGGCGACGTGTTAATAGATGATGTCGTTGATGTAGCCGATGTTGACGAAGTGTAAGAAGATGTGGTTGTTAGTCCGTATGTGATGGTAGAAGATGATACTGAGGAAGAAATTGATACAGAAGAGAAAGAGACAAAATCAGAGGATGACAATAATTTTGATTTTGACAGGTTTGACGACGTACTACTTCTTCAGAAATTGGTGGTTTGTAAATATTATACAACTAAAACAAATCATTAGAATAATTGCAATGAAATTTCACTAATACAAATTTATGTCTGTTATTTCAGTAGTACAGCTATGCCTAGACATAGCGATGGAGGTGGTCGTGGTGGCGGCAGCGATGGATCGGATGATGGCTCCCAGGGCAGGTCGTCTTCGTCAGCTAGTGAGTTAACACTTTTTTTCATAACTATATTTGTAAGACCCTGAATTTTATGAAATAAAAGTATTCAATTTTTCTTATAATTACTATTCAGTAAATGGTTAAATTGATAAAAGGTTAAAGTTAAGGGTAATATATGTAAATATTTTCAATACACAAGTGGTTATAAAATACTCATTGTTGTCGGGGAATATTCGTTTGGTCGTGGAATATTCTTGTTGTTGGAGAATATTAAATGCGACGGGCGACCATTTATGGGCCCCATAACAGAATAAGCTGTCGGATGAAGAAAATGATAAATTTGAGTTTTTATAAATAACGGCGTAATCGTTCTACAGTTAACAACATTGGAATACACGATGGTTAAAATATCATGATGTCTATGTGGTTATTGCGATGCTTAGCACGCGGTATTACCAATATTTTTGAATTATTGATTCTTACGTGAAGGCCTTTACTCAATAATTTTTACGATAATTCTTTGTTCAATAATTTATTTTATTGATTCAATAATTGCTTGCGTTGATAGTTTATATTATTGTTGTTTGATAATTGTCATTTACCTGATATTTCCCATTATCGGATCAATAATTCATATTATTTGAATAATATTATTAGATAGCATTATTGGCAATGTCTAAAAAGTTTTGTCGAGGAGAGGTTTGGTCACCTAATTGCGGCGCCGATGAGGAGAAATCCTTATTAGAAAGTCCCTCTTTCTTTCAGGGAACTTTGGTTGTCATTATTGTGATTTTGTAATATTATTTGTGAATAATTAATTATTGATTTATATGATAAGGAAATATTTATTTGATGCGGATATAAATGATGGATTTATTTATGTATGTGTTATAAATGAATGAATTAATGTTGAGGTATTTTATCGATATTTTATCGGATTGGAGGTATTAAAAGATCAAATCGGTTGTTCTTAAAAGCTCTATTAAGTGAGTTATAATTTTAATCAAATAGTTGGATCATTGTGATTTTTGGATATATTATACATATATAAGTTGAGTATATGTCCACAAATTTTGAACCGTTAAAAATGAACGTATGATTTGTTATGAATTTTAAGAGGTATTGAAAATCATCCGTTTGTGGGTTTCGGATATTTTTTGTCTGGAATTTAGAAAAACTTAAAGCTACAAAGTTGTAGAGAATTCGATTTCGTGTGGAATGGACATGAAATTCGTATTTTTCTGATAAATGGGCTATTTTCTATGAATTATTGAAGTTTTGGAAAATAAAATTATTTTTATTAAAATTAGGTGGGACCCACTTTTGTTGTTTAAAACATGTGGGCTGCTATTATTTTTCCAAGGTTGGCATGCTTGATGGCTGGCTTGACTCAAATGGTTGGTACGTGTAAGAAAAAATATTAAATAATAATATTTTATTATTTTAGCCTCCTATGGCGTTCTAGCATTTTCCTATAAATAGGCACTTAGGTTAGAATTGAAAATCACACCAGAAACATAAGTTTTCTCTCTCTATATTATCGAGCGTATTTTTGTGAGTATTTATATATTTTGAGAGTTGCTTTTTGGTCTGAAGTTTCTTTGACTTTTCATCAGATATTCCAGGTCGAAATCTTGCTTTCTTTTGAGGTAAAGAATTTTAAGGGTTATTATGTTTTTCAGTTTCGTACTTTTTTCGGACCTTCAAAAATTCTAAAAAAATTTGAAATGATAATTTGATGAGTTTTCTTGATTGTGTCCAAAAATGGTGATTTTTGGATGTATAAATTAAGAGTTATGAAATTTATGGGAAAAAACTATTTTAAAAGTAAACCCTTATAACTCCTTGTGGTTACCTCCAAAATTGGTAAAATTTTTATTGGAAGTACATGTATATAATATCAGTATACTCTATAAATTTTGGAATTTTTAGATAAAAGTACAATTTATGATAAATGTCTAAATATTCGGAAGTTTTGGCCGTATGAAAAATAGTAAATGAATTTTAAAAATTCCGAGAAAAATATATGTTCAATATGGGACTATATTACGATAAATCCCAGAAAAGAAATATTTTTTAAACTAATTTGGTATTTTTCATAAAAATGGTCTACTTATGAATAATGAATTAAATATGTTATGTGAAGTAAGAAAATTGAAAAATATGATTTTATGGCTTGAGAATCATATATATGAGGTATATCATATTTTTTTGATGAGGGTTTTGGTTATTGGTGATGAAATCTTATGAGTTTGGCATTTTAGGATGATTAAATGCATTAATTAGTAAAGTGTAAACAATTAAAATAAATTATTTATAAGTTTAAGAAATGATTAAAATATTATTGTAATATTAATAATATTAGATTATGAGATTATTAAGTGATTTATAACATTTGGATTAAGGTGTTGTAAATATTGATATGAATATTATTGTGAAACTTTATCTTTTTTTGTAAGGGTTCTTATTATTCATGAGTTCTTATTCATGAGTTATTATTCACGATTACTATTCACGACAAAATTGGTTTTTTTACCCAAATTATTGTTGATTTATGAATCTTACTCTTGAAATTAAATCCATATTTTGATCATATTATTTTATTATCATATATAACATTTTTATAATCCACAGTGAAGAAATTTCTCTTTGACTTGAGTGTAAAGATGGGTAGATTATTGGTATGATCGTGACTATGGGTTCTCTTTGGCGATGGTGCAAAGATGAATTGTTGGTTGGTATGATCATGACCATTGAATTTACAATTGAATATTTTTAGCTTAAGTGCAAAGGTGAATTGATCGACATGGTTATAATTATTGTTTATATAAATTACGAAATGATTATATATTTCTTTGAGATATTAATATCTTTGGCACGTAGTCTGAAGATGAAATGATGACATTGTTGAATATCTTTGGCACATGCGTGCAAAGATGAATTGTTGATGAATATCTTTGGCCCGTAGTGCAAAGATGACCTGTTGTTGAATATCTTTGGCATGTTGTGCAAAGATGACATGTTGCTGAATATCTTTGACATGTAGTGCAAAGATGAACTGTTAATGAATATCTTTGGCCCGTAGTGCAAAGATGAACTTATTAGTATGATTATGAACAGGAACTGTGATTTGGTATAACCATGATCTTTGATGTTTCGGTAAAGACAATTGATGTAAATTATCTTAAATCTGATGAGAAGAAAATTAGAATCACAATTATGATTATGAGTTATTCATATGATTGTGAAAAGGAACTGTTGATTGATGTTACAGGGATAAAACATTGTTGGTGGACTTTTAACGTGGAGAAGATAATAGACTTTATAGTCTATTTGACTCTTCTAATGGATTGCTCATTCCGCTCCAACTATGGTTGAAAAGTTTTATCATCTATCATATGTTCTAAATCTCTGATTTATTAATGATGAAGGCTATTGATAATTTAATTATCTTTAGTCATGATATTCTTTACTGAGCTAGTTGTGCTCACCCTTTTGCTTCACAATTCCTTTCAGGTAATAAGAGTGTTCTTAGATTGGCGGGGATAATAGGGGAATAGAGCGGTGATCTATAGGCATTGTTGAGGTTCTCCTAAATAGTATGGAAATAATTTTATTGAGAACTTTAGATAAGTGTGTATTATATTGTATCGTCATTTGATATTTAATTTTGGTGAACCGAATAGGGTGAGGTGAACCCAACTTTGGAAGGTGTTTTGCCACTATCATACAAGATGTCTAATGACATACTGACCTCGTGTTATCATAAGGCGGGGTTGTGCACATCCACTTCTTGAGTATATCTACGAGAGCATTACTATATGATCTTGGAGTTTGGTTGAAATATAATTTTCAATTGCGAGCGGTGGAGATAGTTATATGTCGAGAGAAGACTCACCATTGGAAGGAACATGATAATAATCTTCTCATTTTTCTTTGGGGTCTATTGGATCGACCAGGATAATTCTCTGGACATATGATATCTATCATAACTTAGATTAGCGTGGCCTCCCATGTATGTCGAAGGTTTCCTTGAGCATTTCCCAAAGATTTTAATTTTAAAATAGTTATTGATTGTGTACCTTTATGTAAGGTATCATTGTGAGGTGTTGTCCACGGTTGGGACATAAGTAAGTTGGTTATATATATAAACTTATATCATATGTGTTGTTGTATTTTTTGTTGATTGTTGTAAATAAAGTTGTAGTTATTTTACGTACCATGTATTTGGCGACTCGAGAATAGGTTGGATGGATTGGACCTATTTTGGGGCATCACAGGTTAATATCGAGCTTAGGGATATGATCTCTGGCGGAGATCCCGGATTAGAACTAGGAAGGGAGAGCGAGTAATATCATTCAGCTAGTGTGTGTCCTACCTAAGTGAATTTTTTACTTAAGTTGACAAATTGTGATATGTCGATTAACCTTTGTTTTCAAGTTTGTATTCTAGAATGATATCGAAATACGGAGAGATGAAGCAATGGAGAAATCATGATGGCCAGGGAGATATAATCTGAAATGAAAGCAAGGTATTCTCAACTCTTTGAAATACCGAGTGCGTAAATTTCGGGGACGAAATTTCATAAGGAGGGAGATTGTAAGACCTCGAATTTTATGAAATAAAAGTATTCAATTTTTCTTATAATTACTATTCATAAATGGTTAAATTGATAAAAGGTTAAAGTTAAGGGTGATATATGTAAATATTTTAAAATACATGAAGTGGTTATAAAATACTCATTGTTGTTAGAGAATATTAGTTTGGTGGTGAAAATTCTTGTTGTCGGGAATATTAAATACAACGGTGAGACCATTTATGGGCCCCATAATGAATAATTGTCGGATGAAGAAAATGACAAAATTGAGTTTTTATAAATAACGGCGTAATTATTCTGAATTAACACTTGTTGGAATACACGGTGGTTAAAATACGATACGCGTGTGGTTGCGCGATGGCACACGGTATTACACATATTTTGAATTATTAATTCTTACGTGAAGGCCTTTACTCAATAATTATTACGATAATTCTTTATTCGATATTTTATTTTATTGATTCAATAATTCTTTGCGTTGATAGTTTATATTATTGTTATTTGAATAATTGTCATTTTGCGATATTTTTCCATTATCGGATCAATAATTCATATTATTTGAATAATATTATTAGATAGCATTATTGGCAATGTCTAGAAAGTTTTGTCGAGGAGAGGTTTGGTCACCTAATTGCGCTAGTGAGGAGAAATCCTTATTGGAAAGTCCCCTCTTTCTGAGGAGCCACACTGTTTTGTCATTATTGTGATTACATAATATTATTTGTGAATAATTAATTATTGATTTATATGATAAGGAAATATTTATTTGACGTGGATATAAATGATGGATTTATTTATGTGGTTAAAAATGAATGAATTAATGTTGAGGTGTTTTATCAGTATTTTGTCGGATTGGAGGTATTAAAAGATCAAATCGGTGTTCTTAAAACTCTATTGCGTGAGTTATAATTTTAATATGACCGTTGGATCGTTGTGGTTTTTGGATATATTATACATATATAAGTTGAGTATATGTCCACAAATTTTGAACTATTAAAAATGAACGTATGATTTGTTATGAATTTTAAAAGGTAATGAAAATCATCCGTTTGTGGGTTTCAGATATTTTTTGTCTGGAATTTAGAAAAGCTTAAAGCTACAAAGTTGTAGAGAATTTGATTTCATGTGGAATGGACATAAAATTCCTATTTTTCTGATAAACGGGCTATTTTCTATGAATTATTGATATTTCGAAAAATAAAATAATTTTTATTAAAATTGGGTGGAACCCACTTTTGTTGTTTAAAACATGTGGGCTGCTATTATTTTTCAAAGTTTGGCATGCTTGATGGCTGGCTTGACTCAAATGGTTGGTACGTGTAAGAAAAAAAATAAAATAATAATATTTTATTATTTTAGTCTCCTATGGCGTTCTAGCATTTTCCTATAAATAGGCGCTTAGGTTAGAATTGAAAATCACACCAGAAATATAAGTTTTCTCTCTTTATATTATCGAGCGTATTTTTGTGAGTATTTATATATTTTGAGAGTTGTTTTCAGTGCAAGTTTCTTTCGGCTTTTCATCCGATATTCCAGTCAGAAATACTGCTCTTTTGAGGTAAGGGATTTTAAGGGTTATTATGTTTTTTAGTTTTGTACTTCTTCCGGATCTTCAAAAATTCTGGAAAAATTTGAAATGATAATTTGATGAGTTTTCTTGATTGTGTCCAAAAATAATAAATTTTGGATGTATAGTTTAAGAGTTATGAAATTTATGGGAAAAGACTATTTTTAAAGTAAACCCTTATAACTCTTTGTGGTTAACTTCAAAATTGGTGAAATTTTTATTGGAAGTATATGTATATAATATCAGTATACTCTATAAATTTTGGAATTTTTAGATAAAAGTACAATTTATGATAAATGTCTAAATATTAAGCGATTTTGGCCGTATGAAAAATAGTAAATGAATTTTAAAAATTAGAGAAAATATATATTCAATATGGGACTATATTACGATAAATCCCGAAAAAAAAATATTTTTTAAACTAATTTGGTATTTTTCATAAAATGGACTAGTTATAAGTAAATGAATTAAATATGTTATGTGAAGTAAGAAAAATTGAAAATATGATTTTATGGCTTGAGAATCATATATATAAGGTATATCTGATTTTTGATGAGGGTTTTGGTTATTAGTGATGAAATCTTATGAGTTTGGCATTTTAGGATGATTAAATGCATTAATTAGTAAAGTGTAAACAATTAAAATAAATTGTTTATAAGTTTAAGAAATGATTAAAATATTATTGTAATATTAATAATATTAGATTATGAGATTATTAAGTGATTTATAACATTTGGATTAAGGTGTTGTAAATATTGATATGAATATTATTGTGAAACTTTATCTTTTCGTGTCGGGGTTACTATTCATGAGTTAATATTCATGAGTTATTATTCACGAGTTATTATTCACGACAAAATTGGTTTCTTTTTCTGACCAAATTATTGTTGATTTATGAATCTTACTCTTGAAATTAAATCCATATTTTGATCATATTATTTTATTATCATATATAACATTTTTATAACCCTAGTGAAGAAATTTCTCTTTGACTTGAGTGTAAAGATGGGCAGATTATTGGTATGATCGTGACTATGGGTTCTCTTTGGCGATGGTCTGAAGATGAATTGTTGATTGGTATGATCATGACCATTGAATTTATAATTGAATATTTTTAGCTTAAGTGCAAAGGTGAATTGATCAACATGGTTATAATTATTGTTTATATAAATTCTGAAATGATTATATATTTCTGTGAGATATTAATATCTTTGGCACGTAGTGCAAAGATGACATGTTGTTGAATATCTTTGGCACAGTAGTGCAAAGATGAATTGTTGATGAATATCTTTGGCTGTAGTCTGCAAAGATGACACATTGATGAATATCTTTGGCATGTTGTGCAAAGATGACATATTCTTTGAATATCTTTGACATGTAGTGCAAAGATGAATCATTAATGAATATCTTTGGCCCGTGGTGCAAAGATGAACTTATTAGTATGATTATGAGCGAGAACTGTGATTTGGTATAACCATGATCTTTGATATTTCGAGTAAAGACAGTGATGTAAATTATCTTACGTCTAGATGAGAAGAGGAATTTAGAATCACAATTATGATTATGAGTTATTCATATGATTGTGAAAAGGCTGTTGATTGATGTTACGAGGATAAAACATTGTTGGTGGACTTTTAACGTGGAGAAGATAATAGACTTTATAGTCTATTTGACTCTTCTAATGGATTGCTCATTCCGCTCCAACTATGGTTGAAAAGTTTTATCATCTATCATATGTTCTAAATCTCTGATTTATTAATGATGAAGGCTATTGATAATTTAATTATCTTTAGTCATGATATTCTTTTCTTGAGCTAGTTGTGCTCACCCTTTTGCTTCACAATTCCTTTAGGTAATAAGAGTGTTCTTAGAATCGAAGCGGGGATAATAGGGAATAGAGCGGTGATTGATTATATAATTTGTTGAGGTTCTCCTAAATAGTATGGAAATAATTTTATTGAGAACTTTAGATAAGTGTATGTAATTATTGTATCGTCGTTTGATATTTAATTTTGGTGAACCGAATAGGGTGAGGTGAACCCAACTTTGGAAGGGTGTTTTGCCACTATCATACAAGATGTCTAATGACATACAACCTCGTGTTATCATAAAAGACGAGGTTGTGCACATCCACTTCTTTGAGTATATCTACTGAGCATTACCTATATGATCTTGGAGTTTGGTTGAAATATAATTTTCAATTGCGAGCCGGTGGAGATAGTTATATGTCGAGAAGACTCACCATTGGAAGGAACATGATAATAATCTTCTCATTTTTCTTTGGGGTCTATTGGATCAACCAAGGATAATTCTCTGGACATATGATATCTATCATAACTTAGATTCATGGCCTCCCATGTATACGAAGGTTTCCTTGAGCATTTCCCAAAGATTTTAATTTTAAAAGCAGGTTATTATTTGTACCTTTATGTAAGGTATCACTATGAGGTGTTGTCCACGGTTGGGACATGAGTCACAGTTGGTATATATTTGTATCAAAACTCACAACATATGTGTTTTTGTAGTAATAAAGTTGTAGTTATTTTCTGTACCATGTATTTGGCGACTCAGAATAGGTTGGATGGATTGGACCTATTTTGGGGGCGTCACAGTATTAAACATTCATTTACTATAATATAACAATGTCTATATTAAATATACAGATGCTTGACGTCGGCGTCAGTGAGGGCCTAACCTCGATCGATTAGGTCATCAATATAGGTTTCAACTTTAATATATCACTTATGTTCAATTAGAATGATATTATTATATGATTAATAAATTAAAATGTTTTATGCAAATTTTATTTTCAAGTATTATAGTTCGGTTGCTAAGCAGACTGTAAGACCCTGAATTTTATGAAATGAAAGTATTCAATTTTCTTATAATTATTATTCTATTTAGTAAATGGTTAAATTGATAAAAGGTTAAAGTTAAGGGTGGTATTTGAAAATTTTGCAAAGAAAGCAAGTTAATATAAAATATTCGATTGGTCGGTGAATATTCGTTTTAACAAAAAATATTCGTATGACGTCACAATTATTGGTGGAACCCACGACGGAAGTATTGTCGGAGTTAGAAAACGACATAAATATCTTTTATAAAAATAACGATGAAAGTTTTACCGTTAAACTGTTGAACTACCCAGTAGTAAAAGTACAATAATACGTGTGGTTGCATACTAGCACACGATATTGATTATTGATACTTATGTGAGAAGTCACTCAGTTATACTTAATTATTGCTACAGTAATTGCTGCATAATATCTCTCATATTATTGATTCAATTATTGTCACAGTATCAATATTCTATATTATTAAATCAATAATTGAGACGACATAGTTATTCATATTATTATTTATAATATTAACGATGTCTAGAAAGTTCTGTCGAGGAGAGGTTTGGTCACCTAATTGCGCGCCAATAGGGAGAAATCCTTATTGGAAAGCCCCCTCTTTCTTGGGAACTACCTAATTGTTAAATATTATGAGTTATAATATTAATGATGAATAAGTTCGTGTTGATTAAAGATGAAATTGATAGTTCCATTGTGTTGGGATTATTAGTGTTAGTGGAAATCGACATTTATTTCGATAATAATTGATGTCTGGAAGTTATATTGACCAATCGGGTAATTAATCGGATAAATGAGCCATTTATTGCTATTAATTCATATGCTTATAACTATGTATTCACATGTGTGTACTATTGATTCACATGTATGTACTATTAGGAGAGGTGGTGCAAGATTGATAATACTTGCATGACTAAATTAAAAATAGAGGTATAGATGAAGGTTACTATACTGTAATTATTATTTTCACATGTATAGAACTATTGATTCACATGATTGTATTATTAATTCACATGATATACTATTAGGGGAGTGGTGTAAGTTTGATAATACTTACAGGACTAAATTAAAAATAAAAGAAAAGATGAAGGTATTATACTGTAATATTTTGAGCCCCAAAATGTGCAATTATTGAAACTGTATTTTTCTATAAATAGAAGCTCATTCTTCCTTCATTCTCACCAATTCACTAAGACTTACAAGAGCAATTATATAGAGAGAAGCTATAGAGAGAAAGAAGAAGAGAAGTCTGCTACTTCACTATTCAAGTATTCAGTCTTCTTCTGAGGTAAAGGGTATTATTTCTTTCGTATTCATGAAGAGAGTTATTTTTTTTCAATACTCGAAAGGGTTGCTGTCCATTCTTTATTATTCTGTTGGAATAACTTGTCTACGCGGACTACCGCATGCATGGTGAAATTTTTCTGTTGTTCCATTCTTTATTATTCTGTTTGAATAACCTGTCTACGCGGACTACCGCATGCATGGTAAAATTCTTCTGTTATTTCATTCTTTATTATTTTGTTGGAATAACCTATCTACGCAGACTACTGCATGCATGGTGACTGACCCTTCGTATTCATTCTTTATTAAATTGTGGAAATGATCTGTCTATGTGGATTACCGCATGGCGGGTGAAAATCCATTTGCAGTTTTGTATATTCTATTATACTCGTATGAGATATCATTTCTTTTGTACTCGTCATGGAATATCATTTTCATTGGTATTTTCTTTTATGAGTTACTATTCACGGGTTACTATTCACCCGATTACTATTCACTCTAGTATTATTCACTTTCAATTATTCGGGGCACTTTTAGTGTTTGGAGTACTATTCACGAGTTACAATTCACAATTACTTGTTCATCCAGCTTACTATTCACTCTAGTATTATTCACACCGGGTATTCGGGACACTTTTTATGTTGAGTACTATTCATGAGGTACTATTCTCAAAGTACTTATTCACGAGAACACTTATTCACGGTACTTATTCATCCAAAAATATATTTCTTTTCCATCCAAATTATTTTTGATACATGAATATTATTCTTGAATTTTACTCCATAAAGCAGTATCATGTTGACAATTTGGATATTTTTAAACTCTGAATAAATTTAAAGTCTTTAATATTTATCCTTGATTTCATTTGATTAATGCTTATATCATTGTCATCATCCTCATGCTTATATTGTGATGAAAGTCATCTTTGGTTTACGTGCATAGATGGACTGTTGATTGGTATGATTATGACCAGGGATCATTCGGTATAATCATGACCCGTAATGTTACAAATGATGTGGTAAAAGTCCTCATTGGCCTGTAGTGCATTGATGGACAGTTGTTGGTATGATTATGACCAGGGATTATTCGGTAAAATCATGGCCATTGATGATTAAATGAATATCCTTGGCCCGTAGTGCAAGGATGATTCGATGATGTGGTTTATTTATTAAGCTGAGTCTCAGCGATAAAGTTGATGAAAAACTTTTTAAATCATAGAAGATAGTAGATATCATGCTCTACTTGACTCTTCTTATGGATTGCTTATTCCGCTGCAGTTGTTAATCTAAAACTTGTTGTGTATTGTATTCTATCAGTTGTTATACTGTTGAAGGCTAAGGATAATTTATTCTGCATTATCTTAGTCATAATATTTCTTACTGGGCTAGTTGAGTTCACCCTTTTCTTTCATTGTTCTCTTCAGGAAATGAGAATATAGCTGGGACTGGTAGAGGAACGGATTGACGGTCCAGATGGTTGTTTTAGTAGTCCTCACTATTCTGTGAAATAGTGTGATAATAATTATAATGAGGACTCCATTGAGAGTGAATATTGTCTAGAAGACAATATTCTTGTTTAAACTCTTAGCTATATTTTGTCATATATTACCCGATAGTTGTATAATTAAGTTTGTATTTGATTTATGTACCATGTATTTGGCGACTCAGAATGGGTGATGTATACCTATTTTGGGGCGTCCACCACAGATCAGTACGCCTATATACTGGCGCGTCTCTGATCGATCGCATGCGATTTAGCCAGTACTCGCGTTACGATGCCAGCTTTATGGTGACAGTGTTGCGGGAGTTTCACGTAAGTCAAATTACATATATTAAATCAAGGTTTAAGTTATTTACATATTGTTCAAATAATTAATTATACGTACGTTATGTCCGTTTGATAGAGGTATTATAGATACGATCTCAGCATCACTGAGGCAGATGGTGACGCCGTTATTATTGCGCACATCTCGAAGAACTATTTTGGTGGTACATGACGAGATGCGTGTGATGAGCGGTCCGAGCGATGAAGAATTGTCCGCAACTACTATACGTCGATGTCGATCGTTAGCGATGTCGAATCAACATGGGATGCCATGTGTACGTATTGGGATGATGTTGCCTTCAAAACCAAGTCTGAGCAGATGAAGAAGAATCGAGGCCAGCTACGGGTTGTACATACTTCTGGCTCGCAATCGTTTCAGGAGGTTAAGTTGGTATGTATTTATATTTAGTTTAGTTTAATATTAAACTAAAACTATAATAAAGTAAGGTAATATTAATTAATGTACATGATTTAGGCCATGCGGAGTAACTTGGGTCGGCCTCCTACTATGATGGAGTTCTGGGGTAGAGTCCATATGACAAAGGATTCTACATCGGGATCGACGATGTCTCCAGCAGCACTCGCTATACGGGTAATACATTTACTATAATCTCTGTAATTTAGGATCATATTACTTAATTTATAGAATGATACAAAGTTACCTCACATGTACATATATTAAATTACAGGATTGATTTGAGAAGCTTTCAGCTTTGACCGGTATAGCGAGTTAGCTTACATTCTGTCGCTAGAGGCGATCTTGAGGCAATGATTCCACCGCCCCTCCCTACTCGAGAAAATTTTATTTCAGGATGAGGAGATGGCTCTTTGGGTCGTATCTCAGGATACTCCCACTAGCACTATCGGTTGGTATCGAGTGTTGGGGTTTTGCCAAGGATACCAACCTATACACTGCCTGGAGGTATAATATTTTAGTTTATTTCTTGTTTATGAATAAAGTAAACTTAATTATAATATTATTCATGTTATATTTATTTTTGTAGGCTCTAGTCAGCGTCTGCGTCCGAGAGCCCCTGTGGGACCATCACATACGGGCGCTGGCTTAGACGATGCTTTGTTCCAGCGGGTTATGGCTGCCTGCTCGGAGAGGTTTGAGATGGATTCGTTATTCCGTCATTGGGACCTACCCAGTCGTTCTCGCCTCCATCACTTATGCATGAGACATTGCAAATTTGGTGCCACCGTCGAGAATAATGGGTGGTATCCCTCAGAGCAATTCACCGCTCTACACGACGAAATTGTTCGGATGATGGTTACCTTACTGGACGCGTTTGGGTCATTGCTGAGTCAGCCCTCGACTACTCAGGTATACTATTCATAATATAATTCAAGTATATATTCTGCATGTTATGTAATTTTCATTTAATTAGTTATCTTTAACTGTATTATATATATGGACTAATGAGTTACATTATATTAACTCAACAGGGTGACGATCGGGCTGACGATGCTGAGCAGTTGGACGACGACGACCCGTGACATAGTTTTGTATATGATTTGTACATATTTACTTAGTTTTTAGCTTAATGTGATGTAAATTTTAATAGTTTAGCTGATTTTTGACGTATTATAGCTTTTATTTATCATTACTTTAGTTTGACATATTTACGTTAGTTTAAATGCATATTTAATATACTTTAGTTGATTAGAACTTTAGTTTAATGTCATATTCATGTTGGCCTTGGTAATTCATATTCATGTTGGCCATTATTGTTGGCCTTGGATTATATTTATGTGTTATATGTTGTTGGGGAAAAAACAGGTTTACAGGTACAAAAAATGTGGGTATTATTACCCTGTATATTGCCAAAACAGTATAAATATTAAAAAAAAGAAGAAGAAGACTAACCTCGATGGAATTCCTTTGAAATTAAGCCCCTCCTACTTTTCCATGAGATGCCACGTGGTAGGGGTGCTCAAAAAATTCAGTTTTTTCGGTTTTTTACCGAACCGGTTGGAACCGAAATCGGCGGTACCAGTTTTTTCGGTATCGATTTTTTCGGTACCGATTTTTCGGTTTTTTTATACTTTTCGATACCGGTACCGGTTCTTAACTTTTTGCATTCGCTACAGAACCGAAAAACCAAAAAATTGAATTTTTCAAACTGAAAAACCAACTGACTTGGTATCCCCACTCTACATTTTTAAAGAAAAGACCGAACATGTTGCCTCATTCAACTCATGTCAAAACTCGCATCTTTCTTCCGGTTATTAGTTCAAACTGATTGGTGTTCAACCGTGGCCTCTGCTGCATAGTAGATCCAAAGAATGTAGTATATCTTATTCTACTATCCACTAAATTAATATGGTTTTCTAATGCCCATTGTTTAATATTCTTTATAGCCTTAATTAATAGACACTTCAAAACCAAATCTAAGTACTGAGGACAAATATCCACTTAGAGCCCTCAACAGTATTCAAAAACTTCCCAGTTTGTTTGTAGACAAGTTTTCCGTTCTCTATAATCAATATGGATCAAATTATTAGATATGGATCAAATTATTAGATAAACTTAAGAATTTCTTCTATAATAATTAATACTTAAGACTTTCTTCAATTGATATATAATTGTAGATGATTTCTTAATTTTAAATTTTTTTTGTTAATATATTAAAAAAAATTATTTAATTATTATTATTTATTAATAAGTATAAATATTACCATGCATGCGGTATAATCGAAAACCGAACCAGAAAAAATCGGTACCGCTTTTGTACCAAACCGGTACCAAAACCGATAATTCGGTATCGGTTCCGGGTCTTGTTTTTTCGGTTATTTCGGATCGGTACCGGTTCGATTTTTTATCGATGAGCACCCCTACCACGTGGCAGGTTTAGTCTCGACCGAATATTCTCGACGGATATAATTCAGTCGAGAATAGATTAATCTCGACCGAATATTTCGTCGAGGTTAGTTTGTCGAGGATAGATATCTCCGACTGAAAGATCGACGAACTTAATTTCAACGTGCTTATATCCGACTGAATTTCTGATCGAATATTTCGTCGAAATTAAAATAATCTCGACGAATTATGCTTAATTCCGACAGAATATTCCGTCGGAAATAACCCTTTTTGTTGTAGTGACACAACAACCACATTATGTGCGACCTATATTAGCGACCGCATGCGGTCGCTGATGTCCATTGGCGAACAAAGGCGATCGCTGATATGCGGTCGCAAATAATCTTTTTTCTTGTAGTGTTTGTTTATTTGTCAGAATCCAGATTCCCTGGATCAGCTCATGGAGAATAATGAAAAGAAAAGTTTGATGGTGGGGGAAACGCCTAGTTCGTGACAAAAGGCAATGAACGAGACAATATAGATGTAGGAGTTCGGCACCAGTTGGGATAGACCGACTCCGATGAATCCTAAAAAGGTGATGATGAAGGCGTGTAAGGGAAGACGAACCCCATATTTGAGGGTGGTAATTAAGGGCGATAGGAGTCCACCCATTGAGTCGGTGATACATTCGCTTGGTTGGGAGAGCGACTCGGATGTCATAGCTAGGTTGTCGGAATACGATATAGTTCTCGTATTTCGACGAGGTCGTCACCATTGATTGTGGATTCGGTGTTGATGTGGGTAAAATCTTCTTCATTCAAGTATTCTCTCATCATTTTTTGTATATCAAGTTCAACTTGAGAAATGATTGGAGCTTGGGGGCAGTGGTGGTGGTAGTAATTATGGTGGAGTCGGTGGTAATGCAAGTGCCGATGGTGGATGAAATTGCTATAGTCGTGGGAATGGAAGCAGCCATAAAGATGTTGGTGGTATTTTCGGTAGTGGTGATTGGGACATCAGAACTTGGAATGTTTAGAGCAGGTATGAGAACTGTGATCACTATAAATATAAGGTTATATTTTGGTTCTCAGATACACACAATTTATTATTATTTTTTCTGTGTAGGATTGAATGTGTTTTTTGTGATTGAGGTGTGTGGAATAATGTTAAAATTAACACCAAAAAAATTCTTTTTTTTTTCAAATTCGAATAAGAAGTTAATAATAATACATTTAAAAAATTAATTATCTTCTCTACTTCAGTTCAGAAAACAAGGTAAAATTAACAAAGCAAAAGGAAAACAAAGTATATGTATAAAATGATATATATTAATTTTTTATAGGCTTCGTCTGAAATTTGAAAAAATCAAGAAAGGAAGGAAAGGAAAAGAAAAATAAAAGAAAATTTTTAAAATTTTCTTTTCTTAAGCATTTTCGTAAAATTTTGAAATATTTTCTTAAAATATGGACTTAACTTTGAAATATGGTAAAATAATAACATTTTTACTTGTTAAGAGAATTTGTTGTTAAGAGAATTTGTTAATTTTAATGGAGCATTTTATACTAGACTAGATTATCGCATCATTCTCTATATAAGATTTTACTAGATAGTGGTTATATTTATGTTCATTGAGATATATTTATTATTTTTAATTCCAATAAACACAATAAAAATAGTTCTCACAAAGGATAAAAATAATCTTTTAAACAAGAGATGATAATGAAATTAAGGGGGGAATTGAATCATCTCATGAGAAATAAAATCCCACACATGAAAAAACAACATATTAAACGATAATACAATACTACTCCCTAAATTCTATAAAAGATATATGTCTTAAATATATTTTTCATATAATTTAATAAAAGTAAAATTAAATGATAGCAGTGGCGGAACCAAAACAAAATTTGAGGGGGGTCAAAATTTGAGGCGGATCCTAGCAATGACGATGTGTAGGTTCTTGACTGACGAGTAGAGTCCTAACTTCGATAATGTTCTATTGCTTCCAACTCTTTTTTTTATGAGTAATCCTATATAATTCCCAAAAAAATAAAAAAAAATCCCAATTACAAAATTTTAAAATTTTAAGAGAATATTTTTTTCATTTTTATTTTATTAAATATATTGAGTGTTTAATTCAGGTAACATAATATTAGTGATGTTAAACTTCAGGTATTATGTCATTTTACACTCTCATATAGAAATTAAAAGTGTAATTTATTTATTGTGTCTGGAAAATTAGACATTAAATTTAAATAATACTCTTTTTCGTTTCAAAAATAATAGCGTATATATTAAATTTTAAATTGATGAAATTTATTTAATTTTAATTAATATAATTATTATAATTGTATAATATATAAAAATTATATTAATCATAAAAATAATATAATTTTAAATTTTTATGAATCAAATTAATTTTAATCTCTAATTTTAAAATAAAAAAGTATAATGAGCTGCTTGGGAATTGAGATTGTGGATTTTATCGTATTGGGGTTCGCACTTTATCTGTCAAATTCCATGATTAAAAGATTTGAAAAAATATTCTTTCTCCCATACATGTCCATTAAATAAGTACTGCCACTTTAGTTTACAAAAGAAAAATGAAAAAAGAAAAAGAAAAAAGAGGAGGACGTACTGCGTACAAGCTCCACCGCCTCCACCATTATCGACTCCCTCATGGACCGCCTCCACCGGCCACCACACAAGCGACGTCTCCGTGGCACTCAAGTGCCTCTTCACCATTCACCATATCATCAAGTGCGAGCCTCTTGGACCCGCCCCCGTCGGCCACCCCCGCCCTTGCCCCGCCCTGCCCCGCCCTAGTTCTGCTTGAACCACCGCTGCTATCGGGGGCGCCTCTGAATGATAGAGACTAAATAAGTTCCCTTTTTTTTATTCACAGTATAGACTGCACAAAAGTATACTAAAGATTTTCTCTTACATTTTAACAAAAACAAAAAACAAAAAAACAAAAAGTAGTACTATAACCTACTTAATGACTTTTGAGAGTAAAATAAATCTTTTCCGTGAAGCAGCCAACATGAAACACACGTGTTTTATACAATATTTTCATTTAAATTATGTATTAATATTCTTCAATCATCTTTTATGAGATGAAAGAGTACAAAAAATGATGGCGAAGAGAGTGTATTCTTCTATATATATTTGTCTATATAATTAATTAAGTCGTGAAAAAACTAATATTTGTAAGGTATATATAGGAAGCACTCAGTGATTACTCATTGGACATATATTGGGATGGATTACTTTAGTGTTTTATATTCTAGAATATTATCTATATAAACTTTTAAATTTTAAAATTTAGATATTCATAAAGAAACAATTATCTTTAAGAAAATATTATAATGTTAATACCTAATTAAACAAAAATGACATGAGAATATTAAATTAAAAGTGGCAGCCCCTCACGGGCAATTTGACCCTCCCATGAGAGTTTTGACTGGTCCTCGATCTTGTCTCTTGGTCAAATATGCCAAACGTCATTCCTCTTGCATGCATGCAACGGGTTAGACTTTGGGCCGTAATTTTTTAACTCAAAAAATTTAGGCCGTTTTTGGCCCGGCTCGTGAAACTTTTATTTTTTGTTTTTTACGTGAGAAGTCTTCTTTTATGGGTTATGAGAACTAACACAAAACATGTAAGTAAATAAATAAGAGTTAAACCAATCGAAATTACAATAACTATTTATTTTAATGCAATCTTCAATATAAAAATATATTTTTAATTATTGTAGTTGTAGTAAATAATAATTGTAGTTTGAAATTTCTTAATTGATGTGGTTGTTAATAATGAGATATTGGGTAATGCCTAAAATCATGTCATGCAAATCTTCTGAAAATCAATTTAAATTGCTAAAATCTTGGCATCTCCAAGTTCCAACCGTATAAATCTTAGAAATTAATTAGATATCTCTTGGAATAATATTTGTGGAGTCATGAATGCATTTTTTAAAGTTAAATAAATTATATTAATTTTAAAGTATAATTTTAAAAAATTAAATTTGATTATATACTTTGAAAGTAATTTATAATACTATTAAAATTTTAATTGATTGAGGTATGTAGTTAATGTAGGTAATTAGAATTATTGTTTATTATAAATTATTTTATTATTTTAATATTTATTATTATTACTATTTTTGGATAGTAAAATTTAAAAAAAATAAATAGAAGAAGAAACCCATGGTAGCCCCCATCACGGGCCTAACATTTTCGCCCGCCAAAATTCGAGGGCCTTTTTGGCCTGCTTACATTATTATTAGCCTCTTCCGCCCCCTTCACCGCCTGTCACCCGTCAGTCCGTCAGTCCGTCAGTCCGTTTGCCTGTTTGCCCCCTCTAATCTTCTTCAAGCCTTTAATTAATCACCTGCATTCCAAATTTCGAATTAATTAATGGCCCCAAATCTAAATCATCTCATCACGGTCTTTGCTCTTCTTCTTATATTCACCACAGTATGTTTCAATACTGAAGCTCGTCCTCTCAATGGTATGAATCCTGAGAGTTATATGAGCAAAGCGATTGATCAGAATATCTTTAATGGTTTTTATATCGCAGGTATTAAAAATTCCGGTGGTCCTAGCCCCGGAGGTAAAGGACATATATAATGTTCCTAATGCTGAAAATGTTCTAGGGGATATCAAGAATTCTGGACCAGCTCCTGGAGGAGAGGGGCATGAGTTTGTGAATGTAGAAGTTCTTGGAGAGAGAGAAAATTCGGGACCAGCTCCAGGAAGGGAAGGACATAATTTTCATAATGCTGAAACTGTAGAAGAAATCAATAATTCTGGACCAGCTCCAGGAGGGGAAGGACATGGCCTCAAGGATGCTGAAATTCTCGGTGAGAAGAAGAACAACTCCGGACCGTCTACGGGAAGAAAAGGACACTAATATCATGTTGATTGGCACGTCACGGACATATTTTCTTGAAAATTTTATTTATTTATTTATTTTTAATCTTTTAACAAACTCATTATATAACTAGCTATTCTTTTTATTCATTGGGCTATCCATACTATTTGAGGTATTCTTTTGATTACACCCAAAACTCAAGTAATCAGTTACATTGCTGTAAAATTTATAATAATTACTGCATGCAACACTATTTGTACTTTTTGTTCGATCTTTATTCATCATGTAACAAATCTTTGGTTTATGACAATTATATATGTTCAGAAAAATAACACTACTTTTGTTGTGATGCTCTCTTCTAAGCTATAATTGCTTCAAATCACAATGTATCAAAATGCTGACTATATAAATGGATATTTTAACAATGGGACCCACCCATCGGCTTAATTCATAGACCGACTAATTAAAAGTTCATAACTTGTTAATTGTTTGTTCCCTTGGTAACAAAGTTAATTAAGTCTTATCCAACCCATGATCTGGGTTACATATATACATACAAGCTAGAGAGTAAAAACATTATATATACGATCTGGTGCATTGTTTAATACTAACAAGATAAAATTAATTGTTAATGTTTTTTTAAAACAATCCAACCCAAGCTAGGGTGCAACTAATTAAAGAAAGAAAATAAAGACTTCATGGACTGGTTGGAAGAGCATATATATACACATGCATATTGGTTTGAAGGGAAAAAAAGAATTATCCCCACAAGAGAGAGGCAATATATGGATCAAAAAGACATGAACTTATTATATATCTTATGCTTGCATTAGGATCGAGTTTACATTATAATTTAGAAGGCTTAATTTATTAGGAGTTTGCACTTGGACAATTAATCCATACATGATCATTCATCATTTTTAGTTTCTTGAATCAACTCATGATACAAGGAATATACTGAAAGTTTTAGCAATTACTTCAACCCCTTGGAATATTCAAACCAATGATACTTATGCATGACTGTTTTGTAGGATCCTGAGCATATATGGTGATCCATGAATATAACTGTATAAATTATAATTCTCTATTCCACAAAAGAAGCTTCATTTAAGATTATAAAAAGTGTAACAACTCGGGTCAAATTAAATCATAGTATGCCAATTAAGATTCAATGCGTTTTCTCAATAATATCTTCTCACAAGTCATCTTAGCTCAAACTCACTTAAAAGGTTATGTCTGAATTAAGGCATTAAAAATAAAAGCTCGAGCCCTTTTATACACATATCAAACTATCCCACATGTTACAATATGTAATTGGGGTATTTCAAAAAAATTTATTTGTGAAATCTTAAAATTAATGCATTCATGTTAATTTTGAAAACAACAAATTTTTGTGATTAAAATTTCTAATTTTTAATATATTTTACAATTTTATTGACTAAAATTAAATAAATTCAAATTTTTAAAATTTCACGAATTTAAGTTTAGAAAGTGAAATTGAAATTCTCTTTGTGGAAAGTGAGGTATAAATATGTACAGTTAACCATTTATGTGCTTAAGAAGAATCGGACAAAACTTTGTACAACTAGTTAAATCAACGATCGAGACAGTTAACTGAAGCAATAAGATTCTATTTAACTTTAAGTTGAATACCTTTTATTTTCAGCAAGAAGATTTGAATGCAATGTATATAGCATATAGTATATATGGAACAAAAACGGAATCATCATACTATATACTCCACTATTTATTGACTTGAAGAGGAATTAATAAAAGATACTATATACTCCACTATTTAAGTTGAATACCTTTTATTTTCAGCAAGAAGATTTGAATGCAATGTATATAGCATATAGTATATATGGAACAAAAACGGAATCATCGTACTGTTTGAATGATACTACGGCTAGTACTGAATATATATATATATATATATATATATGGTGATGGAATACATGCAGTAGTTTAGTTTAATTAATTCATTTGAAATTAATATTATTTAAATTTGCTTAAGACCAAACGATGAGACTAACCTTTGAAGGTTTGAATTAATACCCTTGGAAGCCAGCTGAAGCAGCAAAGAAGACTCTAATATTTGACTTCAAGTTGAATACTTTATATGTAGTATTTGGAAGAAGACTTGAATGAATATATGAATTAATTCATTGTATGTATATTGTAAGCATGCATGCATATTAATTGTTGAAAAGAATCTTTGAATGAAATGAAGAACGTGATGAATCCCTTGGTATGGAAAAGGAAGCATCATATGCAAGGGGCGGAGTCACCCATGGGCTAGTGTAGGCTCTAGCCCGGGTGGATTTTTTGACAAATATTTAGCATTTATATATCTTATCAGCTCAATCTTCATAAGTCCTGTTCCTACATCACATGTCCCATGTTAATTATTATCCGACCCATTCCATATATTTTCCTTCTCTCTAAACTACTTCAAACCTTTATCAATTGCTCTTGGTTTTCGGGTGAAACTAATAATGGAATGAAAGCTGCAAATTGAATTGGGAAGGAATTGAAGCTTATTTTCGGCAAGAGGAAAATGATTTTGGCTAACATCAATGCAGATAACAAGAATTTTCATGAAAGGCACAACATAAGTGTAGACACTCAAAATTTTCTTTTCCTGTTACTAACTATGCAGGAGGGAAAAAGCGTCTTTTTCACACTCCAGAGGTAACCCTGGAGGACTACAACATCATTTCCCGACCCCGGAGTTAACCCCGAGAGGTCAAGCCAACCTCAGAGATAACTCTGAGTACATTCAGAGTCAACAAAGATGACCATCTCGTAGATAACCACAGGAAAACCCCATAACTGTATGCGAAAACCCGGAGATAACCGGGAGGGGCAAAATGGTCATTTGCCAACTCAACTTCACTTCAAATCAAGTACACTCATGATAACTCAAATTGATTCAAAATTAGTCCCACAAGACTCATATCTTAACTTTGGCGAAAACTACGACCACGCTGAATCCACCGGATTGCTGGACGGAACCCGGAATGCTATTTCGGTCATGGACCCATCTTCCTGGAATCAAAAAAGGTAAATCTCATGTCATTGCGTAACTCTCGACAAAAGCAGTCCGAAGATGGTCTTGTACACCTCGTTCGGATGCTCGGATTGAAGTTCTGCAAGTTCGAGCAAACATTACATTGCACGAATGCACGTACTTCGAGACGACGGGACCCGCAGAACCCCGGGTAGTTCGGGCAGCCGCAGGTGTAACAGAGGCTGCCATAGGTACACCTGCGGCAGTCAGTTCTATAAATATAGGGCTTGGGCTAGCCATTTTGGGAGAGAAAATAACGAGGAATCCCTGTCCATTTGGCTTTGTACACCCCATAAACTGAGTATTGTCTTATTTCAAACACTTTTGAGCTTATATTTTGTCATATTTTTACCGGCGTGAGCCGAGTATTCATCCATCTAGAGTCATAGAAGTCTACATTGGCAGCTCACTGTAAGCCTTCTCACATTCTATAAAGTCTTCTTCTCATATTAGCACACACTGTTATACACATTGAGAGTCGTGTTGTGTGCGTATGCCCGGACTTCGGTTCGTGGTTTTCATTTACGTGGTTTATATATATATATATATATATATATATATATATATATATATATATATATATATTTTCATACATGGACTAACATTATCGAGTTATGCCTCGATTGAGCTGAACTTGATGCAGGAGCATTTATTTGCTTATATATATATATATATATATATATATATATATATATATAATTGTTGTCACACATATCCGATGAGCCCTAATTTTACATCCTATATTTACTCGCTTTTATATATATATATATATATATATATATATATATATATATATATATATATATATATATATATATATATAATTGTTGTCGGACATATCAGATAGTGCTGGATTCACATCCCAAGTGCGTTCTTCGCTTTTATATATATATTTGTACATATATATATATATATATACATTTTTACATTTCATCAGAACTGAGTTTACTTACATTGGCCTTTTCTTTGCTTTATTTACATTTCGTCTCACTTTGGAGTTTACTTCGTGGCGGTTGATCGCTTTTATGCTTTATTTTTATTTAAATCTGCACTCGAATTTACTTAAGTGGCGATTGATTGCATTATTGCTTTATTTACTTTTCGTCCCCACCTAGAGTTTACTTATTGGTGGTTGATCATATATATATATATATATATTTACCGCTTTTATATATTTACATTTCCGATCCCCATGGAGTTGCTTCGTGGTGGTTGATCTTGTCTGTATATATATATTTACAGCTTTTATATATATAATTGCTTACTGCTTTTCATACAAACTGCAGTATCATGTGAGCCTAGGAATCATGTGATCACAGGTTCAGTTTACTCAATCTAGATTCGGTTCCCATGATGGACATTTTTCACCATAAGCATCTCATACATTATTTTACAAAGGTCGAATTTCCTTGGATGGTTTGTCAATGCCCGTGAGGAGTTCGACATCTGCTCAGATATTATTTTCTAGAATGCTTCGCATCTCGAAAATAAAAGCAAACAAGCCAAACATTTAATAATAAAATGGAAGTATGAAAAGGTCTCAATTCCTATTGAGCACAGGGTTTGAAAAACCTCTTTTACAAAACGTCATTGTTATATCTTGGTTAAAACTGAATTTTTCTATAAAATTCAAACCTTGTGTATATATATAGGTGCGAACGAGGCCTCGTACTACTTTCAAATAATTGCACATTGATCCACACACACACATTCATATAATAATTTCTTTGAAAAGTGGCGGTCACTGTGACGCCCCCAAAATTAGGTATACATCACCCATCTTGGGTCGCCACTTACATGGTACAGAATTTAAATACAACTTACTAACATAACTGTAGGTGTACAATCGACATAAATCGTGAGTTTAAATACAAATATCATCTACTAGATATTATACAAACTCAAAAAGGAGTCCTCATTACAATTATTATCACACTATTTCACGTAATAGTGAGGACTACTAATGCTATCTTCGGGACCATCACTTTCGTTTCCCAGGCTCGTCGTCTGTATATTCTCATTTCACAGAGAACGGTGAAAGAAAGGGTGAGCTCAACTAGCCCAAAGAAGAAATATTATGACTAAGATAATGCGTAATAAATTATCAATAGTCTTCAACAATGTTAAACCGATAAAATACAATAGACAACCAGGTTTAATCTGCGTGAATATCTGAATCCATTAAAAGAGTCAAGTAGAAAATAAAGTCTACTATCTTTTAGGTTTTAAAGGTTTTCATCATCATTATAGTTGAGACTCACTTTAATAAATATTCCACATCATCGAATCACCCACGAACTACGGCCAAGGATATTCTTTAAGATATCGCGACCACAATTATTCATGCACTACGGGCGAAGAATATTTGTGTATTCATTAATGGTCATGATCATGCCAACAATGTCCATCAATGCACTACTACTAATCGAGGATTTTTACCACATCATTTGTAACATTACGGTCATGATTACAATCGAATAGTCTCTCGGTCATAATCATACCAAGTCCATCTATGCACTACTGTGCCACAGATGACTTTCAAACATAATATAAACATGAGGATGATGACAATGATATAAGAATTCAATAAAACAAGTTCAAGAATTATTTTATCCGGGAATTATTAACGTCCAAATTAGTAAAATTCAAGAATGATCGTAAGAATATTTCCATGAAAAGATCTTTGGATGAAACGCAAATATCAAGGATATTCTACTAATTTCATGGAGTATAGAAGTCAAAGTTTTAACCAACCGGGTATAATAAAGAATGGAATAACAAAAGAAATCAACATGCATGCGGTTGCAGATGATGTGCGAGTTATTCAACAGAATAATAATAACGGAACCAGTGTCGGGTGAAATTCACACAAGCGTGATGTTTCAACAGAATAATAAAGATGGAACCGCATCCGGTGTAAAACACACGATAGGATATTCCAACAGAATGATAAAGACGGAACCAAATTCCCGTGTAAAACACACGAGATAGGATGTTCCAACAGAATAATAAAGATTTTAACCAGTCCTGTAAAACACATGAGACAGGATGTTCCAACGAGAATAATAAAGATTTTAACCAGTCCCATGTAAAACACGTGCGAGGATGTTCCAATGAAATCATAGAAGAATGTCACCAAGTATAGGGTAAACCATGAGATCTGAGTTATTCCAATGAGAATAATAAGCAATGGAATAACAACAGTTCTCTTCGTGAATAAGAAAGAATAACACCCTTACATTTGGTAGAAGATTGAATCTGCAAGAAGGTTGTAGTAACAAAATACTCTTCTTCTTTCTCTCTTATTCTCTCTATATTTTCTCTCTCTATAGCTTGAATGAATTAAATGAAAAATAATGAAGCCCTAGGCCTCTATTTATAGAAGATTTCTAGCTTAGCAGACTTAGTGTGAAAAGCCGCAAGTGGCTTGACGGTGGTTTGGCCTTTGTAATGTGAAACGACAAGTGGTTCGACGCCTGTAATGTGAAACGACAAGTGGTTCGACGTCTGGTAAAGGTAATTACTATTAACGAAGGTAAATACTATTGACGAAGGTAAATACTATTCACAAGGGTAATTACTATTGACGAAGGTAAATACTATTCACAAGGGTAATTACTATTAGCGAAGGTAATTACTATTGAATGTAAGGTAAATACTATTCATAAGGGTAATTACTATTGACGAAGAGACTCTTAGATGATGACATATGAGCCCCCATAAAATAATCAAACTTACCACAAATCATCATTTTTTTCATCAACACATATTTAATCTTTCAACAATTATTAATCATTTATAACTTGTCGCCTCAATTATTGATTTAATACTATAACATATTATCTGATGATAATCTTGTGACAATAATTGAATCAATAATATAAGAGATATGATGCAAAGAATTCTCAGTAGCAATAATTGAGCATAGTGAGTGACTTCTCACGTAAGCATCAATAATCAATCTGGTGTGCTACTCTTATGCAACTACGCCATTATTCGTATTTTTACCACCGGGTAGTTCAATGGTTTTAACAGAATACCTCCGTAGTTATTTTTATAAAATATTTTTGTCGTTTTCTCGATCCGACCAATAATTACATTGTAGGGGTCCACCAATGATTGAGCCATTGTACGAATATTCCCTAACAAAAAGAATATTCCTCGACCAAACGAATATTTTATAACAACTTGCATACTTTGCAAAATTTATAAATATTACACACAACTATAACATTATATCAAATTTATTCCATAATATTCAAAAATGATATTTATAGAAAAATTCATCTTTATTTATAAAAGATGGGGTCTTACAACCTCCCTTCTTATGAAATTTCGCCTCAAATTAGTGGTATGCGATACTGGTATGTCAAGAGGTAAGGATACCTTGATTTCATTTCGATTCTAACTCCCAAGTCATTTCCTCAACATCGTGGTTCCTCCACAAAACTTTGACTTGAGTATAACCTCGAGGCGTAGAATATGTTCCTTCTATCCAAAATTTGAACAGGAACCTCTTCATATACGTCAAATCTTCCGCTTTTTTCATCCTGTTTCTAACTTTCAATAATATGGTTCGGGTCTTTCACATATTTACGTAACATAGATATGTGAAAAACGCGTTATGAACACGAGAGACATATTTGGCGAAAAGCGAGTCTATAGGCCAGCGGTTCCTACTCGATCGAGGATTAAAATGGACCGATGAATCGAGGATTAAGTTTTCCTCTCTTTCCAAATCTTGTAACTCCTTTCCATGGAGCAACTCTTAACAACACACGATCTCCTATATCGAATTCCACGTCCTTTCAATGAAGATCGGCATAACTTTTTTATCGATTTTGTGAGGTTTTTATACGTTGTTTGGATCGTTTGAATCTTTTCCAGTAGTCATACGTACCAACTCCCATCCCAACAACGTTGCTTCACCCACCTCATCCCAAAGACATCTTTGAAGCGACACTTTCTTCCATACAACGCTTGAATGGAGCCATGCCAATACTTGCTTGATAATCTGTTGTTGTAGGAAAACTCCACCAATGGTAAGAACTTGTCCCAACTCCCTTGAAATCAAGGACACACAGAGTCTTAATAGATCTTCAAGAGTTTGAATAGTCCTCTCCATTACTGGTCCGTCCGCCGAGGATGATATCTTAGAGCTAAATCGTAAGTCTGTGCCCATAGCTTTTTGCAAACTAACCCAAAATCGTGAAGTGAATCTTGGGTCTCGATCGAAACTATAGATACTGCAGCGTACCATGCGGTCTTACAATCTGTTTATGTACATACTGAGCAAGACGTTCAAGTGTTTCAGTGTATAAGTTTCTCAGATTCGGTAAGAAATGAGCGGACTTGGTCAATCTATCAACAATGACCCAAATCGCATCAATGCCTTGAGAAACTTTAGGAAGACCGTGAACGAAATCCATGGTAATGTGCTCCCACTTCCATTCCGGAATTTCAAGTGGTTCTGCAATGGACCTTTTGGTACTTGATGCTCCGCTTTAACTCGTTGACAAGTTAGACACCTTGAGATAAACAATATTTATCTCTCTTTCATATTGCTCCACCAAAATGTATGACGAATATCATGATACATTTTGGTACTCCTGTGATGGATTGCAAATGGTGTGTTATCGCCTCCATCATGATATTATACTTTAAATCGGTCATTAGGAACACAAAGTCCGAGTTGACTCAAGTATTCCTTCTTCATCGATTCTTGCTTAAAAGATAAGACCTTCTTGCACTTTTTCCTCATATACGCATCGGCTCGTGTCCAGTAGCTTGAGCGACTTTAACTTTATCGATTAAAGTCGGTTCTACTCAGATACTCGCTTATCATCACATGCGTCCTCGAGTCTTTAACTCTATCTCCATCCTTTGCAAGTCACACAAAATGGGTCTTTGCGTTGACAACATTACAGACTCAGACTTGCATATGATTTTCTCAATAAATCGTCACTACCACGCTTAAACTTTTCGGGATGGTATTGGATGGTATGATCATAATCTTTCAATGAGTTCTAGCCAACGTCGTTGTCGCATGTTGAGTTCCTTTTGAGTGAAGAAATATTTGAGGCTTTTATGATCCGTAAAGATCTCCACTTTCTCCCATACAAGTAATGCCTCCAAATTTTAAGTGCGAAAGACAATTGCCAACTCTAGATCATGAGTAGGATAATTCCTCTCATATTCTTTGAGTTGTCGCGAGGCATAAAGCTATTACTTTTCCATGTTGCATGAGAACACATCCCAACCCTTTGCTCAAGCATCATTTGTAGATGACAAATCCTCTCGAGCCGGATGGTATTGTCCGAGCAGTCTTTGAAATAAGTCTCCTCTTGAGTTCTTGAAAACTCTTCTCACATTCTTCGCTCCAACCGAACTTTGTATCTTTCCGAGTCACCGAAGTCGATGGAATAGCGATTCGAGAAAATCCTTCCACGAATCTCCGATAATAACCAATTTAAACCGAAAAGCTACGTGCTTTCGATTATCGATTTAGGTTGTTCCCGACTTTGAATAGCTTCAATCTCTTTGGTCAACAGATATTCCATGACTTGATACCCGCGCCCAAGGAATGCTACTTCTTGAAGCCGAACTTCGCATTTCTTCAACTTGGCATAAAGCTTATATTCACGAAGCTTTTGGAGTGTCGACCTCAAGTGTTGCTCATGATCTTCACGGCTTTTGGAATAAATAAGGATGTCATCAATAAAGACGCACCACAAAGTGATCTAAATATTCCTTGAATACTCGGTTCATCATATCCATGAAGGCAAAGAGAGCATTAGTCAATCCAAAGGACATGACTTGGAATTCATAATGCCCGCATAGGGAGTTACGAAGCCGTCTTTGGAATGTCGTGAGCTCTAATCTTCAATTGGTAATATCCTAACGAAGATCAATCTTTGAAAAGAATTTGGCTCCTTAAATTGGTCAAACAGTCATCAATACGTGGCAATGGATACCTATTTTGATGGTGACGTGATTCAACTCCAGATAATCAATACAAAGTCGCATACTCCCATCTTTCTTCTTCACGAATAGAAACAGAGCACCCAAGGAGAAGTACTTGGACGAATAAAGCCAATGTCTAACAATTCCTGCGGTTGGGTCTTTAACTCCACGAAGTTCAATAGAGCCATTCGATATGGGGCTTTGAAAATAGGTTTTGTACCGGGTTCAAGTCGATACAAAATTCAATTTCACGCCCGGGGTAGGCCAGAAGTTCTTCTGAGAATACGTCAGAAATTTATTAACAATAGAATATCGTTTAAAACCGGCGTATTTTTATTTAAATCAGTGATATGAGCTAAGAAAGCTTGACATCCGCTTTTCAATAAACGAATAGCTTTATGGCTTGAGATGACCGTGATTGATTTTAATGGTTTGGTCGTTTGAATTCGCATAATAGGTTGATTAGGAATATGAAAGCTAACAACCTTACGAAAAACAATCAATTTTTGCATGATAAGTAGTTAACCAATCAATCCTAGAATCACGTCAAATGCAAGTATTTTTAATGAAATAAGATCGACGGGTAATGTGAGGGTACCGATTTGAACCAAACAAGACTTATAAACAATGGATGTAATGAAGGTTTCTCCCAACGGAGTTTCCACAGATAAGTCAAAGTCTAATTTCTCCGAGTCAAATTTAATCGATGAGCGCAAGTAGGAGAAATAAAAGAATGGGTAGAACCAGATCAAATAAAGTATAGACTTCATTAGAGTTTATGATAAGCTTACTCGTGATGACCTCATTCGATTCCTTGCTCTTTGGGAGGTCACAACAAACGCCTCCTCTCCACCACTTTCTTTTTGAATTTTCCGGGATGGCCTTTGGTGCCTCCATCCTAGGCCAATTTGTCTTCTGTGAACGCACAAAATCGAGCTAAGTGACCTTCTCTTCCACAATTATAACATGCTTTGACTTGCATGACGCAGATTTGATCGATGTGTCCCTCTCCTCCGCATTTGAAGCATACGATAGGTGGTCTTTCTCCTTCCTTAACAATGGGTGCTTTGGTCTTGACGTCTTTCCACCATTGTTGAATCTCCGCTTTCTTGAAATGTCCATTCTTATTGTTTTGGCCCCGATTACCACCGAAGTGGTTACCATATCCGCATGTTGATTCCCTCCACGCTTGTTGTCACCGCCAATCGATGACTACTCTCTGTATTATAATTTTGTCATACCGCTCTCTTTTAGTTGCGTTGACTCATTATCGCGTTCCACTAATCGGAGCCCTATTTACAACATCTGAATACAAACACGCTTTATGAGAAATAAGATGTTGACGTATCTCCGACTTCAAACCTCTTAAAACATTCGCGCCATTCTCTCTTCATTATCCACTGAGTGGGACGAAACCGTGATAACTCCGCAAATTTTGCCTCGTATTGCGACACGGTCATATTGTTTTGTTCCAACTTGATAAATTCCACCTCCTTCATGTGGCGAATACTTTCGTGAAAGTATTTGTCGTTGAATGTACTCCCCGAAACTTCTCCCAAGATATCTTCAAGACAAAGAAGTTGAGTACGCTTTTGATTTCCCACCAAGAATCTCTGCTCACAAGCAACATAAAGGCGTGAGGGAACCTTTTGCTCCTCGGAGCATCCCAAGACATCAAATATCTTGGTAATCTACTTTATCCATGCTTCCGCCGTATGGTTTTGGCTCTCCTTAAACTCCGGTGGTCCCAAATCCTTAAATTGTTTAGCGGTGACCGCTTTAGAGAGAGTGTGTTTCCACCTACGTTTTGGACAGAGTCGCTCGCCTTTCTTTGTTGCATAAATTACATAAAGCCTCTAAACATTTGATCATTCATCATTTGGTCAGTGTTGTTGTTTGCATGAGGATTGTCGCCTTCCTGATGCATATTATCCTGATTATTGATATGTGGTGAATCAACAATCGCTCATACGCTCCATTGCTATTCTCAACATTCTCGGATGTCATTTTCGAGATCTCGCCACAAAACAAAAGGTTAATTGACATGTAACAAATTATCTCTATCTTCCGACCAACCAATAAAATAGCACATAAACTTAGGTAGGTCATACTTAGCGAAAGGTATTCCCGCCTCTCCCCTCCTAGTACTATTCTCACATCTTAGCCAGGGATCATATCCTAAGCTCGATATTAATCGTGACGCCCCCAAAATTAGGTATACATCACCCATCTTGGGTCGCCACTTACATGGTATGTAATTTAAATACAACTTACTAACATAATCGCTAGGTACAATATTTACATAAATCGTGAGTTTAAATACAAATATCATCTACTAGATATTATACAAACTCAAAAAGGAGTCCTCATTACAATTATTATCACACTATTTCATGTAATAGTGAGGACTACTAATGCTATCTTCGTGACCATCACTGCGTTTCCCAGACTCGTCTCCAGCTTATATTCTCATTTCCTCAAGAGAACAAGGTGAAAGAAAGGGTGAGCTCAACTAGCCCAAAGAAGAAATATTATGACTAAGATAATGCGTAATAAATTATCAATAGTCTTCAACAATGTTAAACGATAAAATACAATAGACAACCAGCTTTAATCAGCAATGAATATGCAATCCATTAAAAGAGTCAAGTAGAAAATAAAGTCTACTATCTTTTAGGTTTTAAAAGGTTTTTCATCATCATTATAAATGAGACTCAAATTTTAATAAATATTCCACATCATCGAATCACCCACGAACTACTACGCAAGGATATTCTTTAGATATCACGACCACAATTATTCATGCACTACGGGCCAAGAATATTTGTGTATTCATTAATGGTCATGATCATGCCAACAATCGTCCATCAATGCACTACTACCAATCGAGGATTTTTACCACATCATTTGTAACATTACGGTCCATGATTACACCGGAATAGTCTCTCGGTCATAATCATACCAAGTCCATCTATGCACTACAGCCAGCCACGTATGACTTTCAACATAATATAAACATGAGGATGATGACAATGATATAAGAATTCAATAAAACAAGTTCAAGAATTATTTTATCCAGAATTATTAACGTCCAAATTAGTAAAATTCAAGAATGATCGGAAGAATATTTCCATGAAAAGATATCTTTGGATGAAACGCAAATATCAAGGATATTCTACTAATTTCATGGAGTATAGAAGTCAAAGTTTTAACCAACCGGGTATAATAAAGAATGGAATAACAAAAGAAATCAACATGCATGCGGTGCCCGCATAGAGCGTGTTATTCCAATGTAATAATAATAACGGAACCAAAGGGTGAAATTCACACCGGCGGGATGTTCCAACGTAATAATAAAGATGGAACCGATCCGGTGTAAAACACATGATAGGATATTCCAACAGAATGATAAAGATTTTAACCAGTCCGGTGTAAAACACATGAATAGGATGTTCCAACAGAATAATAAAGATTTTAACCAGTCCTGTAAAACACATGCACAGGATGTTCCAATGAATAATAAAGATTTTAACCAAAGTCCTGTAAAACACACGTATGTGATGTTCCAATGTAATCATAGAAGAATGTCACCAAGTATAGGTAAAATCACAGCATATCAAGTTATTCCAATGTAATAATAAGCAATGGAATAACAACGCCTCTCTTCATGAATAAGAAAAGAATAATACCCCTTACATTTGGTAGAAGATTGAATACTTATGGCGGTAAAGAACAAAATACTCTTCTTCTTCTTTCTCTTTATTCTCTATATATTTTCTCTCTCTATAGCTTGAATGAATTAAATGAAAAATAATGAAGCCCTAGGCCTCTATTTATAGAAGATTTCTAGCTTAAGACCCGCCGTGTGAAAAGGCAAGTGGCTTAACGAATTTGGTTTGACGCTTTGTAATGTGAAAACGACAAGTGGTTCGACGCTCAGTGAATGTGAAAAACGACAAGTGGTTCGACGTCTGGTAAAGATAATTACTATTAACGGTAAATACTATCGACGAAGGTAAATACTATTCACAAGGGTAATTACTATTGTGAAGGTAAATACTATTTCACAAGGGTAATTACTATTGTGAAGGTAATTACTATCGATTGAAGGTAAATACTATTCACAAGGGTAATTACTATCGATGAAGGTAATTACTATCGATGAAGAGACTCTTAGATGATGACATACGAGCCCCCATAAAATAATCAAACTTACCACAAATCATTTTTTTTTTTTCATCAACACATATTTAATCTTTCAACAATTATTAATCATTTATAACTTGTCATCTCAATTATTGATTTAATACTATAACATATTATACGAGATGATCTTGTGACAATAATTGAATCAATAATATAAGAGATATGATGCAACAATTATCAGTGAGTAATAATTGAGCATAGCCGAGTGACTTCTCACGTAAGCATCAATAATCAATACCGGGTGTGTGCTACTATGCAACTCACGCCAGACATCGTACTTTTTTACCACCGGAGTAGTTCAACAGCTTTTAATTTTAGAATACCTCACCCAAGTTATTTTTATAAAATATTTTTGTCGCTTTTCTCAATCCGATAATAATTATTACGTAGGGTCCACCAATGATTGAGCCGTTATTGTATTTAATATTCCCTAACAAAAAGAATATTCCCCACCAAACGAATATTTTATAACAACTCAGCATACTTTGCAAAATTTATAAATATTACACACAACTATAACATTATATCAAATTTATTCCATAATATTCAAAAATAATATTTATAGAAAAATTCATCTTTATTTATAAAAGATGGGGTCTTATGATCCACCGTGGTAACACGGATGTTCCAAGCAATTGCCTAACACCTTCTCTCCGCATAATCAAGCCCCTGGACTAAAAATGAATCTCTTGGTTTCATAGATTCGCCTAATGATGTCAAACACCGGGTCAATATGCAAACCATTTTTAGGGTGTGTTGGTGCAACCAAATAAATACACCAACTAATGACTCTTAAAGTCAAATCGTCGACATTATACATGTCGGACCTTTTTCACTTATTTTTTCAAACAAATCTCACATTAACATGAGAACACCAAAGAACAAGTAACGAAAAGGGACACTCAAAAATCCCGACGTCGACAATAAGTTTTAGTTCATTTATGTAATTAAAGTCATAGTGTCGATTTTGCTATGTTAGCTATAAGCATTTGTGAATTGTTTGTGAAAATGGGAATATATATGGTGGGTGCCAGGTGGAGTAATAAGGAAAAAAAATTGAAAAATTCTTGGCTTAATTATTTCTAAATGGTTTTGAGATCTCTCTTTTAAAGTTATGCACTTCACTTGTTTGATTAAATTCCTCTTAGAGGTTGTGAAGTTTTAAAAGAGAAAATTTGATGTTATTGTAAACAAGAAAGCTTATATTTATAAAAATATATGTGTCTCAAGTGGCTTAACTGAATTAAAAATGGTTTAGAAGTAAGTTTAAGTGAATTGAGTAATTTTAGTTTGGTTAGAAAACTAATGTGGCTGAGCAGTTTTGAGCCCATATAGAACTTGTGTGAAATATTTATTTGGACTGGTTTATATTTTTTTAAAATAGTATGTCATACCTTCAATAACATGTTAAAAATTGGTTCCAATTGGATGTGTATAGGTAGTTAGAAAATTGTAAAGTAGGCTACGAAAAATGCGAAATTTGAGAATTCAGGTAAGAAGCTTGTGGCCGAGATAAACGCCATTTCTTGGTCCCCGCCCAGCTTTTTAATTCTTGCTCCAATTACAGTATTTCAGGACGAAATTTTTTCTGACTCACTTTTGATCATATGCATGCATGGACCGGAGCGAGCATAGATGGAGACACTCGTAAATATAAATGTTTGGCGTGGTTGCACTGGTGATCTTTGAATCATACACTATGCTGCTAGCTTCTGGAATTAATATAATACCCTCAGTACCCTTATCAAATTATATATATATATATATATATATATATATATATATATTGAATTTTAATTTAATTAATGAAATATTATTCTTAAATTTCAAGATCTATAGTACTTCTTACACAAACTAGTAGCTAGTATAAAAGTACTACTAGTTAATGATCACATTTATTGCTTTCAATATTTAAAATAAATTCATAATATAAAGTTTGATCAGTTTAATTAAGATTTTGCATATTAAACGAAATAGTCAAAATTTGAGATTAAGAAGGAGGAGGTAATAACTATACTTTATTTATTGCCTATACATATAACAATAGTAGTAAAAAATAAAAGAGGGTATACTACGGACCCAGTGTTTGAATTTGGGACTTCCCAATCCTCTTTAATTTCCTCAAATTAAACCTAACTCATTTATATTACCTTCAGCCCTTAAAACTTTATTATCAATCTATCACAACTTGGAGCCTATAAATTTGTTCCCTAGCCTGATCTCCATGACACAACACAAAAGCTTAATTTTCTCGCAAACCAATTTCATTATCAGACACTCAAACCTAATTTCCCAAATTTATTTTACAATTCCAACTAATTAATGGCCCGAAATCTTAACCTTGCCACCATTTTCCTTCTTCTTCTTCTTCTTCTTCTTCTTCTTCTTCTTCTTCTTCCACCTTTGTATGTTCTTCTTCTTCTTTCCACCTTTGTATGTTTCATTACCGAAGCTCGTCTTCTAAATGATCATGTAAAGCCTGATGAGAAATATATGAGCAAAGTGACTGAAAATTTGTACAATGGATTTTATATCGACGCTATTAAAAGCGCAGGAGGTGGTGCATTCATCCATGGAGGAAAAGGGCTGTATAATATTCCCAATTTCAAAACTCTAGGGGAGACCAAGGACTCTGGACCAGCTCCGGGAGGGAAGGGACATAAATTTGTGAATGCTGAAACTCTTGGGTAGAGGAAAGACTCTGGACCAGCTCCCGGAGGGAAAGGACACTAGTGTTGGTTATTCTCCAAAATTTCTGTAACCCCTGTAACCCCCGTTTAGAGTTAATACCCTAGCCTTTATGTTTTCTGTAACCCCGTATCAATTCCAACATAAACCTTATTTATATCTTGTTGTAACTCCCAAGCGTTTCATTAAAAGTATTAAAATCTCCAACGTTATTTAAACGTTCCTTATAAGGGTGATTGTTTTTTAGAAAAAATGTGAGTTTTACTTTCATGAGAAAAAGATATACACAAATAACTACTTTATTCTTCTTCTTCATATTATCTTTGTGTATCCTATTCTTCTCGATATATTCAACTCTTATACTCTGTTAATTGGGCAATCCACATAGACAAGTCCAAAGCCTCCTTCCGTGAGTACACACGATCGGAGACTTCGCCGTTAAATCCTGGAGAGTGGCAATGGCAGCAATTTTGTACTATGATTATTATCGATTGAAGTGAAATCACTTTTTAGGACAGTAGCTACGCTACGCCTCGGTTTTCCAGCTAAGTTGTTCCAATTTATTTTTATTATTCGTCTCGTTAATTGCTATATTTTCCAACAATCTAAAAAGTGATTTCAACTATTAACAAGAATACATGTTTTTAGATATTATGTGCTAAAATTTGAGATTTGTCGATTGAAGGATGAACTCGATTTCAAACTTGCATAATTTTTTCAATTGATCGAGATAACTCTTAATTAATTGACTCAGCGACTTTTTCAATTAATTGAAATTAGTGACGTCGTGCTTTTATATATAAGAATTGAATCTTCAAATATTTATTTAGTGGATTTTTTTCGTCTTCTTCGTAATTTTTTCCGATTTAACTTTCTACGTAAAACCTCATGTTATTGTCTTTATTTTTTGCGTTGATTTATTGTATTTGACATAGTTTATCGTAATAATATTCATATTCACATACCTTCATCTCGAATAGGGTTTTTCCACTGCGTCATAAGGCTTGATCACGTCATGATAAAAGGCTCCATTTTCTCATCCAAGAATTTACACCAACTCTCAAAAACAAGATGAGTTGTAGTAAATAAAAACAAAATTAATGCAAACCAGCAAACTCCTTACACACAATCACACAAGTCCATTATCTAAATAGCAAAGATGTAACTTGCCATAAAATTCTCAATGTTTCAATCTTAAAAAATCCTCTAACTTTGAACAACAATAACACTTACCCTTGCATACTGTCCTTAACTACTAGACGCTGCAACATTTCAGCAAGCTCCAGCAAAATAGAAAGGCACATAACTGATAAATCCATATTCAGCACCCCAGTTAATGCACTTAGATTCCATTCTCTCTTAAAATCTGCTCTATTTTTCTTGCAGCAGCTCTATCCTGTGTTTTCCTTAACCAGTCCCAATTCTCTTCCGAATGCTAAAGTTTGCATCAACAAATTATTCCCTCCCTTTATATCACCCTCAGAAAGTGAATCATTTGTTATTTTCCCATTTTTTTTCTTTTCTCTTATAATTGTTTTTCTTTAATCTTTAATTTGTTATTCCTGCTTGAGCTCCCTACAACATCTTCAACTTCATTCACGAATCTCCATCTCTTAAAGCTATTATTTTTTCCTTTGCCTTATCTTCAAGCTAAGACCTTTGATATTACTTCTCTAAAAGTTATTATTGGATGAGAACAGAAGAAACTTTTCGCTTCTCCTTTTCTCATCCAATCCTTTTTTGTGCTCCCTGAGTATTCCTCTCACACACACACACACACACACACACACACACACACATATATATATATATATATATATATATATATATAAATTAAGTATTATGACTACTACATTTTTAGCCTATATTAAAAAATAACTTGAAAGGTTATAAATTTCTCTCATTTTACTGAAATATCTGTAATAAAATTTACTCATTTATGGTTCATTTAAAATTTACTCATTTGTGGTTCCTCTAAAATTATTTATTAGTGACCCAAACCATTAATAATCTATTATTCATTAAATTTTATTCATTACCCATATAATTAACCCATTAATTTGTCACTTTTATGTTACAATTACTTAATAACACATCTACACTCTTAAATTTTTTCGAAGTGTGATTTATGTGTCCCAAAAAAAAATGGTGTTCTGTAAAGATGGAGGGAGTATTTGTTTAATTAACTTGAATGGATGATCTTTGATGTAGAAGAAGAACTTAGCAGATATATCAGATTAACCGCATAGCAAAAATTAAAAGCCAAGCCATTTTACATGACAAATAAAATTTAAAACAAACAATGAATTATACAGCTCTCAAATTATACGTATTCCCCAACAACCGAGTATACTATGAACAAAAAAATAATTCAGTTCTATGTACCCTAGCCTATAACAATGATACCAAAACTTATTAAGAAATGAAAAAAATAACAAATTTCGAATGGGACGACATTTGCCAGTGGACAATCCAAATAATTCTAGTGCCCTTTTCCTCCAGGAGCCGGTCCAGATCAGTTCTTGATTTCGCCTAATATATCAGCATTTTTGAACCCATGTCCTTTTCCTCCAGCAGCTGGTCCAGATCAGTTCTTTATATCCCCAGAAGTTTCAGAATTCTCGAACCCATGTCCTTTTCCCCCTGGAGCTGGCCCAGAATTCTTTATATACCCAAGAGTTTCAGAATTCTTGAACCCATGTCCTTTTCCCTCGGGAGCTGGTCCAGAGTTCTTTATATCTCCAAGAGTTTCAGAATTCTCCAACCCATGTCCTTTTCCCCCTGGAGCTGGCCCAGAATTCTTTATATCCCCAAGAGTTTCAGAATTCTTGAACCCATGTCCTTTTCCCCTGGGAGCTGGTCCAGAATTCTTTCTATCCCCAAGATTTTCAGCATTGGTATAGTCATGTCCCTTCCCTCTTGGAGATGGACCAGAGTTCTTGATCTCCCCTAAAGTTTTAGAACTCGGAAAATCATGTCCCTTACCTCCGGGGCTTGGACCTCCAGTGCTTTTAATCGCACCTATATAAACATCATCAATTATATTCTCAAGTACTTGTCCCATATAACTCTTAGGCTTGGCATCATTGAGAGGACGAGCTTCAGCATTGAAAAATACAGAGGAAAAAAGAATAAGAACAAGGTAAAGAGTAAATCTATTAAGATTTTGGGCCATTGGTATATATAATAACCAAGTATATAATGCAGCAAAGGCTTTAAGTTGGTGATGATGTAGTTATTAGGTTGAGATAAGATTTTGTGTTGTGCAATATTGAGATGATACAAGGGAACTACATATTTATAGTTGTAATGCATGCATGCAATAAGGCGCAAGGGAGGGTTGATAGGTAAGAGACGACGTAAGGCTTATTTGACCAAGAAAGGTGGCAAGTCCCCTATTCAAACACGGGGTCAAATAGCTTTTCTGGCGTTCTAATTTTTTTTCATATCCTTTCTTTTTTCTTTTTCAGTCTGCCACGTTTAATAATTAATACTACTACTAGATGCAGAAGTAGACATACTATGGATTTTCGCTTCCTTTTAATGTGTCTTTGCACTTTATTGCTTGTAACTACCAACTTTGTCGCGCTTGCATATATTTCTCAATTACTATGAAGGTGCACTTAAAATTGTGGATTCTTATATATATATATATATATATAGAGGGTCTGAATCGGAATATAACGACGATTATAGACTTTGACAACGGTTCAAACTTTATGACGACGAGTTTAGCGATGGGTTTATTCGTTGTTGCATGCGGACCATCCGCATAAAAAACTCTTTATATATATATAGGGAAAAATGTATATACACACAGTCACCTATGAAGAAAGTTTTTTTAAGCTATGGCAATCGTCGCATAACCCAAAAAAATCGTCGTCATAACACGACTGTATACTACACAGCGCTGTTTATATACATATACCCCATATATATTAAGAGTGGAATTAGGAGCAAAGAAAACTTTATATTGCTATGAAGCATTTATGTTAATTTGTTGGAGGTATGCTCAAATTTATGATTTTTTGCAGTAAAATAAAAAGTCTTATCACTAAATTATCACCTTTGATCTTTTATTCATATTGCTAAAATTATTTAAAAGTTAAATTTTATTATTTGTTAAAATATTAGTATGTTATGGTGGGTAGACAATAAGACGTGCGTTAGATTTTATTTCCTTTTAAGTTTTGACTATAAATAAATAATGAAAGTATACATACCAATAATATATATATATATATATATATATATATATATATATATATATATATATTTACGATTTACAACCATTTGATTTTGACAAGTAGAATCATAGGTCAAGCCGTCCGGATAAAAATTAAAAGTTGAGCAATGGCTGATTTCATGAGGGTCAAATATATATCTAAATATTTCAATGGTTTTGAGGTGGTGGAAAAGTGCTTGCAACCCACTGACCAGCGTCCATGGATAAAACAAGCAGCGAGATAAAATATTTAGTCTATTTTTATTTCATGCTTTACGCTCTGTTTCTGAGTTTTAAAATGGACGAAAAAATAAAGAAATGAACTGAAAAATTAAGTTTTCTTACAAATTTTTATGTTTCTGAGTTTTTTAATAAATGGAAAAGAAAATAAATTGATAGAAAACTTGGCCAATTTTCTTGTCAAAGTTTTCCGTTTAAAATTGATCTGATTTGGACGGAAAAAAAATTGGAATAAGAAATATTTTTATAATTCTCATATTATCCTCAATTTCTAATATAATAAATTTTAAATTACAACTCATGTTCTCAATTTTAAATTTTCTATTCTTTTCTATTAAAAACTCAGAAACAACACAAAGGAAAACTTCAAATTTTCTATTCTTTTCTTTTCTGTTCTAATTTAAGTTTTCTATTCTTTTCTTTTCTGTTCAAAACTCAAAAACAAAGTGTTGTTGACGAAGAAAAAACTTTCTTTCTCTTTTATTCTTATTCATTAGAATTCTGTCTTTGTAAAATTTTAGAATATTAAAATTTGCACAGAATATATTTACTCATACTTGTGTAAAAATAATGATAAATTTTAGTCTTTAAAATTTAAATCGCAGGATAATCTTTTGATTATTATTTTTGTTTAATTATGCCCATCATATACAATTCTTTATATATAATTTTCAAAAAATGAACAAAAACAATAAGACACTTCTTTTCAAGAAGAAGTATAATATATTCCTTTTATTCTACAACAAATGTCACTTTTTTAGTTTGTGTAAATAAATAAAATTGACGACTAAATCTTGAATTTTCACTACAAGAAAAAGGGTTAATTTGACGGAATAATTCTCGACGGATCATATTTTGTCAAAAGTATCTTAATTTCGACTGAATAATCCGTCGAAGATAATTCTGTCAACAATAATGTAATTCTGACGAAAATCTGTCTGAAGTAAGAGTTCTTCTTTGGCGCTATGCTTCCCGTCAGTGCGAAACTTAATTTCGACGAAACCCAAATTATTTTTGAGAGAATTTGCATCGAGATTAACATAATTTCGAGAGAAATAATTTCGATGGACATTCCATCGGAAATAACTTATAAAACCTAGTCAGGCTTCGTTTTCTTCAATTGCCCCTCATTTAATTTCATTTCTCTATCTCTTCTCTTCTCCTCACTAGCTCTTTCATCTCTCTGTCACTCCCTCACTATCGTCCCTCTGTTACTCTCGTCCCTCACTCTCTCGTCTCTCACTCTCAATTAGCTCTCCACTCTCCGACTATAAACAAACGCCTCCCAATGCCAACAAACGCCTCCGTCGCCTCCACGCACAAATGCCTCCATCGTCTCCACGCACAAACGCCTCCATCGCCTCCACACACGCCTCTGCCGCCTCCGGTTCACTGTCAACCATTGCTAAAAAGATTGAAACCTTCAATTAAAGGTCAGTTCAAGTTAAATTTGTAATTCGGTTTTGTATTTGGGCATGTCATCATTTCAGCAATTGTTTTTAGGGTTTATATGGATAGGTTTGAATATTAGAATAGTAGGGCATTTGAATGTTTTGTTGTTGTTGAAATTTGGATATATAATTTCATATTAATACTAATTTGGATAATTTGAGAGATTACTGAATATATATGTTGTAGCACCAGAAACTCTGATAATCAATATGTTTATATTCATTCACTCATTATTCACATCCTTTGATTTGATATAAACATCCTCTGATAATCAATATATTTATTTTCTTGATATATATTTGTTTATGCAATATTGATAATTTTTTGAGTTGTTCATGTTTTTGAAATTGGGATTACATTTTGCTGAATTAGGGATCTGTATACTGAAATTGGGATTCACATCCTTTGATTTGAGACTTCATATTATTTTTTGGAACTTCAAAACATTGCAGCAGGGGCCACTGTAGAGAGTACGGGATTGCCATGGGAGTAGTTCGTCACGTTTAGCGACGAGGTGCTCCGAATGGTGGTTACCCTACTATTGGAGGCTTTTGGTGATCTGTCGGAGCGTCGTCAGGTATTCTGCATGTTATTTTATTTTCATTTAGCAATCTTTTGAATTCTCACATACATATAGACTAATGATTTATATTTTAAACCTATCTACAGGGTGGCGATGGCGATCAGAGAGACGATTTTCATACAACAGAGCATCATCGTCGTCCACCCTCGTCCGATGATCCTCCTCCTACTAGCTAGCTAATTTTACGTGCTCATTTGTATAGATTGTATTGATTACATTGCAGAACATTTGTACATATTGTTTAAAATTGTTATTTAGTTTACTTTGTATGAGTTTTGTAAATCAAACAGGTTTGTGCTCATTTTGTCGTTAGCATATTATTTGTAATTGTTGACGAGTTAGTTGATTTTTGTACTTGTTAGCTTATTTGTGTAAGACCCCAACTTTTATAAATAAAGATGAATTTTTCTATAAATATTATTTTTGAATATTATGGAATAAATTTGATATAATGTTATAGTTGTGGGTAATATTTATAAATTTTGCAAAAGTATGCAAGTTGTTATAAAATATTCGTTTGGTCTGGGAATATTCTTTTTAGGAATATTCGTATAACTACTCAATCATTGGTGGACCCCATAATGTAATTATTGTTTCGATTGAGAAAACGACAAAATATTTTATAAAAATAACTACGAGGTGTTACTGTTAAAACCTGCTGAACTACCCTTGGTAAAAAATACGATGAATACGCTGTGGTTGCGTAAGAAGCACACTCAGATTGATTATTGATGCTTACGTGAGAAGTCACTCACCTATGCTCAATTATTACTACAAAGAATTGCACGATCATCATATCTCTTATATTATTGATTCAATTATTGTCACAAAGATCATCCGTAGATAATATGTTATAGTATTAAATCAATAATTGAGACGACAAGTTATAAATGATTAATAATTGTTGAAAAGATTAAATATGTGTTATGATTTGTGGTAAGTTTGATTATTTTATGGGGGCTCATATGTCATCATCTAAGAGTCTCTTCACAATAGTAATTACCTTTGTGAATAGTAATTACCTTCGTTAATAGTAATTACCTTTGTGAATAGTATTTACCTTCATGAATAGTAATTACCTTCGTAATATAGTAATTACCTTTGTGAATAGTATTTACCTTCATCGAATAGTATTTACCTTCGCTAATAGTAATTACCTTTACCATAGTAATTACCACTTGTCGCTTCACATTACAAAGCGAACCACTTGTCGCTTCACATTACAAAAGGCCAAACCACTTTTCTTTTCACATCATTAGCCATCAAGCCACTTGCCTTTTCACACTAAGCGGTGCTAAGCTAGAAATCTTCTATAAATAGAGGCCTGAGGGCTTCATTATTTTCACTTAATTCATTCAAGCTATAGAGAGAGAAAGTATAGAAAGAATAAGAGAGAAAGAAGAAGAGTATTTTGTTACTACACCGTCGCAGATTCAATCTCCTACCAAAAGTAAGGGGTGTTATTCTTTCTTATTCATGAAGAGAACTGTTGTTATTCCATTGCTTATTATTCTATTGGAATAACTCAGATACGCTGTTGATTACCCTATACTTGGTGACATTCTTCTATTATTCTGTTGGAACATCCTGTCTGCATGTGTTTTACACCGGACCGGTTCCGTCTTTTATTATTATTCTCCGCTGGAACATCCATGCATGTGTTTTACACCCACCGGTTCCGCTCTTTATTATTATTTCCGTTGAACATCCTCATGCATGTGTTTTACACCGACCGGTTCCGCTTTATCATTCTCGCTGGAATATCCTATCTCGTGTTTTACACCGGATCACAGTTCCATCTTTATTATTCTCGGTGGAACATCCCGCTTGTGAATTTCACGACTGGTTCCGTTATTATTATTCTCATTGAATAACTCCGCTTATCGCGGCACCGCATGCATGGTGATTTCTTTTGTTATTCCATTCTTTATTATACCCAAATTGGTTAAAACATTGACTTCTATACTCCATGAAATTAGTAGAATATCCTTGATATTTGCGTTTCATCCAAAGATCTTTTCATGGAAATATTCTTCCGATCATTCTTGAATTTTACTAATTTGGGCGTTAATAATTCCTGGATAAAATAATTCTTGAACTTGTTTTATTGAATTCTTATATCATTGTCATCATCCTCATGTTTATATTATGTTGAAAGTCATCTCGTACCCTGTGTAGTGCGTAGATGGACTTGGTATGATTATGACCAGAGACTATTCGTAATCATGGCCGTAATGTTACAAATGATGTGATAAAAATCCTCGAAGGGCCGTAGTGCATTGGTGGACATTTGTTGGCATGATCACTGACCATTAATGAATACACAAATATTCTTGGCCCGTAGTGCTTGAATAATTGTGGTCGTGATACTAAAGAATATCCTCGGCAGTAGTGCGAGGGGGTGATTCGATGATGTGGAATATTTATTAAAGTGAGTCTCAAATTTATAATAAAGGATGAAAAACCTTTAAAACCTAAAAGATAGTAGACTTTATTTTCTACTTGACTCTTTTAATGGATTGCATATTCACCGCAGCTTAAACCGGTTGTCATTGTATTTTATCGCTTTAACATTGTTGAAGACTATTGATAATTTATTCGCATTATCTTAGTCATAATATTTCTTCTTGGGCTAGTTGAGCTCACCCTTTCTTTCACCGTTTCTCTTCAGAAATGAGAATATAGGCGACGACGAGTCGGGGAAATGAGTGATGGTCCTCAAGATAGCATTAGTAGTCCTCACTATTCGTAAAATAGTGTGATAATAACTGTAATGAGGACTTTTTGTTTGAGTTTGTATAATATCTAGTGAGCGATATTTGTATTTAAACTCACGCTTTATGTAAATATTATTGCATACCTACGTTTATGTTAATAAGTTGTATTTAAATTCTGTACCATGTAAGTGGCGACCCAAGATGGGTGATGTATACCTAATTTTGATGTGAGAATAGTACTGGAAGGGGAGAGACGGGGAATACCTTCGCTAGTATGACCTACCTAAGTTTATGTGCTATTTTATTGGTTGGTCGTCAAGATAGGGATAATTTGTTACATGTCAATTAACCTTTTGTTTTGTGGCAAGATGTCGAAAATGACATCCGAGAATGTTGAGAATAGCAATGGAGCGCAGCGATCATTAATTCACCACATATCAATAATCGAGGATAATGTGCATCGAAGCGCGACAATCCTCATGCAAACAACAACACCGACCAAATGATGAATGATCAAATGTTCGGAGGCTTTATGCAATTTATGCAACAAAGAAAGTGAGAGCGACTCCGCCCAAAAACGTAGGTGGAAACACGGAAAACTCTCGCCATCACCGCTAAACAATTCAAGGAGCCGGACCACCGGAGTTTAAGGGTGAGCCAAAACCACTTCTGGCGGAAGCATGGATAAAGCAGATTACCAAGATATTTGATGTCTTGGGATGCTCCGAGGAGCAAAAGGTTCCCTTTGCCGCCTTTATGTTGCGCGGAGAGGCAAATTACTGGTGGGAATCGGTAAAACGTACTCAACCTGCTGTACTGAAGATATCTTGGGAGAAGTTCCAGGAGCTGTTCAACGACAAATACTTTCCTGAAAGTATTCGCCACATGAAGGAGGTGGAGTTTATCAAGTTGGAACAAAACAATATGACCGTGTCGCAATACGAGGCAAAATTTACTTGAGTTATCACGGTTTCGTCCCCACTTGGTAGATAATGAAGAGAGAATGGCGCGAATGTTTTAAGAGGTTTGAAGTTTAGATACGTCAACATCTTATTTCTCATAAACCGTGTTTGTATTCGATGTTGTAAATAGGGCTCGATTAGTGGAGCGCGATAATGAGTCAACGAACTAAAAGAGGCGTGATGCAAAATTATAATACCAAATGAGAGTAGTCATCGAGCGGTGACAACAAGCGTGGAGGGAATCAACAGGCGGATATGGTAACCACTTCTGGTAATCGTACAAAACAATAAGAATGGACATTTCAAGAAAAGGAGATTCAACAATGATGGAAAGACGTCAAAGACCAAAGACCCATTGTTAAGGAAGGAGAAAGACCACCTATCATATGCTTTAAATGCGGGAGGAGAGGACACATCGATCAAAGCACTGCGCGATGCCGTCAAAGCATGTCTTAATTGTGGAAGAGAAGGTCACTTAGCTCGATTTTGTCATTTCATCAAGACAAATTCAAATAGGATGGAGGCACCAAAGGCCATCCCGTAAAATTTAAACCCAGAAGTCTGAGGAGAGCGTTTGTTGTGACCTCCCAAAGAGCAAGGAATTCGAATGAGGTCATCACGGGTAAGCTTATCATAAACTCTAATGAAGTCTATACTTTATTTGATACCGGTTCTACCCATTCTTTTATTTCTCCTACTTGCGCCATCGATTAAATTTGACTCGGAGAAATTAGACTTTGACTTATCTCAGAAAACTCCGCTTGGAGAAACCTTCATTACATCCAATCGCTTATAAGTCTTGTTTGGTTCAAATCGGTACCCTCACATTACATAATGTCGATCTTATTTCATTAAAAATACTTGCATTTGACGTGATTCTAGGGATTGATTGGTTAACTACTTATCATGCAAAATTGATTGTTTTCGTAAGGTTGTTAGCTTTCATATTCCTAATCAACCTATTATGCTAATTCAAACGACCAAACCATTAAAATCAATCACGGTCATCTCAAGCCATAAAGCTATTCGCTTATTAAAAAGCGGATGTCAAGCTTTCTTAGCTCATGTCACGATTTAAACAAAATACGCCGCTTTTGAACGATATTTCTATTGTTAATAAATTTCCGACGTATTCCCAAGAACTTCCTGCCTACCCCCGTGAGGCGTGAAATTGAATTTTGTATCGACCTTGAACCCTAGATAAAAACCTATTTCAAAGCCCCATATCGAATAGCTCTATTGAACTTCGTGAGTTAAAGATCCAACCGCAGAATTGTTAGACATCGGCTTTATTCGTCCCTAGTACTTCTCCTCGGGGTGCTCCTGCTCTATTCGTGAAGAAGAAAGATGGGAGTATGCGACTTTGTATTGATTATCGGGAGTTGAATCATGTCACCATCAAAATAGGTATCCATTGCCACGTATTGATGACCTGTTTGACCAAATGCAAGGAGCCAAATTCTTTTCAAAGATCGATCTTCATTCCGGATATCACCAATTGAAGATTAGAACCACCGACATTCCAAAGACGACTTTTCGAAACTCCCCATGGGCATTATGAATTCTAGTCATGTCCTTTGGATTGACTAATGCTCCTCGCCTTCATGGATATGATGAACCGAGTATTCAAGGAATATTTAGATCACTTTGTGGTCGCTCTTTATTGATGACATCCTTCTTTATTCCAAAAGCCATGAAAATCATGAGCAACACTTGAGGTCGACACTCTAAAAGCTTCGTGAATATAAGCTTTATGCCAAGTTGAAGAAATGTGAGTTCGGCTTGAAGAAGTAGCATTCCTTGGGCACGTGGTATCAAGTCATGGAATATCTGTTGACCCAAAGAAAGATCAAGCTATTCAAAGTCGGAACAACCTAAATCGAAGGATCAAGCACGTAGCTTTCTCGGTTTAAATGGGTTATTATCGGAGATTCGTGGAAGGATTTTCTCGAATCGCTACTCCATCGACTCAAATTGACTCGGAAAGATACAAAAAGTTCTATTTGGAGCGAAGAATGTGAGAAGAGTTTTCAAGAACTCAAGAGAGATATATTTCAAAGACCTGCTCGGCAATACCATCCGCTCGGAGGGATTTGTCATCTACAAAGGATGCTTCGAGTAAAGGGTTGGGATGTGTTCTTATGCAACATGGAAAAGTTATAGCCTTATGCCTCGCGACAACTCAAAGAATATGAGAGGAATTATCCTACTCATGATCTAGAGTCAGCAAACAAGTTATCTTCACTTAAAAATTTGGAGGCATTACTTGTATGGGGAGAAAGTGGAGATCTTTACGGATCATAAAAGCCTCAAATATTTCTTCACTCAAAAGGAACTCAACATGCGACAACGACGTTGGCTTGAACTGCTTGAAAGATTATGATCATACCATCCAATACCATCCCGAAAAGCGAACGTGGTAGTGACGATCGAAAGTAGAAAATCATATGCAAGTCTGAAAAGCGATATTGTCAACGCAAAGGCCCATTTGTGTGACTTGCAAAGGATGGAGATAAAGTTAAAGACTCTGGGACGCATGTGATGATAGCAAGTATACTGAGTAGAACCGACTTTAATCGATAAAGTTAAAGTCGCTCAAGCTACTGCACTGGAGTCGATGCGTATGAAGAAGAAAGTGCAAGAAGGTGCAATGCCGGAAGCAAGAATCGATGAAGAAGGAATACTTGAGTCAACTCCGCACTTTGTGTTCCTAACGACCACGATTTAAAGTATAATATCATGATGGAGGCGCACAACACACCATTTGCAATCCATCTCGGGAGTACCAAAATGTATCATGATATTCGCTATACATTTTGGTGGAGCAATATGAAGAGAGAGATATAGTACTTTATTTATCTCAAGGTGTCTAACTTGTCAACGAGTTAAAGCGGAGCATCAAGTACCAAAAGGTCCATTGCAACCACTTGAAATTCCGTAATGGAAGTGGGAGCACATTACTATGGATTTCGTATCGGCCTTCCTAAGGTTTCTCAAGGCATTGATGCGATTTGGGTCATTATTGATAGATTGACCAAGTCTGCTCATTTCTTACCGACACGAGAAACTTATACACTTGAACGCCTTGCTCAGATGTATATAAACGAGATTATAAGATCGCATGGTATGCCTTAGGTATCCATAGTTTCCGATCGAGACCCAAGATTCACTTCACGATTTTGGGTTAGTTTGCAAAAAGCTATGGGCACAGACTTACGGTTTAGCTCTCGGATATCATCCTCGATTTTACGGACAATCGAGAGGACTATTCAAACTCTTGAAGATCTATTAAGACTCTGTGTCCTTGATTTCAAGGGAGTTGGGACAAGTTCTTACCATTGGTGGAGTTTTCCTCACAACAACAGCTTATCAAGCAAGTATTGGCATGGCACCATTCAAGGCGTTGTATGGAAGAAAGTGTCGCTCTCCAAAGATGTCTTTGGGATGAGGTGGGTGAAGCAACGTTGTTGGGGCCCGAGTTGATACGTATGACTACGGAAAAAGATTCAAACGATCCGACAACGTATAAAAACCTCACAAAATCGATAAAAGAGTTATCTTGATCTTCATCGAAAGGACGTGGAATTCGATATAGGAGATCGTGTGTTGTTAAAAGTCGCTCCCATAGAAAGGAGTTACAAGATTTGGAAAGAGAGGAAAACTTAATCCTCGATTCATCTGGTCCATTTTAATCCTCGATCGAGTAGGAATCGTGGCCTATAGACTCGCTTTTACCGCCAAATATGTCTCGTGTTCATAACGCTTTTCACATATCCATGTTACGTAAATATGTGAAAGGCCCGAACCACATTATCGAAGTTAGAACCCGGACGAAATAATGCGGAAGATTTGACGTATGAAGAGGTTCTGCTCAAATCTTGGATAAGAAAGAACATATTCTACGCTTCCCAAGGTTATACCTCAAGTCAAAGTTTTGTGGAGGAACCACGATGTTGAGGAAATAACTTGGGAGTTAGAATCAAATGAAATCAAGATATCCTTACCTCTTCGACATACCAGTATCGCATTCTAATTTCGAGGGCTTAAATTTCATAAGAATGGAGGTTGTAAGACCCCAACTTTTATAAATAAAGATGAATTTTTCTATAAATATTATTTTTGAATATTATGGAATAAATTTGATATAATGTTATAGTTGTGGGTAATATTTATAAATTTTGCAAAGTATGCAAGTTGTTATAAAATATTCGTTTGGTTGTGGGAATATTCTTTTAGGGAATATTCGCATAACTACTCAATCATTGGTGGACCCCATAATGTAATTATTGTCCTGGATTGAGAAAACGACAAAAATATTTTATAAAAATAACTACGGAGGTGTTACCGTTAAACCTGCTGAACTACCCGGTGGTAAAACTACGATGTATACTGCGTGGTTGCATAAGTAGACACTCAGATTGATTATTGATGCTTACGTGAGAAGTCACTCACCTATGCTCAATTATTACTACGATAATTCTTTGATCATATCTCTTATATTATTGATTCAATTATTGTCACAAGATCATCCGTATAATATGTTATAGTATTAAATCAATAATTGAGACGACAAGTTATAAATGATTAATAATTGTTGAAAGATTAAATATGTGTTATGATTTGTGGTAAGTTTGATTATTTTATGGGGGCTCATATGTCATCATCTAAGAGTCTCTTCACAAATAGTAATTACCTTTGTGAATAGTAATTACCTTCGTTAATAGTATTTACCTTCAATCAATAATAATTACCCTTGTGAATAGTATTTACCTTCGTCGATAGTAATTATCTTCATCAATAGTAATTACCCTTGTGAATAGTATTTACCTTCGTTAATAGTATTTACCTTCGTTAATAGTAATTACCTTACCGACGTCAACCACTTGTCGTTTCACATTACAAAAGCGTAGAACCACTTATCGTTTCACATTCAAAGCGCCAAACCACTTTTCTTTTCACATCATTAGCCGTCAAGCCACTTGCCTTTTCACACGGCAGAAAAGCAAGCTAGAAATCTTCTATAAATAGAGGCCTAGGGCTTCATTATTTTTCACGAATTCATTCAAGCTATAGAGAGAGAAAGTATAGAAAGAATAAGAGAGAAAGAAGAAGAGTATTTTGTTACTACACTGCAGCAGTATTCAATCTCCTACCAAAAGTAAGGGGTGTTATTCTTTCTTATTCATGAAGAGAACTGTTGTTATTCCATTGCTTATTATTCTGCTGGAATAACTCGTGTATACTGTGCTTAATTACCTATACTTGGTGACATTCTTCTATTATTCTGTTGGAACATCCTGCATGTGTTTTACACCTTAACCGGTTCCGCTCTTTATTATTATTCTCATTTGGAACATCCATGCATGTGTTTTACAATCGGACTCGGTTCCGCTCTTTATTATTATTCTGTTGGAACATCCTCGCTCGTGGTGTTTTACAATCGGACCGGGTTCCGTCTTTTATCATTCTGCTGGAATATCCTATCTCGTGTGTTTTACACCGGATCCGGTTCCATCTTTATTATTCTCGTTGGAACATCCCGCTTTGTGTGAATTTCACCCGACTTTGGTTCCGTTATTATTATTCTCGCTGGAATATCCTTGCCTATGCTGCAACGTTTGCATGCATGGTGATTTCTTTTGTTATTCCATTCTTTATTATACCCAAATGGTTAAAACTTTGACTTCTATACTCCATGAAATTAGTAGAATATCCTTGATATTTGCGTTTCATCCAATATCTTTTTCATGGAAATATTCTTCCGATCATTCTTGAATTTTACTAATTTGGACGTTAATAATTCCTGGATAAAATAATTCTTGAACTTGTTTTATTGAATTCTTATATCATTGTCATCATCCTCATGTTTATATTATGTTGAAAGTCATCGTATTCAGTAGTGCATAGATGGACTTGGTATGATTATGACCAGAGAGACTATTCTTGTAATCATGACCGTAATGTTACAAATGATGTGATAAAAATCCTCGATGGCGTAGTAGTGCATTGGTGGAGAGTTGTTGGCATGATCATGACCATTAATGAATACACAAATATTCTTGGCCAGTAGTGCATGAATAATTGTGGTCGGATACTAAAGAATATCCTCGGTCAGTAGTGCGGGGGTGATTCGATGATGTGGAATATTTATTAAAGTTTGAGTCTCGGCCTATAACAATGATGAAAAACCTTTAAAACCTAAAAGATAGTAGACTTTTATTTTCTACTTGACTCTTTTAATGGATCAGATATTCACCGCAGCTTAAACCGGTTGTTTATTGTATTTTATCGCTTTAACATTGTTGAAGACTATTGATAATTTATTCGCATTATCTTAGTCATAATATTTCTTCTTGGGCTAGTTGAGCTCACCCTTTCTTTCACCGTTCTCTTGTGAAATGAGAATATAAATTTGGACGCGAGTCTGGGAAACGAGTGATGGTCCCAAGATAGCATTAGTAGTCCTCACTATTCTGTAAAATAGTGTGATAATAATCAGAATGAGGACTTTTTGTTTGAGTTTGTATAATATCTAGTAGATTTATATATTTGTATTTAAACTCACGCTTTATGTCGATTGCACACGGCGCTTATGTTAATAAGTTGTATTTAAATTACATACCATGTAAGTGGCGACCCAAGATGGATGATGTATACCTAATTTTGGGGGCGTCACAATTTGGTATTAGCGTATATTTGTAATTGTTGCTGTAATAACTTATATATTGTTATTAGCTATATGATGGGATCAAACAAGTTTTTACAGTTTTGTTGAATGTGAAATATAGTAATGTATGTGTTGTTGGGATAAAGCAAGCTACAGGTACATTATTGGGCTTTAAAACCCTTGAAACTGCAATTTCAAAAAATTTATTAAAAAAAAATTCCTTAATCTCGACTTTTAATAAGGTAATTTCGATTTGAGTTTCAAATTACCTTAACTTAACTGCCTTCAATATTTAAAATACAATTATAGAAAAAACAGATATTTTTGATGGATGGTCGGTCAGAATTAGTTGCAATTTAAATTTATTTCTACTTTTAAAAATGTTTACTATCGATGGAATGTCAATCGAAAATAATTTTATTCCGTCGATCTTATATTATTCCCGAAGAATGATTCTATTGATCGATTATAGTCCGTCGATCTTATTTATTCTCGACCAAATTCTCAACATTTAATATTCTCTTACGAAATAATGTTAACAAACTATTCTCTAAGGATATGTCCGACTAATCGTGAAATAAGGATATAGGCTTTTCTTTCTTCGTGTGTTTCTCAATTAGGATTTTCTTTCTTATATATATATATATATATATCTTATTATATATATATATATATATAGGAATTCATCCGTACAACGTTTAAAAAGTAATCTTTGTCAACAAACGAAAGTTAATGATCGTTGATCCGACAATGGAAGGCTTGGATTAAACTTTATAAAATTCCTGCGCTCTACGAAGTCAGAAGTGGCGATCTACTTTTCCAAAAACGGAGCGAAATTACCAAGCTACCCCTGTTAAATATTAAGTTCCCCTGCCGCAGAGCCTCAAGAACAAGATTGATTGATTCGAGTACACGAGCCAAAGCATCTTTATACATATTAATTCCTTCGTCATGCGAGGCGATATATTAATAACATCCAAAGAACATTGGATTAATTCACTCCGCTTGATTAGATATTCTTTGTCACTATTTATCATTATGCCACTTTCATTATCAACCACAATCATAGAGTTTGCCTTCTTAGTCCACCTTTTCAAGATGTATTGTTGGGGTAATTCGTCAAAATCATGCATTTTGAGCAAGTAACCAAGCATATGTCTACATGGTATCCCCATACTCTCAAACTTGTGGCAACTACATGAAGCAAAACCCAATCCTTTATCATAAATAAGTTGTCGCACTATATGTGTGAACATTTTTTTTCTATGGACTTGAAATATGCATTGATTGTCACTCTCCTTGATAAGCTCAAAACGATAATTCAAGCATTCCCATATCTAATCTTCAAATTTATAAAACATTTCCCGAGTATAAATTTCAACCATTTGGAACAGAAAGTCATGATTCATCTTCACTTTAGGCTTCTCAATCAAATCTTTGTGATCGGCCAACAACTCTTCTTGACGTTGGCGTACTAGCCCCCTATAAAATTGGATCATGAAATCAACTAATGAATTATTTTTAGAAACATATCTTTTGAAAAAAGCGTGAGAGCTTTCCGTTCGTTGGCTACTTGACATATTGACTGAAAAAACATGATTACAATAAGCTGGCACCCAATTTGTACGAATGTCATACATTGTTTGTAACCATTTGTTGTCATGTAACCCGCTCCTCCCAACAAGCTCTGTCCATGTCAAATCAAACTATTCTTTAGACTCTGAATTCCAAATACAATCTGCAAATTCTTTATAGTGAGCATTATACTTCACTGAGTCTAATTTTTCTGAAAATTTTGTCAATATGTGCCAACTACAGAATCTATGAAAAGTATCTGGAAGAGTTTCTAATATTGCTTTGGACATCGCGGGATCTTGATCAGTAATGATCATTTTAGGGGCATCACCTGGCATGGCCTCTAAAAATTGGTTGAATAGCCAAACAAATGAATCTGAGGTCTCGTCACTTAAGAATGCACAAGCAAAAATTATGGTTTGACCATGTTTGTTAACTCCCATCAGTGGTGCAAAAATCAACCCATATCGATTGGTGTTGTATGTAGTATCGAAGACGACTACATCACCATAAAAACTATATGCCCTTCTAAAGGTAGCATCAGCCCAAAAACAATGTGTTATCCTTTGTTCATTATCGACCCTAATTTTATAGGCGAATGATGGATTCTTGCCCTTTTCTAATTTGCAAAACTCACTAAACATTTCTCCGTCATGCCCCTTCAACTCATTACGTCTATCCCTTTCATAATTATATAAATCTGTTTGTGTACACCCAATGTTTTCAAACCCTCCAGCCTGTACTCCAAGGAAATTGAATTGTTGATGTGAGGGTATGTTTATCATGGAAAGTTGTTGAGTCAAACACTTTTGTGCACTCGAAACACTTCGGTGAGATCTTAATAGATGTTTCTTTGATGGAGTTGCCAATGGATGACTATGGCCCTCAATAAATTGGGTGACAACATAAGCCCCAGAATTTATTTTCAACACAGCTACCATTACTTTACAACTCTCTTTTATCGATCCCCGACGTCTTTTAGTTTCCACATCCGCAATTGTTTTTCCCTTACCTTGTTTAAAACAGACATATTCTTTCCTTTTGACTTCGTCACTTCCTTCGAATTTCTTAGTAGCCCAACTTCGAATATTAAATCCCGCCTCTTTAGCATATGCATTGTAAAAATCCCTAACTTCATCTATTGTTTTGAATTCTTTTCCAACAGTAGGTTTGAGATGATCGGCTACTTGCGGATTATAGACTAAATTTTCCCTACCTTCATCACTCTCCTCGTCAATTCTCTTATTCTCTACTTCCTTTTCATTATTGTCAACATTATCACCACATTCATCAGTACCTCGTACTTCATCCTCTAAGTTAGCATCCATCCCTATAGTTTAAAAAAACAAACAACATTTAAGTCCGGACAACAACAATTTGAAGAAAACTGCATCCCATATAAAGAAGAGTAAAGAAGGGATCAAAAATGTCAATGCCAATGAGAAGAGTAAAGTGAATATATATGTAGTGTCCAACTCCAAAGAAATCTTTATAACTTTCAGTAACAAAATAAAGTGACATCGACAAAGATATAGTAATGTGCGTTAATGCAAGTAAATTTTATAGTTTAAATCAGTGAAGCCAATTTCCTAATCCAAAAGCCCATGGTACTACAGACTGACAAGATTATTTGCCTTGAAGGTCCTTACACCAATAGTCAAAAATTGAGGAAAAAAGATAAGGAAGCAAGTTCACAAGAGGAAACAAAAACATACGAACAAGAGGATAAAAATGCAGCCAACACTGTTATGAGGAAAGAATCTTTGCTGCACCAGCAGACCTCTATCAATAAAGCAGTAGTGGTAGACTTGCAGAACCCATCGCATTTTGGCAACAGGAGCAAAAAAAACGCAGTACAAGGAGAAAAGGGATAAACTAATACACCCAACAGAACAAGGATAAATCAAACATAGGGAAGAAGGGATCAAAAATTAGACAATCAAACATAGGGAAGGAGGGATCACAAATTAGACAAAATTTGGGGAAAACTCATAAAGAACAAACTCTAGATTTCTTTCGCGACAAACAAAAATTAGAGAGCATCACCTTCTGTTGGCCATAGTTTTGCAGGAATCTTCCCTTCCGTAGCAAATTTGTTCGTAACGAGAGAGATGGTTGGGAGAATCCGTAGCAAACTTGTTCGTAGAGAGAGAAAGATGGTTAGGTTAGAGAGAGAAGTGGATGGTTCATCTGAGTGTATTTTTAAATTAATTTAACCCATTTAACCCACCCACCCAAAAAGCCTATATCCCGCGTGTTTTACCCCCTTCTATTTCGGCGTGTTTTTTATTTGGTCCGTCTCTAGTCCGCATATTTAGTACGTTTTTGAAAGATTCCTATATATATATATATATATATATATATATATATATATATATATATATATATGTTCTTCCATAAGAAATCCTTCTATAGTCTTTATCTTAAGAACACCACTTTTTGATGGCTGATAAACTTATTGGAAGGTTGAGATTGAAACATAATATACCTCCAAATTAAATAACTTTGTACTTAGCTTTTTATTTTAATAATATGGGGACCCACCATACCAACACGTTGTCATTTTGTTTAACTAAAACGAATTTTAATATTAAATAATACTAATAAATGCGACATTTAGTAATTTAATAAAAAAAAAAAAAAACAAAAACAAAAATTCCAAACCATAAGAGCTTCTTCCTCTTTACAAAAAAAAAAAAAAAAAAAAATCTAAACTCACTAACAAATATTTTATAATAAAAATATTTTATAATAAAAATATATATATATAAATATATAAATCAAATATTTTATAATAACAAATATTTTATAATAACAAATATTTTATAATAACAAATATTTTTATAATAACAAATATTTTTATATTTTATAAAATATAAAATAGGATATAAAATATTTTATATTCTTTATTTGTTATTATAAAATATTTATTTTTATAAAATATTTTATATTCTTTATTTGTTATTATAAAAATATTTATTTTATAAAACTATTTATTTTATAAAATAACAAATATTGTTATAAAAAAACAAATATTTTATAATAACAAATATTTTTATAATAACAAATAAAGAATATAAAATATTTTATAAAAACAAATATTTTATAAAACAAATATTTTATAATAACAAATAAAGAATATAAAATATTTTTATATCCTATTTTATATTTTATAAAATATAAAAATATTTGTTATTATAAAAATATTTGTTATTATAAAATATTTGTTTTTATAAAATATGATACATATATTTGTTATTATAAAATATTTTTATAATAAAATATTTGTTATTATAACAAATATTTGTTAGTGTGAGTTTAGATTTTTTTTTTTTTTTTAAATAAGAAATTCTTACTAGCTTAATTTTTTTTTTTTTTTTTTGAAGAAGAGCTCTACTTGTTTGAATTTTTTTTTTTTTTTATAATAAAGTTTAAATAATCATATTTAATATTAAAATTCGTTTTAGTTAAACAATATATATATATATATATATATATATATATATATATATATATATATATATATATATATATATATATATATGGGGAGCCCTTCCATAAATAATTGATATATGTATTGTCTGTAACACCCCCTTTTTAGTTGATAAACTTATTGGAAGGCCGAGATTGAAACATAATATACCTACAATGTATGAACTTGCAGAAGCTTTTATTTTAATATAGAGGACCCCACCATAGTCAATATGTTGTCATTTGTTTAACTAAAATGAATTTTAATATTAATAATACGTAGAATGATACGACATATGTAAACATATATAAAAAAAATAATTTGTAGCCTCTTAGAACTTCCAAAAAATAATAATAATAATAATAATAAAAATAAAGTTGAAAGTCTTCCGGCTTCAAAAAAAAAAAAAAATCTAAACTCACACTAACAAATATTTGTTATAATAACAAATATTTTATTATAAAATATTTTATAATAACAAATATATGTATCATATTTTATAAAAACAAATATTTTATAATAACAAATATTTTTAATAACAAATATTTTTATATTTTATAAAATATAAAATAGGATATAAAAATATTTTATATTCTTTATTTGTTATTATAAAATATTTGTTTTTATAAAATATTTGTTTTATAAAATATTTTATATTCTTTATTTGTTATTATAAAATATTTGTTATTATAAAAATATTTGTTTTTTATAACAATATTTGTTATTTTATAAAAACAAATATTTTTATAAAAACAAATATTTTTATAATAACAAATAAAGAATATAAAATATTTTATAAAAACAAATATTTTCTAATAATAAATAAAGAATATAAAATATTTTATAAAAAATAAATATTTTTATAATAACAAATAAAGAATATAAAATATTTTTATATCCTATTATATATTTTATAAAATATAAAAATATTTGTTATTATAAAATATTTGTTATTATAAAATATTTGTTATTATAAAATATTTGTTATTATAAAATATTTGTTTTTATAAAATATGATACATATATTTATTATTATAAAATATTTTATAATAAAATATTTGTTATTATAACAAATATTTGTTAGTGAGTTTAGATTTTTTTTTTTTTTTTCGCTTTAAGAGGCTCAACTATATTTAGTATTATTATTATTTTTTTTTATGTTCTAAGAGGCTTTTACTTTTTGAATATTTGTTATTTTATAAAAATAAATATTTTTATAATAACAAATAAAGAATATAAAATATTTTTAAAACAAATATTTTATAATAACAAATAAAGAATAAAATTATAAAAATATTTGTTATTTTATAATAGGATATAAAATAGGATATAAAAATATTTTTATAATTCTTTATATAACAAATATATTAATTTCTTCCCACTTTAATTTAAAATATTAATTCTTTATGATATTTTATATCCTATTTTATATAACAATAGCATATATTTGTTATATAAAGAATTATAAAAATATTTTTATATCCTATTTTATATCCTATTATAAAAACAAATATTTTTATAATTCTTTATTTGCTATTTTTATAAAAATATTTTGTGACGCCCCCAAAATTAGGTATACATCACCCATCTTGGGTAGTCAGATACATGGTACGTAATTTAAATACAACTTACTAATATAAGCACTTGGTATGCAATACGACATAAACGCGTGAGTTTGAATACAAATATTGTCTACTAGATATTATACAAACTCAAAAGGAGTCCTCATTACAATTATTATCACACTATTTCACGTAATAGTGAGGACTACTAATGCTATCCTCTGGACCATTACTCCGCTCCCCGACTCGTCCAAATTATGTTCTCATTTCAAGAGAAAAAGGTGAAAGAAAGGGTGAGCTCAACTAGCCCAAAGAAGAAATATTATGACTAAGATAATGCGTAATAAATTATCAATAGCCAACAAAGTGTTAAACCGATAAAATATAATAAACATCAAGTTTAATCTGCAATGAACAAGCAATCCATTAAAAGAGTCAAGTAGAAAATAAAATCTACTATCTTTTATGATTTAAAAGGTTTTTCATCACTGTTATAGCTGAGACTCAGCTTTAATAAATAATCCACATCATCGAATCACCCCTGCACTACGTCCAAGGATATTCTTTAGTATCACGACCACAATTATTCATGCACTACGGGCCAAGAATAGTTGTGTATTCATTAATGGTCATGATCATGCCAACAACTGTCCATCAATGCACTCTCTGACTACCAATCGAGGATTTTTACCACATCATTTATAACATTACGGTCATGATTACAATCGAATAATCCCTCGTCATAATCATCACTAAGTCCATCCATACTCTACAGTGCCATGATGACTTTAAAAAATATAAACATGAGGATGATAACAATGATATAAGAATTCAATAAAACAAGTTCAAGAATTAAGTTATTCAGAACTAATAACATCCAAACCGTCGACATGATCATCGCTTTGTAGAGTAAAATTCAAGAATACCGAGAAGAATATTTCTATGAAAGGATATCTTTGGATGAAGCGCAAATATCAAGGATATTCCACTAATTTCATGGAGTATAGAAGTCAAAGTTTTAACCAACCGGGTATAATAAAGAATGGAATAACAAAAGAAATCACCATGCACGCGATGACCGCATGCATGAAAGTTATTCCAACAGAATAATAAATAACGGAACCAGTCCCAAGTAAAAACGCATGCATGATGATATTTCAACAGAATAATAATAAAAGATTTTAACCAGTCCCAGTATAAAACACATGCATGTGATGTTCCAAATAATAATAATAAGATTTTAACCAGTCCTGTAAAAAACACATGCATGTGATGTTCCAATGTAATAATAATAAGATTTTAACCGAGTCCTGTAAAACACATGTATGTAATGTTCCAATGTAATAATAGAAGAATGTCACCAAGTATAGGGTAGATCATGATACAAAGTTATTCCAATGTAATAATAAAGAATGGAACAATGTAAGGATTTCACCAAGTATAGGGAGTCCACAGATAAAAGTTATTCCAATGTAATAATAAAGAATGGAATAATGTGTTCTCTTCATGAATAAGAAAGAATAACACCCACTTACGAGTACAACAAATAAATAATTTCTTACCTTAAGAGAACTGAATATTGGCAAAGTGAAGTAGCGAGAATACTTTTCTTTTTCTCTATAGTTTCTCTCTCTCAGAGTTTCAAAGAATTCATAAGAAAATAATGAAGGAATGAGCTTCTATTTATAGGAAAATAGAATGCATAGTAATTAATCCATGAACGGTCCCGTTTAATTTATTTTAATCTGACGGTCCATATTTAAAGCAAAATCTTTTAAATAAAATATAATATATTCTATTTATATAAAAACATTTTACTATGCAAACACTATGCAACACTATGCAAAACACTATGCATAATAAAATATAATATATTTTATTTATAGAATAACTTTAATAAAGTATTCTGCTTTATATAAAAGATGTTTCGCTTTTATTACGTTAATAATAATGAATAAAACAAAACGTCATTATCGCTATAATAATTCATATTATTAATCGACAATAATGGAATCAAACCGAGTGACTTCTCACATAAGCATCAATAATCAATACCGCGCTACTATGCAATCACACACATATTATCGTACTTTTACTACCGAGGTAGTTCAACAAGATCAACAGTAAAACTTCCACCGTTATTTCAATAAAATATTTTTGTCGCTTTCTCGATCCGAATGATAATTCTATTGTGGGTCCACCAATGATTGAGTTAACAGACGAATATTCCCGCTAAACCGAATATTCCCCCCACCAATCGAATATAATATAACCACTTGCATACTTTGCAAAATTTATATATATTACCCACAACTATAACATTATATCAAATTATTCCATAATATTCAAAAATAATATTTATAGAAAATTCATCTTTATTTATAAAAGCTGGGGTCTTACATATTTTATATTCTTTATTTGTTATTTTATAATATCAATCTTTGAAAAGAATTTGGCTCCTTGCAACTGGTCAAACAGGTCATCAATACGTGGCAATGGATACCTATTTTTGATGGTGACATGATTCAACTCCCGATAATCAATACAAAGTCGCATACTCCCATCTTTCTCCTTCACGAATAGAAAAGGAGCACCCCAAGGAGAAGTACTAGACGAATAAAGCCAATGTCTAACAATTCCTGCGCATTGGGTCTTTAACTCCTCGAAGTTCAATAGAGCCATTCGATATGGGGCTTTGGAAATAGGTTTTATCTGCGGGTTCAAGGTCGATACAAAATTCAATTTCACGCTCTGGGTAGGCCGTAGTTCTTCGGGAATACGTCAGAAATTTATTAACAATAGAAATATCATTCAAAACTGACGTATTTTTGTTTAAATCCGTGACATGAGCTAAGAAAGCTTGACATCCGTTTTTCAATAAACGAATAGCTTTATGGCTTGAGATGACCGTGATTGATTTTAATGGTTTGGTCGTTTGAATTCGCATAATAGGTTGATTAAGAATATGAAAGCTAACAACCTTACGAAAACAATCAATTTTTGCATGATAAGTAGTTAACCAATCAATCCCTAGAATCACGTCAAATGCAAGTATTTTTAATGAAATAAGATCGACAGGTAATGTGAGGGTACCGATTTGAACCAAACAAGACTTATAAACAGTGGATGTAATGAAGGTTTCTCCCAACGGAGTTTCCACAGATAAGTCAAAGTCTAATTTCTCCGGAGTCAAATTTAATTGATGAGCGCAAGTAGGAGAAATAAAAGAATGGGTAGAACCCCATCAAATAAAGTATAGACTTCATTAGAGAGTTATGATAAGCTTACCCGTGATGACCTCATTCGGGTTCCTTGCTTCTCTGGAGGTCACAACAAACGCCTCCTCCTTGCCTTCTAGCTTTGACTTTTTTACGGGACTACCTTTGGTGCCTCCATCCTAGTTGAATTTGTCTTGATGGCAACGACAAAATTGAGCTAAGTGACCTTCTCTTCCACAATTATAACATGCTTTTGACTGGCATGGCGCAATTCGGATGATGTGTCCCTCTCCTCCTCATTTGAAGCATATGATAGGTGGTCTTTCTCCTTCCTTAACAACGGGTGTCTTGGTCTTGACGTCTTTCCATCATTGTTGAATCTCCGCTTTCTTGAAATGTCCATTCTTATTGTTTTGGCCTGATTACCACCGGAAGTGGTTACCATATCCGCCCGTTGAAAAGTAGTATGCACACAAGCCAATCATGTTTGATGATAAAGCATATACTTTGTAACAATCTTATTCATTTATTAATAAAAAGTATTAATTTATTAAAGGCTTTTAATTATCTACATGATGTCGTTTTATAATATGTGATAAACCCATAGTTTTAAGCAATGCTTTTAGAATAATGATGATGATCATTCTAATGAGATCTAAATTCTTAGAAAGCTTAAAACTAAAATAGTTCCCAATCATTGATTACTAAATTGGGGATTAGTGAATCCGGATAGATTGGTACATACGCTGCTGCTTTCTCATTGATGAGGATGATTGATCTCATGATCATTTGTGTGGAGACACTAAAGCAAGTATGTAGGTGCTTATTAGAGAATAAGTTCACCGAACGCGTGGCTCGCTAAGGAATACCTAATGGAGTTTTATTTGCTCATCAATAGGAATTCTCAGAGTGATAGTAGTACAAGTAATCCTTGGACTTGAGATCATCATAGTATCTTCGTGTATGATGAGTTATACTTTGACTTATTCCTTAAGACCCTTAGGGTATATCAAAGGGTATGCTTGGGTATAATAAGTTGTACATGGAGATAATGTATGATCAATAAAGAATCTACCACTTCTAATAAAAGAAGAGAAATGTCCTATGTGATTCGATAAATGACAACCCAAAGAGTCCTTGGCATAAGCGTAATGAAATTAGAAAGGAGTTTCTAATTTGCATTATTTGAGTTGTGCATTTAAGGATCGAAATACATATAATTAAATAAAATAAGACTTGACAAAGAATTCCATGTCTTATATTTAATTGGGACATCAGATGTATGGTGGAAGGATTGAATTGTATTTTAGAACTATTTACTCAAAGGTTCTTTAATGATTAATGTTGAAATCTATATTATCCGGAAAGTCGCTGATCGCTAGGAGGCTTATCCCTATCAGAATAAATATTATTTATTTAAATAAATTAATTGTTTAATTTATTTATTTAAATAAGATTAGAATTGTTCTAATTGATTTATTCACAACCTATTTAATATGGAGAACCTAAAGGGTCACACCATAAAAGGAAGAATAATTATTTAAGAAGTTAATGGCATAATCGTAATAATATAAAGTAAGTATATTTAATTTAATCTATGGTGATAGAATAAATTAAATAGCTTAATATTTATTATTTAATATTTTAGAAATATTAAATATAAATTAATAAGAGGAGTCTTATTAATATTATTACAATTATTATTATTTTAATTTCTAAAAGAGTTTAGGAATTAATTTAATATAAGTACTCTCATTTATTCCTAATTGGATTAGGAAGGAAAATTAGTTAAAGGAGTTTAATTAATTATCCCTAATAAGATTAGGGAGCTTAATTAATTAAAAGAATTTAATTAATTAAATAAAACCCAATTCCTTAATTGTTAAGATGGGTTGCCCACATCTATAAATAAGAGGAGTCTTATTATGGGTGGTAGTGGTTGTTGACTTTTTCAACATACGACATAATTCCAATTGTTGGAGAGTACACCTTTTATATAGAGATAAAAACTAGGGTTTAGCCAACCACCCTTCTTCTTGATTTTTCTTCTTCCTCGTGGATCACCTCTGAGGCCAAACATATGGGTGGCTAACGCCGATCAAAGGAAGGAACCAAACCCGGTGGATTCAAGTTGAACGCGAAAGGATTTGAGGTGAACTTGTACTGAGGAAGCTCGATCTTCAAGGGTATGATTTTATTCTTTATCTTTTTCGCTTAATTAATAATTGTGCATAAAGGATGATCCGGTATATGGTTTGTAAATTTTTAAACTCGATTTTTACGCTCGCATTATTTTGCAATTTGATTGCATATATATGAATATTACAAACCTAATAAAGGGCATCGAGCCAAACCTTTATGCTAATTATTAATTGTTTTAATTTGATATGTATATCGATATGTGTTTAGAACAATTTAATTGGGCATAATTTTATTAGATAAAATTTATTTAAAAAAAAAAAAAAAAAAAAAAAAAAAATTTTTTTTTTTTATAATATATATATATATATATATATATAAAATCACAATTCATGGCATGGAATTAATGCACGGAAATAAGGTCTTGAGTTATAATCATATATATAACAAAGTAGTTTAATCAATTTTTTACTAAATCATTAAAAAGGCCATGGTTTATATATATATATAAAGTGATTCACGTTTTTTTTTATGTTTCTATATATATATATTTATTCTAATATAAGTCAATAAATATGATATTTAAAAAAAAAAAAAAATTCAACGTTATATTTTTATATATATATATATATATATATATATATATATATATATATATAATATATAAAAATATATTGTATTTCAAAAGAACATATATATTTTTATATAAATATGGATATTATATATATATATGTTAATATCATGATATATATATATTATATATATATATATATATATTATTAATTATTTTATAATTAAAATAAAAGTTTATTTTAATTTTAAAATAAAAGTTTATTTTAATATTAAAATATAAAGTTTTATTTTAATTTTAATAATTTATAAATTAAAATAAAAAGGTTTATTTTAATTTTAAAATAAAAGGTTTATTTTAATATTAAAATAAAAGATTTATTTTAATTTTAAAATTAAAATTTCATGCTAACTAATTAGAGTTGGAATTGGATTCCATGATAACTAATTGGAGTTGAAATTGGATTTTATTTTTCCTAAAATAAAGGAGTTTATTTGTGAATAGGAAGTAAATCCATCTTTCCTTAAATAAAGGAGTTTATTTAGATATGAAATAAGATTTCATATTATTCAAAATAAAGGAGTTTATTTGTGAATAGAAAAGAAGATCCATGTTTCCTTAAATAAAGGAGTTTATTTAAATATGAAATAAGATTTCATATTATTCAAAATAAAAGAGTTTATTTGTGAATAGGAAAAATAATCCGTGTTTCCTTTAATATTTTTTTTTATATGGAATTGATTCATAATTAATTAAAATAAAAGAGTTTATTTTAATTAAAGATTTTTTTTTATATATATATAATTGATTCCATAATTAATTAAAATAAAGGAGTTTATTTTGATTAAAATTTTGATTAAAATAAAATAGTTTATTTTATTCAAAATTGATAAATTAAAATAAAATAGTTTTATTTTGATTTAAATTTGGATTAAAATAAAGGAGTTTATTTTGATTCAAAATTAGATTTTATACTAACTAAATTTGCCCATTAAATGATATCAATATATATATTAAATGTTTATTATTCATAAGATGAATGTTATTTATTGATGCATATGATGATGTGTATGATAATAAATGGGATTGATTATGGACTATCGACCAATGTGATTGGATTTTATTTTAGTTGGATGCATGAATGTATGGGTTTTATTAAATGGGGTCTCACAGACTCGCCTTCTCTAATTTTTCTTAATGTAAATTCTATCTCCTCCTATGTACTTTCCCTCGATCACGATCAAGGTTTCTATTTATTTTAAATAGTTTTTTAATAGGAATAGTTAGAATTAATTTTGAAGAATTAGAGATCAAGGAGCAAGGAGCGCTTGAAGACCCGCTTGTAATGGAGCCCGGTTTAAATGTAATAGTTATATTTAAATATTATTTCTTGCACCCTAGGGAGTTGACCTTTTTGGTTCACTTGGTGGCTCTAGTGAACCAAACTAGAATAAAAGTCCATAATCAATCCGTGTAGAATATAAGATTCTATATGCATGCATGCTATACTATATATATATATATATTATGCAAACATGCTTCGCATGTTCATTAATATATACGACGCGTATTTTATATATATATGTATGCATGCCGCTAAAAAGATGAGACAAATTAATAACAAACCCCTCAATTTTTTTATATTAAGTCCTAAGCGCTCAAAGATATTTGGAATATCGAACGTCGCTTTCTAAAGATGATAAAATTAATAGAGTATTAAATATTTAATATGAGTTTGTTGTGTCACCACAAGGCAAGTATTAAGTATTTAAGATGTTAATTTATCACATTTGATGCTTATAAAGAAAATTGAACAATATTGTTTTGTTGTGTCACCACAAGGATGATATTTTTCTTTTTTGAATATATGGAGTGCTAGGTTGGACTTAACTTGATAATTTTGATTCTGGATGTGCCACCACTGATCAAAATAATCTAAGAGGCAAAATAAAAGGAGTTGATAGTTGATGTAATTGACAAAAGTTGTCTACCTATTTATTTATATATAGTTTGTTGTGTCACCACAAGGCTATATACATTTGAAATGGGATCCTTATTCTCACTAGCAAATCTTTAATTAGATTTTGCCGAACTATATAAGTGAGGGTAATATAGTTTGAAGAAAATAGTGGGAGATACCAATTTAAAACAAGACCTAAATTATTTTGGTAATTAATAAAAGAATGTATGTTAAAATGTTGTTAATTACAAATTCATTTACGTAATTTTACAATGTCTAAAATTACTATCATCACAAGCATATTAGATGCTAAATTAATCGCATCAATTAAACGGATTGGTTAAGGAATTTGAGAATAGTTCTCATAGTTTGAAAAGCTATCTTATGTCCTTAATACGCCTATCCTCGCAATGGTTGCGCATAATGCCTCCGAGGAAGAGATTGCTACTTTTAGAAAGTGGCAAGATGATGCACAATGCTCAATGCATCATGCTCGCATCCATGAGTAACGAGCTTCAAATACAAGATGAAACTATGGATGCTCCTACTATATTCCCCGCACATCAAGTAGTTGATGGTGAGAGAAAGTAGGACCGATAGATATCGACATCTAAGGAGCTCTTCCGATCTAGAATGGCCAATGGCACTATAAGTATGATAAAAAGTTCTTAACATAATCAATTTGATTGATCAATTAGGACAACTAGTTTTGTCATGGATGGAGAGTTGAGCCAAGATTTGATCTTGCACTCACCCCTGACTCCTTTCACAATTGTTGTGAATTTTTCATATGAACAAGCTAGATATCGCCTCACCGATTTGCTTAACATATTGAAAAATGTCGAGAGTCACTTTCCAACCAAGAAAGACCAAGTCTTACCGGTAGGGGCCAAAGGATCTTCCTAAAAAGAAGAACGATTCAAAGAAGGTAAATAGAAAGGCATAAAACAAAGGATAATAAGAACAAAACCGATATGGATAGCAAAGGAGTTTGCTTCCACCGCAATAAGCCCGACACCGGAAAGAAATCTGCAGAAGCATCTTGCAGAGGCTAACCAAAGAAGCTTAGTGAAGTTTCTACATAATACGCTTTTTGTTCATGATTGAAATAAATTTTTCTTTAAGTCAAGGTTCTACTTGGGTATTGGATACCGACTTTGGTTATCATAAATATAGATTTATGAAGGACCAAGCAGAAGTAGAAAGCTAAACAAATATAAGTAATCCTATGTGTGGAAAATGAAGCAAAGGTTGCCATATTAGCCATAGAAACTTATAGTTTAGCAATGCCTTACGGCAAATCTATTAAGTCAATAAGTTGTTATTGTATTCCAGCTTGTTAAAAATATTATTTCCATTTTATTGTTGGACAATGAAATCTTTGGTATTATAATTAAGAACAATTGTTGTTCTATTTATAATAATAATGTTTTGTATAGAATCGAATATTACTTAATAAATTTTGTATACTGACTTACATGAAAATAATTTTGCATATTGAACAAATTAGTATAAGAAAAGGAGATGATCATTCAAAGAGTTGAATGTATGTATTTGTTGAAATACAAGTGTGAATTATTTGAAAGGTTCAAAGAATTCAAAAAATGAAACAAATTGACAAAGTATTAAGATTCTTTGATTAGATCAAGGAATAAATACTTGTGCAATAAGTTTCTAGATCATCTCAAATGGTTTTCTCATAATGGACACATCCCGATACGCAATAATTGATTGATGTATCCGAAAGGAAAAATCGCACCTTTGCTGGACATGGTGCGATCCATAATGATTTTACCGACATTCCAAAGATCCTTCTCGGATAATGTCCTAGAAATGGTCAGACATATCTACGAAAAATGGTAACCTCAAAATCCAACCCAAGACTCCATAAAAGTTATGGATGTGGAGGATTCCTAATCTTAAGTATGTTAAGATAAGGGTTGTCCAACTTATGTGAAAAGGTTTCAAAGGATAAGCTTGGGACAAGATTTGACAAGTATGATTTGTGGGACATCCTAAAGTAAGTTTAGGGTATATGTTCTATAATTCTACTTAGCAAAAGGTGTTTGTTACGAAACACGCCGCCTTCTAAGATAAAGGTGTTTATCATTGAAGGGGCTAGTGGGAGGATAATAGATCTTGAAGAGTTCAAGAACCACAAAACACTATAAGTCAAATAAGAGGAACACTCAGAGATAGACCTATTGTACCACAAATCAATCGTAAAACTGAATAGTACCAAGATACCTAGAGGGTATGGATTCATCATGATGATGATGATGATGAGGATGACATCATAGAAAGATGATGATGATCAAGAAGTTACATACGATGAGGTAAGAGTTCTAGTGTGTACAAAAGGGTCAAGTGGGGGCGTCGTGAAATTTTCTAGTATTATATGTTGATATACTACTGATGAGGAATGACATACCAATGCTACAATCAAGAAAGATAAAGTTGTCTAAACATTCCTCCATGAATGATTTGGAAGAGTATCTTAATTGGGGATATAAATCTATATAGATAGATTTAAAAGGATGCTCGACTTAACCCAAGGAACGATATTCATTTGATGCTAAAGTCGCTTAGCATGGCAAACTCAAGAGATGTCTCATGTCGATGAGCTATGGAGTGTATCTCTTTTAATAGTCCCCACAGACTCTCAAAAAGAGAGAGTCGCATGAGTGACAATCATGTATGCAATGAAATGTACGAGACCCGATGTCGATCACCATATTATGGAGAAGTTCACTATGAGTCGCTGAAAAACATCTTAAAGTGCTTAACCCAAGACTAAGGATGTGATCATATTCATGGTGGGTCTAAATTAAAACTAGAGGGCTTAATGCACTCAAGTTTTTCGATGCACTAAGATGATGTAAAAATCCACTTTAAGGTAAAGCGTTATCTTGAACAAGGGTGCAAAGAATTGAAAGGTTCCAAACAAAGAAGAGTTTGTCGTTTAGTGATAAAGACAAAGTATATAGCTATAAATGAAGTCGCAAGTTGATTGTTTGGATTAAAAGTTCATTACGTAACTAGGAATAGTTCCTAAGTCTCATCTTGGATCTAAACATGTGTTGTGGCACTTTCATTTGATTATTAGAATCATTGAAAGATGGGAAATCACTATAGAGATAGTGGACTCTCATGAACAACATTACATATCCATTAACTAAAGCTTATCCAAAAAGGATAATCGCCACTTAGAGAAGAAGAGTATAAGATACCATGACGATCGGCTTTAGTGCAAGTGGAGATTGAAAGTAGTATGCACACAAGCCAATCATGTTTGATGATAAAGCATATACTTTGTAACAATCTTATTCATTTATTAATAAAAAGTATTAATTTATTAAAGGCTTTTAATTATCTACATGATGTCGCTTTTATAATATGTGATAAACCCATAGTTTTAAGCAATGCTTTTAGAATAATGATGATGATCATTCTAATGAGATCTAAATTCTTAGAAAGCTTAAAACTAAAATAGTTCCCAATCGTTGATTACTAAATTGGGGATTAGTGAATCCGGATAGATTGGTACATACGCTGCTTGCTCATCGGATGAGGATGATTGATCTCATGATCATTTGTGTGGAGACACTAAAGCAAGTATGTAGGTGCTTATTAGAGAATAAGTTCACTTTGAACGTGGCTCGCTAAGGAATACCTAATGGAGTTTTATTTGCACTTTGCCAATAGGAATTCTCAGTAGTGATAGTAGTACAAGTAATCCTTGACTTGAGATCATCATAGTATCTTGTGTATGATGAGTTATACTTTGACTTATTCCTTAAGACCCTTAGGGTATATCAAAGGGTATGCTTGGGTATAATAAGTTGTACATGGAGATAATGTATGATCAATAAAGAATCTACCACTTCTAATAAAAGAAGAGAAATGTCCTATGTGATTCGATAAATGACAACCCAAAGAGTCCTCGGTTAAGGCGTAATGAAATTAGAAAGGAGTTTCTAATTTGCATTATTTGAGTTGTGCATTTAAGGATCGAAATACATATAATTAAATAAAATAAGACTTGACAAGAATTCCATGTCTTATATTTAATTGGGACATCAGATATGGTGGAAGGATTGAATTGTATTAACTATTTATTTACTCAAAGGTTCTTTAATGATTAATGTTGAAATCTATATTATCCGGAAAGTCGTTGATCGCTAGGAGAGCTTATCCCTATCAGAATAAATATTATTTATTTAAATAAATTAATTGTTTAATTTATTTATTTAAATAAGATTAGAATTGTTCTAATTGATTTATTCACAACCTGCTTAATATGGAGAACCTAAAGGGTCACACCATAAAAGGAAGAATAATTATTTAAGAAGTTAATGGCATAATCGTAATAATATATTATATATATTTAATTTAATCTATGGTGATAGAATAAATTAAATAGCTTAATATTTATTATTTAATATTTTAGAAATATTAAATATAAATTAATAAGAGGAGTCTTATTAATATTATTACAATTATTATTATTTTAATTTCTAAAAGAGTTTAGGAATTAATTTAATATAAGTACTTCATTTATTCCTAATTGGATTAGGAAGGAAAATTAGTTAAAGGAGTTTAATTAATTATCCCTAATAAGATTAGGGAGCTTAATTAATTAAAAGAATTTAATTAATTAAATAAAACCCAATTCCTTAATTGTTAAGGTGGGTTGCCCACATCTATTAATAAGAGGAGTCTTATTATGGGTGGGGGGGGGTTGTTGACTTTTTCAACATACGACATAATTCCAATTGTTGGGAGAGTACACCTTTTCTATAGAGATAGAAAACTAGGGTTTAGCCAACCACCCTTTTTTGAATTTTCTTCTTCCTCGTGGATCACCTCTGAGGCCAAACATATGGGTGGCTAACGTTGATCAAAGGAAGGAACCAAACCCCCGGTGGATTCAAGTTGAACGCGAAAAGGATTTGGAGGTGAACTTGTACCGAGGAAGCTCGATCTTCAAGGGTATGATTTTATTCTTTATCTTTTCGCTTAATTAATAATTGTGCATAAAGGATGATCCGGTATATATGGTTTGTAAATTTTTAAACTCGATTTTTACACGCTCAGCATTATTTTGCAATTTGATTACGCATATGAATATTACAAACCATAATTTTGCTTACCGCTTTCTCTTTTTAGTTAAGTTGACTCGTTATCGCGCTCCACTAATCGAGCCCTATTTATAACATCCCGAATACAAACATAGTTTATGAGAAATAAAATGTTGACGTATCTCCGACTTCAAACCTCTTAAAACATTCGCGCCATTCTCTCTTCATTATCCACCAGTGGGACATGGCCCGTGATAACTCCGCAAATTTTGCCTCGTATTGCGACACGGTCATATTGTTTTGTTCCAACTTGATAAACTCCACCTCCTTCATGTGGTGAATACTTTCGGGAAAGTATTTGTCGTTGAACGACTCTGGAACTTCTCCCAAGATATCTTGATCTGAAAGAAGGTTGAGTACGTTTACCGACTCCCACCAAGAATCACCTCTCCGCCTTGAACATAAAGGCGTGAAAGGAACCTTTGCTCTCTCGAGAGCATCCCAAGACATCAAATATCTTGGTAATCATGCTTTATCCATGCTTCCGCCGGAAGTGGTTTTGGCTCTCCTTAAACTCCTGTGGTCCCAGCTCCTTGAATTGTTTAGCGGTGACCGCCCGAGAGTTTTCCGTGTTTCCACCTACGTTTTGGGCGAAGTCGCTCTACTTTCTTTGTTGCATAAATTGCATAAAGCCTCTGAACATTTGATCATTCATCATTTGGTCGGTGTTGTTGTTTGCATGAGGATTGTCGCCTTCTCGATGCACATTATCACGATTATTGATATGTGGTGAATCAACGATCGCTTTGTGCTCCATTCTTATTCTCAACATTCTCGAGATGTCATTTTCGACATCGCCACAAAACAAAAGGTTAATTAACATGTAACAAATTATCTTTATATTCGACGTAGACCAATAAAATAGCACATAAACTTAGGTAGGTCATATACTAGCGAAGGTATTCCCTGCCTCTCCCTCCTAGTACTATTCTCACATCTTAGCCAGGGGATCATATCCCTAAGCTCGATACCAACCGTGGCGCCCCCAAAATTAGGTATACATCACCCATCTTGGGTAGTCGGATACATGATCTGTAATTTAAATACAACTTACTAATATAAGCGCTGTGGTATACAATACGACATAAAGCGTGAGTTTGAATACAAATATTGTCTACTAGATATTATACAAACTCAAAAGGAGTCCTCATTACAATTATTATCACACTATTTCACGAATAGTGAGGACTACTAATGCTATCCTCCGGACCATTACTCCGCTCCAGACTCGTCCCGAAATATGTTCTCATTTCACGAAGAGAACGATGAAAGAAAAAAATTGAGCTCAACTAGCCCAAGAAGAAATATTATGACTAAGATAATGCGAATAAATTATCAATAGCCTTCAACGATGTTAAACCGATAAAATATAATAAACATCAAGTTTAAGCTAGCAATGAACAAGCGATCCATTAAAAGAGTCAAGTAGAAAATAAAATCTACTATCTTTTATGATTTAAAAGGTTTTTCATCATCATTATATAGTTGAGACTCAAACTTTAATAAATAATCCACATCATCGAATCACCCCCCACTACTACGGCCGAGGATATTCTTTAGTATCACGACCACAATTATTCATGCACTACGGGCCGAGAATAGTTGTGTATTCATTAATGGTCATGATCATGCCAACAATCATCCATCAATGCACTACGACCAATGAGGATTTTTACCACATCATTTATAACATTACGGTTAATGATTACAATCGAATAATCCTGGTCATAATCATACCAAGTCCATCCATTCTCTACAGAATACGAGATGACTTTAAAAAATATAAACATGAGGATGATAACAATGATATAAGAATTGAATAAAACAAGTTCAAGAATTAAGTTATTCAGAACTAATAACATCAAATGTCGACATGATCTCGCTGCTTTGTAGAGTAAAATTCAAGAATCTTGAGAAGAATATTTCCATGAAAGGATCTTTGATGAAGCGCAAATATCGAGGATATTCCACTAATTTCATGGAGTATAGAAGTCAAAGTTTTAACTTATTTGGGTATAATAAAGAATGGAATAACAAAAGAAATCACCATGCATGCGATGAGATCGCATGCAAGGCGAGTTATTCCAATGTAATAATAAATAACGGAACCCGGTCCCAAGTAAAAGCGCATGCACGGGATATTCCAACAAAAATAATAAAAAAGGCGGAACCAGTCCTTATAAAACACACGCATACGATGTTCCAATGAATAATAATAAGATGCGGAACCGTGTCCTGTAAAACACACGCATGTGATGTTCCAATGAATAATAATAAAATTTTAACCAGTCCTGTGTAAAACACATGCATGTAATGTTCCAACGAAATAATAGAAGAATGTCACCAAGTATAGGGTGAAATGGCGTATCTGAGTTATTCCAATGAATAATTAAGAATGGAACAACGTAAGGATTTCACCAAGTATAGAAGTTCCACGTATCAAAAGTTATTCCAACGAATAATAAAGAATGGAATAACAAAAGTTCTCTTCATGAATAAGAAAGAATAACACCCCTTACAGAGTTCAACAAATAATATTCCCTACCTTAGAAGAACCTGAATATTGGCAAAGTGAAGTAGCGAATACTTTTTCTTCTTTCTCTATATAGTTTCTCTCTCTGTAGTTTCAAAGTGAATTCGTAAAAAAATAATGAAGGAATGAGCTTCTATTTATAGGAAAATAGAATGCATAGTAATTAATCCATGAATCGGTCCCGATTGATTTACTTTAATCTGACGTGGTCCATATTTAAAGCAAAATCTTTTAAATAAAATATAATATATTCTATTTATATAAAAACATTTTACTATGCAAACACTATGCAACACTATGCAAAAACACTATGCGTAATAAAATATAATATATTTTATTTATAGAATAACTTTAATAAAGTATTACATTTTATATAAAAGATGTTTCGCTTTTTATTACGTTAATAATACGAATAAAACAAAACGTCATTATCGCTATAATAATTCATATTATTAATCGTGATAATGGAATCAAACCGGTGACTTCTTCACATAAGCATCAATAATCAATCTGGTGTGCTACTTATGTAATCACACGATTCTTTGTACTTTTTACTACCGAAAGTAGTTCAACAATGATCAACGGTAAAACTTCCGCCGTTATTTCAATAAAATATTTTTGTCGTTTTCTCGATCCGAATAATTACATTGTGGGTCTCCACCAATGATTGGTAGTTATACGAATATTCCTCGCTAAATCGAATATTCCCAGACCAATCGAATATAATATAATCACTTGCATACTTTACAAAATTTATACATATTACCCATAACTATAACATTATATCAAATTATTCCATAATATTCAAAAATAATATTTATAGAAAATTCATCTTTATTTATAAAAGTTTGGGTCTTACATATTTTATATTCTTTATTTGTTATTTTATAATAGGATATAAAATAGGATATAAAAATATTTTATAATTCTTTATATAACAAATATATGCTATTATTATATAAAATAGGATATAAAATATCATAAAGAATTAATATTTTAAATTAAAGTGGGAAGAAATTAATATATTTGTTATATAAAAATTATAAAAATATTTTTATATCCTATTTTATATCCTATTATAAAATAACAAATATTTTTATAATTCTTTATTCGCTATTTTATAAAAATATTTTATATTCTTTATTTGTTATTATAATAATATTTGTTTTTATAAAATATTTTATATTCTTTATTTGTTATTATAAAAATATTTGTTTTATAAAATAACAAATATTGTTATAAAAAATAGCAAATAAAGAACTTGTGCTTATTATTAGATTTTTATACAATAGGAAGAGGTTGTGTTTGGTTTGATTTTTTTTTTTTTTATTAACTTGTAAGTAAGAGCTTGTAGCGCTTGGGGAGTATTTTATATTTTTTTAAGTTTACATGATGTCTTTGAGTCATGACTATTAATGGAGAAATGCTTAAAAAAAAAAAAAAAAAACACGGTAATGATAAGTACAAATTTGTCTTAGCATTCGAGCATTATTTAATATTAAAAATTCGTTTTATTTAAACAAACCGACAACATGTTGACTATGTGGGGTCCTCATATTAAAATAAAAGCTTGCATAAGTTATGCTAGAACTTTGGTATATTTATGTTTCAATCTCAAATTCCAATAAGTTTATCAAACTATCCAAAAGGGGTGTTGCGAGATCTTGCATGTATAAGGATTTGCTATGGAAGAATCCTCTATATATATATAGAGAGAGAGAGCAAAAATATATATATAATCAACATGTATTATACAATCTGGCCATGATTTATCGTTAGTTTTTTGAGTTATAACGACGGCTTCAACCATTGCGACGACAGGTGAACCGTCGCTATTGTCGAAAAAATCCGTCGTATAATACACAGTTATGTATATGTATATAACCTATATATATGTAGCAAGATTTCTATTACAAATTTAAAATCACCCACACGTACATTAATTTTTTTTAGTACCAAAAAAAAAAGAAGAAGAAAATAGCTAGAATACTTTCTTTTGCTCATCTTCAGGCCAAATGGCCATATTGTCCAGAGTTAATTCTTTCCTTTTGTTTTATGTCAAAATAAAACAAAAACCATTTTAGTCGGACTAACAATATTATAATCTGCAAATTTAAAATTTGATTTTTAAATAAAAAATATATGCATGGGGTACAAATCAAATTTGATGGTTAAAATTTATTTGAATATCAAAACGACGAGGTGCTATCTTGTCTTGGTTCTATTTGAATTGAATTTTGAGCAATAGTTAAAATAAATTAGAATTCAACTTTTATTAAATAAGGGGCAAATTGGACATAAGAATTAAATCTTATAGTTAGTTTACTGCACAAAGGATTGGTTTAATTAAAAATAAGACCCACTTGTGGAAATATCAATTTCCTATTTTTAATGGCCTTATAAAATTATATAAAATGCTGAGTTTGAGTTTTTTTATATATTTTTTAAAATATATGTTAGTGTAATCCCAATAAATTAAATGATATATTTTCCTTTTACTTCACGTACATACTACATTTTGAGGACAAAAATGATTGTAGCTTGGACCATCTTTTGAGAACGGAGGAGAGATTGTTTATATGAAATATTTATAGTACATTTTTAGATATAACAACATTTAATATAGTACAAGTTTATTATTATTTTTATTTTAAAATTAGATATACAATTTGACTTACGAGATCATCGACGGCATACTAAATTTTAAATTAATATAAATTTATTTAATTTTAGTTGATACAATTATTATAATTATATAGTATGTAATAAAAGCTATTAATATTTGATTTTAAAATTTTATAAATTATATCAATTTTAAAATTTAATAAGTTGTCGTTTGACAACAAAAATTAAATTGTATATTTAATTTTGAAATATAAAAATATAAATTGTTGATTTTTATATTTTGTAATTTTAATGATGACAATATGTTAAAATATACGAGTTATTAAATGGGCTGAAATTGACTTTTTAATGATATGTTAATAACTAGTCTAATATATGATGATGCAATATGGACTATATTTTGGACTAATTGTATAGTGGGTTGATTAAATAATGTTTATGTTGCTTTGAAAGTTGGTCCATTCTGGAGGATAACGTTGTTTAGCCCAAAGGATTTTTACAGCATGTGGGTTTCTTTTATAGGGTCCTTTACATAAGTATACAACAAATAGAAAATAATTATAAGAAAAGTGCATCAACTAAATAGTTATAAAAAGAATGTAATTATTATAAAAATAGTACAATTCACATTAATAAAGAAACCTAAAATCAAGGATAACTAATAATTCAAATTCAAATTCAAATCTTGTCTCTAACAACAATTTCAAATCCATGTTTCAAAATTCAAATCAAAATGAGAAAATTAAAAATAAAAAATTATGAAGGAGCTAATGTTCATCATCCTCCTCTCTCATATATTACATTGCCGCCATCATGCATCATACATATGCGCCAAGCCAGGAGTTCTTATTCAATTTCTTTTGACGATTTGGTTACTCACAAAAAATGAAATGGTTACCTTTATACAATTTTTGATTAAGAATCGCATCACATTTAAAATAAAATTGGTAATCAAATAAAAGCGTATTGGTTACCTTATCAAATGGTTTGGTAACCAACTATATGAAATTTGGTTACCAATTGCATCACATCCAAAATAAATTAATAACCTAATAAACTAAATTGGTTACCTTATCGGAAGGTTTAGTAACTTAATCGCATAAATTTTGGTTACCAATCGCATCACATTCAAAATATATTAGTAAACTAATAAAAATGAATTGGTTACTTTATCAAATGATTTGGTAACCAACTACATGAAGTTTGATTACCAACCCATCACATCCAAAATAAATTAGTAACCTAATAAAACTAAATTGGTTACCTTATCGGAAGATTTCGTTACAGTGAAAATAAAGAATGGACCCCAGGTGGTGGTGGGAGGCGGAGGGATCGAGGAGAGGAGGCGGGAGGAGGAGGTGGAGGAGAAAGGCGGGAAGGGGGGAGGAGAAAGGGAGGCGTGAGGAGGGGGGATCGGGAGGAAGGGATCACGAGAGGAGGGAGGTGGTGAGGCGGGGCGGGAGGAGGCGGCAGAGGGAGGAGAAAGGGAGCGGAGGAGAGGGAGGGGATGGGGAGGAGTGGCGGGAGGAGGTGGAGGCGGGAGGATGGAGGAGGGGCGGGAGGTGGTGGGGAGGAGTGGCGGGAGGAGGTGGAGGCGGGAGGAGGGGAGGAGGAGGAGGGAGGAGGGGGCGGAGGAGGAGGAGGGAGGGGAGGAGGTGGAGGTGGGAGGAGGAGGAGGGAGGGCGGGAGGAGGGGGCGTGAGGGTGGGGAGGGTTGGGCGGGAGGAGGAGGAGGAGGAGGAGGAGGAGGAGGCGGAGGGAGGAGAAGAAAAAGGGAAACAAAAATGGAGTGGGAGAAAATCGTGGGAGAGATGGGGAGAAAATTGTGGGAGAGATGGGGTAGAAAATCGTGTGCATAATTAAAGGGATAAGATTACACTCTTTTTGTAATTAAGTATTGCACTAGTATTGTAAATAAATATGGAAGTGTATTAGTTGTGTAAAATTTTTATGAGGACACTATTGTTGTAATTATTTTTAAAAATATAATAGAATATGTAATTGTCCCTTCTTTTATTGCTGGATATATTTTTCTCTAATATAAATATTGTTAAAACAATTTGTTTCAAGGGTTTTTTTACAGAAATATACAACAATTAGAAAGTAATTACACTATTAATGCATTAACAAAATAATTATAAAAAGAGTGTAATTAAGACCCATATTACAAAAATAACCCATATTACAAAAATAGTACAAGTCACATTAATAAGGAAACCTAAAATCAAGGAGAAATAACTGTCATAATTAATAATTCAAATTCAAATATTTTGGATCTAACAACAAAAACAAATTCAAATTCAGAATAATAATTCAAATTTTCAAATTTAAATCTTCATCTCCCTTTCCATATTTTATCTCTCCTTTGTAACTAAGAAATTCCATCTAGCTCGTTCATGGTGTATGTGTAGCAGATCTGAATCTGTATCTTCCATTCTCTAAACTAACTTCAGATTTCTCTCCAATACTTGATTTGCGTATTAGAGAATATAATGAACTTGCACGGTCCGCTGCCTTGATAGGAGGTTCTTGTGGTTTGCAGTAAATCAAGATAAAAAATATATATTTTCAACAAAAGTGAATTTGTAAAACAATTTATTCTTTCACTTAAATACACTTTAAATTTTTAATTTTTTTACTTTTTACAATTTAAACCTTAATATTTCAGTTTTTACTTTTGTAGTTATCTCTCTTACCGCCAGCTTCTCTTCCGCTACTCCGCCGCTACACCACCGCGAATCTCCGTTGTCCAAAACGCCAATGAGAAGAAGAAGAAGATTCACCCTACAAAAAGTTTAAAAATAAATAGATATAACTTTTACTGTTCTAAATATTTTTTTTTATAACTATTTTGTTACTCATAAATACTAAAATGGTTACCTTTGTATAAATGGTTGGCTACCAACTGCATCACATTCAAACGAAATTGGTAACTTAATAAAACTGAATTGGTTACCTTGGTCTGAAGGTTCGGCTACCAACTGCACTATAAAAAAATTACAGGTGTGGATGTGAATTGGTTAGCTTGATATGAAGGTTTTGTTACCTTGATCTGAAGGTTTGGTTACCAACTACACTAAGAAAAAATTAAAAGTGTGGAGGTTAATTAGTTACTTTGATATGACAGTTTGGTTACCTTGGTATGAAAGTTTGGTTACCATCATCCAGTATTTGAAGGAACACATTGAATACGTCAGAATGGACTTTCTCAATCTCATCAAACAAAATACCGTCCATTCCCACCACCTCCTCAATTCACTTTTTGTGCTCCACCGCCAAATCAGACCCAGCTTTTGCCTCTGCCACAGCCGCCACAATCAAGAGGTGCAAATCAGTATTCCCAAAATTGGGGTGGTTACAAATGGTCTTTGGTGATGGGTCTTCCTTTCCCCAAAATTACCCAACTCGGACAAGTTTTCAACATGCAAATTACGGCTCATCTTCATCACAACCCCATTATGGAGCTCCTACAAAAAACCGGATCCTTTGGTCGCTCCACCTCAACAAAGAACAATAGTATTCATATACTTGCCACCACCACTTTGAATCTTTATACCCACCTCCATTTTGACTCTTTATTTTGAGAAGTTACTGGAGATATACAGTTGGTTGACTCATAAATATATATATATATATATATATAGAATACGTTGAATGAAGAAGAAGGGTGATGACTAACTAATGCAGTTGTTATAGATGAGGAGAGAGAGAAGAAGTCATGGGGATAACTAATCCCTAAATTAAGGAATCCTAATTGCATACTAATTTCCTAAATTAAGGAATCCTAATTGCACTAATATTGTAAATAAATATGAAATTGTATTAATTGTATAAATATTTTATGAGTAAACTATTGTTGTAATTATTTTCAAAAATGTAATAGAATATGTAATTCACCCTTGTTTTAATTGGAGTTTTTAAAAGGCTTTGGTTTGTTATGTCATCTGCTAGAGTCCTTCATATGATCTGTTTGGCTATTAAACTAATTCAAATTTGAATTAGAGTGTTTCAAGGAGATTGATTAGTTAAGGAATCTGGTTGAAGTTGATAGAACAGTTTTTTAAAGAAACACGCTTATTAAGGTTATTTGGACTCTATCAGCTAGATTTTGAATATCTCTTTGACTTCATCAAATCAACGTATTTCATATTCATATATCTATTATGTTGTTTTAGTATATTTATTATATTTGTTAGATATAATAGGTGATTGAAATTACGTTTAAATTTTATTGCTAACAATTTGGAAATAATCGTTGCTTGTCTATTATATATATAAATAGTCTGCACGGCAAAAGCAAAGACACGACACTGGAAGCTAAAAAATCACTGTTGAATTCATTCTGAAAAAAATTTCTTCGAGTCTAATTTCAGTTCTGTTTGTAACCTTTTAAATTCTTGTTAAATAGAAAGTCGTCGTAATTTTATATCACATCTTTTGTAACCAAGTACAAGTCTAGGTTGGCTTGGGGGTCTTTGTAATATTTAGTCTGTAGAACGAATGGTTCAAGGTAATTCAGAGGTGGAGGGGTAGAGGTGTCCAAGTCAAAATCGATCTTCGTTGTACATGGAATTTTTCTATTTAATCTTTTGAATATTAAGTTAATAAAGTGAGTGGTATTGGACGTGGATTATGCCACTAGATTAGAGGATAGGAAACCACGTAAAAATCTTGGCGTGATTTATTATTCTATTCTTTTCTTTTATTTGCTTTAGTATTCTGCATATTCAGTTTTAGTTCGTGCTTGAAGATATACTTTTAGTTCGTGCTTGAAAATATACTAAAACAGACAGAGATTAGTTGTCCGATTATAACAGACGAAGAACATATACTAAAACATACAGGGATTAGTTGTCCAATTATAACAGACGAAAAACATATACTAAAACAGATAGAGTTAATGTAAGACCCCAAATTTTATGAATAAAGATTTAATTTCTCGAAATATTTTTTTTAATGTTAAGGTGTGAATTTGATATAATGTTATACTTGTAGGTAGTATTTATAAATTTTTTAAAGTAAGCAAGTTGTTATAAAATATTCAATTGGTCGAAAAATATTCATTTTATCAGGGAATATTAAATGCAACCGCAAATCATTAATGGACCCTACAACGGAATTCTTTATCGGAGTTAGAAAATGATAGAAATATCTTTTTATAAAAATAATAGCGAATGTTTTACCGTTAACTGTTGAAATACCCGGTGATAAAAGTACAGTAATACGCATGGTTGCATAGTAGCACATGGTATTGATTATTGATGCTTACGTGAGAAGTCACTCAGTTTTTTTTAATTATTGTCATAGTAATTGCTGCATAGTATCTCACATTATTGATTTAATTATTGTCACAGTATCATCTGCACAATATTTTATATTATTAAATCAATAATTGAGATGACAAGTTATTCATATTATTATTTGCATTATTGACAATGTCTAGAAAGTAGTGTCAAAGAAAGGGGTTTGATCACCTGATTGTGCGCCAATAGGGAGAAATTCTTATCAAAAAGCCCCCTCTTTCCTAGGAATGATCTAGTTGTTAATATTGCAAGTTATATTATTGATGAATAAATGTTGTTAAAAATATTGAGAGAATTTTTATGAAGTATTTGTTATAAATTTTGCTTATTATATAGACCCCCCACTTATTCATTTTTCAAAATAATCGGTGAAGATTATTCAATATATATATATATATATATATATATATATATATATATATATATATAAATATATATGTGTGTGTGCATGTGAAGTTGACAAATGGGGGAGAAAAAAGATTGTCACTGGGGAGTATTGTTACCATTATTATTATTATTATTATTATTATTATTATTATTATTATTATTATATTATTATAATAAATTTTATTTTTTTAATGAAAAATAGAATATATTATATTTTATTATGCATAGTGTTTGCATAGTAAAAACATAGGAAATCAACCGGTACGCCTGTGAATTCGCTGAATTTTTACTGTGCGTTCGTGATTTTCTAATTCAAATAGTATCATTCTCTTCTCCTATAAATAGGATGCTCGGTTTAGAAAAGAAAATCACACCAGAATCAGAGAATTCTTCTTCTATAATATTGAGCATATTTCTTTAGAGTTTAAGGAAGCTTTGAGTGTAGAAAATAGTAAAAAAAAAATTTAAGAATATATCCGCTATACCAGTCGGAATTGTTTTCTTTTTGAGGTAAGGGGTATTATTTATTTCATATTCGCCTACGATATTATTTTTCGTATTCGTAAGAAATTTTATTTCATTCAATATTTACAAGAAATATTATCTTCGTTTAATATTCGTAAGGAATATTATCTTCGTTCAATATTCGTAAGGAATATTATTTTTGTTCAACAGTTGTAAGGGATAATATTTTTGTTCAATATTCGTAAGAAATAATATTTTCTTCCATACTTGGTAGTATGTAAGTGATATTATTCCATTTCAGATTCTGAATTCTACACTCATTTTGTTAAGTATTGCTTCAATACTCCATAAAATTAGTAGAATATTCTTGAAATTTGCATTTCATCTAGTATCTTTTCATAGAAATAATATTCTGAACATTCTTGATAATTTTTAATCTTTTTATGCCGGGATACTATTCCCGAAGTACTATTCACCCGGGATACTACTCATGACAAAAATTGATTTTTTTTCTATCCAATTTATTTTTGATACAATATTATTCTTGAATTTTACTCTACAAAGCAGTATCGTGTTGATAATTTGGACATTATTGAATTCAGAATAAATTATATTATAAATATTTAAAATTTATTATTTGCTTTCATTTAATTGAATTCTTATATCATTGTCATCATCTTCATTTTTATATTGTGATGAAAGTTATCTTTGGCCCATAGTGCATAGATGGACTGTTGATTGGTATGATTATTACCAGGGATTATTCGGTATAATCATGACCGTAATGTTACAAATGATGTGGTAAAAGTTCTCATTGTCCCGTAGTGCATTGATGGACAGTTGTTGGTATGATCATGACCATGCGTTCTCTTCGGCCAAGGGTGTGAGACCCCAAATTTTATGAATAAAGATTTAAATTTCTCGAAATATTTTTTTGAATATTATGGTATGGATTTGATATAATGTTATAGTTGTGGGTAATATTTATAAATTTTGCAAAGTATGCAAGTTGTTATATAATATTCAATTGGTCGGAGAATATTCTTTTTATCGGGGAATATCCGTACGATGGCACAATCATTGGTGGACCTCATAACGGAAGTATTGTCGTAGTTAGAAAATGATAGAGTTATCTTTTTATAAAAATAATGGCGAAAGTGTTACCGTTAAAACTGTTGAACTACCCGGTAGTAAAAGTACAGTAATACGTGTGGTTACATAGTATCACACGGTATTGATTATTGATGCTTACGTGAAAAGTCACTCAGTTATACTCAATTATTGCTACGATAATTCTTTGCATCATATCTCTCATATTATTGATTCGATTATTGTCACAAAGATCATCTCGCATAATATTTTATATATTATTAAATCAATAATTGAGACGACAAAGTTATTCATATTATTAAATTGAAATATTTACAATGTCTAGAAGTTCTGTCAAGGAGAGGTTTGGTCATCTAATTGCGCGCCAATAAGGAGAAATTCTTATCGAAAAGCCCCTCTTTCACGGGACGACACGGTTGTTAAATATTGTGAGTTATAATATTAATGATGAATAAGTTCGTGTTGATTAAAGATGAATTTGATAGTTCCATTGTGTTGGGATTATTAGTGTTAATGAAAATCGACATCTATTCCGATGATAATTGATGTCTGGGGGTTATATTGATAAATCGGGTAATTAATCGGATAAATGAGTAATTAATTGCTACTAATTCACATGTTTATATAACTATTTGTTCACATGTGTGTACTATTGAATCGCATTCATGTACTATTAGGGGAGTTGATGCAAGATTGATAATACTTGCATGACTAAGTTAAAGATGGAGGTATAGCTGGAGGTATTATACTGTTATTCGTATTTTCACATGATTATAACTATTGAATCACATGATTGAACTATTGATTCACATTATTTACTATTAGGGGAGGTGATGCAAGTTTGATAATACTTGTAGGACTAAATTAAAAATGAAAGAAAAGTTGGAGGTATTGTACTGTAATTTTTCGAGCCCCAAAATGTGCAATTATCGAAATTATATTTTCCTATAAATAGAAGCTCATTCTTCTTTCGTTTCTCACCAATTTACTAAAGCTTTAGATCAATTATTATTGAGAGAAATTATAGAGAAAAGAAGAAGAAATCTGCTACATCACTATTCCAATATCCAGCTTTCTTACAGGTAAGGGTATTATTTCTTTCGTATTCATAAAGAGAGCTTCATTATTCCATTCTTTATTATTATGTTGGAATAACCTATCAATCTGATACCGCATATATGGTGAAATTCTTACATTATTCCATTCTTTATTATTACATTTGGAATATCACATGCATGCGATTACGCTAGACCTGGTTCCATTCTTTATTATTACATTGGAATAACACTTTGTCTATGCGATCTATCGCATGCATGGTGAATTCTTTGTTATTCCATTCTTTATTATTACATTTGGAATATCACATGCATATGCGGTTTACGCATGACTTTAGTTCCATTCTTTATTATTACATTAGAATATCACATTTTGTGCGTATTACGCTAGACACAGTTCCATTCTTTATTATTACATTGGAATAACACATGCATGCGATTCTATCGCATGCATGGTGAATTCTTTGTTATTCCATTCTTTATTATTACATTTGAATACCACATGCATACGGTTTCTGGCACGACTGGTTCCATTCTTTATTATTACATTGGAATATCACATGCATGCGGTTTTCTGCACGTGACTCGGTTCCATTCTTTATTATTATTCTGTTGAGAATAACTTTTATGCATGCGGTCTATCGTATACATGGTGAATTCTTCTGTTATTCCATTCTTTATTATTCTGTTGGAATAACCTGTCTTTGTGGATTACCGCATGCATGGCGAATGATCCTTTGTATTCATATGAATAATATTTTCATTCAAAAGGGGTTTCTGCCAGGGACAGTATCGTAATTTCTCCGACCTTCAAAAATTCTAGAAAAATTTGAAATGATAATTTGATGAGTTTTCTAGATTGTGTCCAAAAATGGCGATTTTTGGATGTATAGATTAAGAGTTATGGATTTTATGGGAAAAAACTATTTTAAAAGTAAACCCTTATAACTCTTTGTGGTTAACTCTAAAATTAGTGAAATTTTTATTGGGAGTACATGTGTATAACAGGAGTATACCCTGTAAATTTAAGAATTTTTGGACAAAAGTACAATTTATGATAAATGTCTAAATATTCGGCAGTTTTGGCCATATGAAAAATAGTAAATGAATTTTAAATATTCTGAGAAAAATATATGTTCAATATGGGACTATATTCTGCTAAATCCCAGAAAAGAAATATTTTTGGGTCTGATTTCGTATTTTTCATGAAAATGAACTAGTTATGAGTAAATGAATTAAATATGTTATGTGAATTAACAAAATTGAAAAATAGGATTTTATGACTTGGGAATCCTATATAGGGTATATCTGATTTTTTATGAGGATTTGATCATTGGTGATGAAATCTTATGAGTATAGCATTTTGAATGATTAAAATGCATTATTTGGTAAAGTGTAAACAATTGAAATAAATTGTTTATAAGTTTAAGAAGTGATTAAAATATTATTAAAATATTAATAATATTAGATGATGAGTTTATTAAGTGATTGATAATATTTGGATATATTTAAAGTCTTTAATATTTATCCTTGTTTTCGTTTGATTAATGCTTATATCATTGTCATCATCCTCATGCTTATATTGTGATGAAAGTCATCTTTGACTTACGTGAATAAATGGACTTGGTATGATTATGACCAGGGATTATTCGGTATAATCATGACCGTAATGTAATGAATGATGTGGTAAAAGTCCTCATTGGCCGGTAGTGCATTGATGGATAATTTTTGGTATGATTATGACCAGGGATTATTCGGTATAGTTATGACCATTGATGATTTAATGAATATCCTTGGCCCATAATGCAGGGATGATTCGATGGTGTGGTTTATTTATTAAGCTGAGTCTCAGCGATAAAAATTGATGAAAACATTTTAAAACATAGAAGATAGTAGATATCATGCTCTACTTGACACTTCTAATGGATTGCTTATTCCGCTACAGTTAAACTTGATGTCTATTGTATTTTATCAGTTTAACATTGTTGAAGACTAATGATAATTTATTCTGCATTAGTCATAATATTTCTTACTGGCTAGTTGAACTCACCCTTTCTTTCACTGTTCTCTTCAGGAAATGAGAACGTAGCCGGGACTAGTCGGGAAACAGAGTGACGGTCCAGATGATAGCATTAACAGTCCTCACTATTCTGTTAAATAGTGTGACAATAAATGTAATGAGGACTCCATTGAGTGTGGATATTGTCTAGATGACAATATTCTTATTAAAACTCTTAGATTATGTTTTGTCGTATTTTACACTATTGTTTTATAATTAAGTTGTTTTTGAATTTTGTACCATGTATTTGGCGACTCAAGATGGGTGATGTATACTTATTTTGGAGGCGTCACAAAGGGTGCAAATATGAATTGTTATTTGGCATAATTATGACCATTGGTGATAACACGAATATCCTTGGCCCGTAGTGCATGGATAATTCGTGGATGTGATACTAATGAATATCCTTGGCATTATGAATTCCTACTCATGTCTTTTGGAACTCGGTACGGGCATTATGAATTCCTAGTCATGTCTTTTTGATTGACTAATGCTCCTGCTGCTTTCATGGATATGATTAACTGAGTATTCAAGGAATATTTGGATCACTTTGTGATCGTCTTTATTGATGACATCCTTATTTATTCCAAAAGCCGTGAAGATAATGAGCAACACTTGAGGCTGATACTCCAAAAGCTTCGTGAAAACAAGCTTTATGCCAAGTTGAAGAAATGCGAGTTCTGGCTTGAAGAAGTTGCATTCCTTGGGCACGTAGTGTCAAGTCATGGAATATCTGTTGACCCTGCAAAGATTGAAGCTATTCAAAGCAGGGAGTAACCCAAATCAGTGACCGAAGTACGTAGCTTTCTCGGCTTAGCTAGTTATTATCGGAGATTCGTGGAAGGATTTTCTCGAATCACTACTCCATTAACTCAGCTGACTCGGAAAGATAAAAAATTTGGTTGGAGCGAGGAATGTGAGAAGATTTTCAAGAACTCAAGAGGAGATTCATTTCAGCATCTGTTCTGACAATACCATCTGGCTCGGAGGGATTTGTCATCTACAGTGATGCTTCGGGCAAAGGGTTAGGATGTGTTCTCATGCAACATGGGAAAGTCATAGCCTATGCCTCACGACAACTCAAAGAATATGAGAGGAATTATCCTACTCATGATCTAGAGTTGGCAGCTATTGTTTTCGCACTTAAAATTTGGAGGCATTACTTGTATGGGGAGAAAATGGAGATCTTTACGGATCATAAAAGCCTCAAATATTTTTTCACTCAAAAGGAACTCAATATGCGACAATGACGTTGGCTTGAACTGTTGAAAGATTATGATCATACCATCCTAGAAAAGCGAACGTGGTAGCTGATGCATTGAGTAGAAGATCATATGCGGGTACGAGTGCGATATTGTCAACGCAAAGGCAAATTTTTTATGACTTGCAAAGGATGGAGATAGAGATAAAGACTCCAGGGACCCACGTGAGATGGCGAATATACGAGTAGAACCGACTTTAATTGATAAAGTTAAAGCTGCTCAAACTACAGACCTGGAGCTGATGCGTATGAGGAAGAAAGTGCAAGAAGGTGCTATGTCGGAAGAAAGAATCGATGAAGAAGGAATACTACGAGTCAACTCCAGACTTTGTGTTCCTAACGACCCTGATTTAAAGTATAAAATCATGATGGAGGCGCACAACACACCGTTTGCAATCCATCCTGGGTGTACCAAAATGTATCGTGATCTTCTTCATACATTTTGGTGGAGCAATATGAAGAGAGAGATAGCGCTGTTTATCTCAAGGTGTCTAACTTGTCAACGAGTCAAGGCGGAGCATCAAGTACCAAAAGGTCCATTGCAACCATTTGAAATTCCAGAATGGAAGTGGGAGCACATTACCATGGATTTCGTTGCTGGTCTGCCCAAGGTTTCTCAAGGCATTGATGTAATTTGGGTCATTATTGATAGATTGACCAAGTCTGCTCACTTCTTACCAATATGAGAAACTTATACACTTGAACGTCTTGCTCGTATGTACATAAACGAGATTGTAAGACTGCATGGTATGCCAGTATCCATAGTTTCTGATCGAGACCTAAGATTCACTTCCCGATTTTGGGTTAGTTTGCAAAAAGCTATGGGCACAGACTTACAATTTAGTTCGGCATATTATCCTCAGACGGACGGGCAATCAGAGAGGACTATTCAAACTCTTGAAGATTTATTAAGACTCCGTGTCCTTGACTTCAAGGGAAGTTGGGACAAGTTTTTACCGTTGGTGGAGTTTTCATACAACAACAGTTATCAAGCAAGTATTGGCATGGTTCCATTCGAAGCGTTGTATGGAAGAAAGTTTCGTTCTCTAGTATACTGGGATGAGGTGAGTGAAGCAACGTTGTTGGGACCGGAGTTGGTATGTATGACAACGGAAAAGATTCAAACGATCCAACAACATAAAAAAACCTCACAAGATCGATAAAAGAGTTATGCTGATCTTCATCGAAATGACGTGGAATTCGATATTGGAGATCATGTGTTGTTACGTGTTGCTTCATGAAAAGGAGTTACGAGATTTGGAAAGAGAGAAAAGCTCAATCCTCAATTCATTGGCCCATTTTTAATCCTCGATCGAGTAGGAACTGTGGCGTATAGACTCGCTTTACCACCAAGTATGTCTCGTGTTCATAACATTTTTTACATATCCATGTTACGTAAATATGTGGAAGACCCGAACCACATTATTGAGTTAGAACCGGATGAAATAGCGGAAGATTTGACGTATGAAGAGGTTCCTGTTCAAATCTTGGATAAGAAGGAACATATTATACGCTCCAAGGTTATACCTCAAGTCAACGTTTTGTGGAGAATCCACGATGTTGAGAAAATGACCAGGGAGTTAGAATCTGAAATGAAATCAAGATATCCTTACCTCTTCGACATACCGTGCACGCGTTCCACAATTTCGAGGATGAAATTTCATAAGAAGGGAGGTTGTAAGACCCCAACTTTTTAATAAAGATGATTTTTCTATAAATATTATTTTTAAATATTATGGAATGAATTTGATATAATGTTATACTTGTGGGTAATATTTATAAATTTTGCAAATTACGCAAGTTGTTATATAATATTCGATTGGTCGAGGAATATTCGTTTTAACAGGGAATATTAAATGCGACTTCAACACAATCATTAGTGGACCCATAACGGATTATTATCGGATTGAGAAAACGACAAAAATATTTTATGAAAATAATGGCGGATGTTTTACGATTAAAACTGTTGAACTACTCGATAGTAAAAGACAAAGAATATGTCTGGCATGGTTGCATAGTAGCACACGGTATTGATTATTGATGCTTACGTGAGAAGTCACTCGGTTTTGTTCAATTATTACTACGATAATTGGCAGTATAGTATCTCACGTTATTTGATTCAATTATTGTCGACATTATATATACTATTAAATCAATAATTGAGACAATAAAGTTATTAATATTATTATTTGCAATATTAACGATGTCAGAAGTTACATCAAGGAGAGGTTTGGTCACCTAATCATGCTACAATAGGGAGAAATCCTTATTGGAAAGCCCCCTCTTTCTTGGGAACGACCTGGTCGATTAATATTGTGAATTATAATAATGATGATAAATGTTGTTAATATATTGATGGAATTTTATGAAGTATTTGTTGTAACTATTAGCATATTATTTGGACCCCCATTTACCCATTTTTCAAAATAATCGGTAGAAAGATTTTTTTTATTATAAATGTGGGGGCCACATGTGGGGGCCACGTGTGTTGAAATTCAATTGTCACGGGGGAGGAAATTTGGGTTGCCTGGGAGGGAATTTATATATATAAGTTTGTAATGTGTGTGGTGGGTGGAATATATATATATATATATATATATATATATAATATTATGTGTGTGTGAGAGGAAAATGGTGGAAAAGTAGAATTTTGGTGGAAAAGTGGAAATGGTGGAATGAGTATTAGTATTATATATATATTATGTATATATTTGAAAAGATGTTTGGAGGTGGGGGTGACATAATTGTCATGGGATGTAAGAAAAGTCATGAATTGCATATATATATATATATATATATATATATATATATATTATGTAATATAATTCATCACGTTGGAATAATATGCTCAGTATGTGGTCACGGGTATTGAAGAAGAAAAAGATGGCAAAATGGTGGTGGTCCTGGTAGAGTTAATTTGGCAGGATGCAATGATTTTTTTTCAAAGCTTGGACTTATTTGCCAAACTTTTCAAACTTGTGAATTAGGATGTTTCCAAATTGGTTAAAGCTTCAAATGGGCATGTGTTGGTTTTCCTCATTGGCCAGCACCTTGAAAAGAAAATATTGATACATCGGAACCGTGAACTTCGTCCGAATAATTACTGTTACGTCCGTGAATATCTTTACACAGTGCCTTTCCATTCTGTTGGAACATCCTGTCTATGCGTTACGCATGACCTGGTTCCGTTATTTATTATTCTGTTGGAACATCTTGTTTGTGCGTTTACGCATGACCTGGTTCTATTATTTATTATTCATTGGAATATCACATGCGTGCGTTTACACGTGACTGGTTTCCATTATTTATTATTACATTGGAATAACTTTATGCATGCGATCTATCGCATGCACGGTGATTTCTTTTGTTATTCCATTCTTTATTATACTCAGTTGGTTAAAGTTTTGACTTCTATACTCCATGAAATTAGTAGAATATCCTTGATATTTGTGCTTCATCCAGTATCTTTTCATGGAAATATTCTTCTTAGTATTCTTGAATTTTACTCTACAAAGCGATGATCATGTTGACAATTTGGACGTTATTGGTTCTGGATAAATTAATTCTTGAACTTGTTTTATTGAATTCTTATATCATTGTCATCATCCTCATGTTTATATTATGTCGAAAGTCATCTCATGGCACATCTTGTATAGATGGACTTGGTATGATTATGACCGAGGATTATTCGGTATAATTATGACCGTAATGTTACAAATGATGTGGTAAAAGTCCTCATTGGCCCGTAGTGACATGAATATCCTTGGCCCGTAGTGCATGGATAATTTGTGGTTGTGATACTAATGAATATCCTTGGTCGTGAGTCTGATGATGTGGATTATTTATTAAAATTTGAGTCTCAGCGATAAAAGTGATGAAAAACCTTTTAAATCATAAAAGATAGTAGATTTTATTCTCTACTTGACTCTTTTAATGGATTGTTTGTTCCGCTGCAGTTAAACTTGATGTTTGTTATATTGTATCAGTTTAACACTGTTGAAGGCTAACGATAATTTATTCTGCATTATCTTAGTCATAATATTTTTTACTGGGCTAGTTGAGCTCACCTTTTTACTTTCATTGTTCTCTTTAGGAAATGAGAACGTAGCAGGGACTAGTCGGGAAACGGAGTGACGGTCCAGATGATAGCATTAGTAGTCCTCACCATTCTATGAAATAGTGTGATAATAAATGTATTGAGGACTTATTTTGAGTTTGAATACTGTCTAGAAGACAATATTTGTATTAAAACTCACAACTCATGTTGTATGTTTAAGATTGTATTTGTATTCTGTACCATGTATTTGGCGACTCAGAATAGGTGATGTGTACCTATTTTGGGGGCGTCCCAAAAACAATATAACCGTGTCGCAATACGAGGCTAAATTTGCGGAGTTATCGCAGTTTGCATCCCATTTGGTCGATAATGAGGAGCGAATGACGCAAATGTTTCTAAGAGGTTTGAAACCCGATATACATCAATACCTCATTTCTCACAAACTTTGTTTATATTCAGATGTTGTGAATAGGGCTCAGTTATTGGAGCGCGATGATGAGTCAGCACAACCAAAAGACAACGACTAACAACACTGATAATAATCATCATAAATTGGCAATGGCCATCTAACAATGATAACCATCGTGGAGGAAATTATCATGCCAAGAATGGTAACCACTTCGGTGGTAATCATGGCCAAGATAATAGGAGTGGAAATTTCAAGAAGAGAAGGTTCAACAACAATGGAAAGACAGCAACACCAACACCCGTTTTTAAGGAAGGAGAACAACCACTAATTGTCTGCTTCAAATGCGGAGGGGAGGGACATATCAGTCCAAACTGTGTGATGCAGTTCAAAGCATGTTACAATTGTGGAAAAGAAGGTCACCTAGCCCGATTTTGTTGTGCACCAAAGTCAAGTCCAGCTGGGAAGGTGGCACCAAAGGCGGATATGGACAAAACAAAGTTGGTGGTTTCAGGAAGAGCGTTTTTCACGTGACTTATCAAAAAGCGAGTAACCCGAACGAAGTTAGCACGGGTTAGTTGATTATAAATTATTGTGAAGTCTATACCTTATTAGATACCGGTTTTACCCATTCTTTGATCTCTCTTGCTTACGCTCAACGTTTAAATTTAACTCTAGAGAAGTTAGACTTTGACTTATCGATTGAAACTTTGTTAGGAGAAACCTTCATTTCATGTGCTATCCAAGTCTTGGATGAGAGTCACAGTTTTTAAATGATATTTCTATCGTTAATAAATTTCCTGACGTATTCTTGAAGACTTCTTAGCCTACCCCTAGAGCGTGAAATCGAATTTTATATTGACCCCAAAGACAAACCCATTTCTTCAACCCTTAAATATTTCTTCAACCAAAACGAGCGAATAATGCGCCAAAGATGTTGGCTCGAGTACATTTGAAGATTACGACTATACCATTCAATATCATTGTGGAAGAAATGAACGTGGTGGTAGGCGACGCGTTGAGTAGAAGATCGTATACGTTTACAAGTGCGATGTTGTTAACACAAAAACTCATTTTGTATAAATTACAAATGATGAAGATAGAGTTAAAGACTCTAGAGACCCACGTGAAGATATCGAATATACGATTAGAATCGACTTTAATCGATAAAGTTAAAGCCATGCAAGCTACATACCTAGAGTGATAAATGTGTAGCGAAGAATCGATGAAAAGAGGAAATCTCAACCTCGATTTTATTGACCCATTTAAAATCCTTGATCGAAAGTAGAATCTCGTGGGCCTAAAGACCTCGCTTTTTACCGCCAAGTACGATATCGATGTTACGTAAATATGCGGAATGGGTCTGAACCACGTCAGCTAAAATCTTGGATGTTAAGGATCAGATCAACACTCAAAGGTTATACCTCAAGAGTCGGAATACAGAAATAGTCAAGCGTATCCTCAATGCACAAGATTTCCTATTATCGATCAATAATTATATATTATTCAATAATATTATTAGATAACATTATCGGCAATGTCTAAAAAGTTCTGCGCTCATGAGAGGTTTGGTCACCTAATTGCGCGCCAAAGAAGGAGAGATCCTTACTTGGAAAGCCCTCTTCCCCGGAAATGTACTGGTTGTCATAAATGTGATTCTCGTAATATTATTTGTGAATAATTAATTATCGATTCATGATAAGGAAATATTTATTTTATACGAATATAAATGATGGATTTATTTATGTGTTTATTAATGAAGAAATTATTGTTGAGGTTTTATCGTATTTTATTCTGATTGGAGGTGTTAAAAAAATCAAATCGTGGGTTTCTGAGATATATCATGCGGTTATAATTTTTAATCCGACCGCTGATCATGGTAGTAATTTTTGGGTATATTATATACATAAGTTGAGTATATGTCCACAAATTTTGAAACCGCTAAAAATGCAATAATGATTTGTTGTGAATTTTAAGAGGTGCTGGATTAGGAAATTAGGTTTATAATTGATTTTGGTGGAAAATTCTAGAATTGAGTGGGCCCCACTCTGTGGTTGGTGAAAGAAATGCCTTTAAATTTTATTTCAAATGTGGTGGAGTGGGAATAGAAAGCGTGTAAAGCCACCATCGTAGCAAAAATAAGTCTGGGTGATTGCATTAACATTTTCCTATAAATAAGAGGGGCTAAGTTAGAATTGAAAAATCACAATTCGTAAACAAAGTTTCTCTTCTCTCTCTATATTATCGAAATGATTTTGTAGTATTTAGATACTTTGAGGTAGTTGTTACCAAGATAAGTTTCATTCAAAGATCACTCCAGGCCTTTTCCTTCCAAGCAATCGATTCTTTCGAGGTAAGGGATGTTATTTGCTTCCCTGGAATGATATTAATTCTTCAATATCATTACGCTAAATATCATTGGTACTTTTATCAAATTTGGAACTTTTTCAATGCTTCAAGCATTATTATTCAGATACTTATTCACGAGTTACTATTCATGAGTTACTATTCACGAGTTACTATTCACGAGTACTATTCATGAAGCGTGAAGATGTTTTTGTGGGAATTTCTATCTTTAAGTGTCTTGAGTTACTATTCACGATAATGAATAATTATTCAATGATACCAAGACTATTCACATTATCACGCAGACTATTCAATCGAAAAATGAAAATTTTTCTTTCATCTAAAATATCTATTCGGATACTAGCTTCGATTGTATCCATATTTCTTGGATCATTCTCGAATTTTACACCACTATGATTATTTTTGAGGTATTTTTGGACGTGGATAAACCAAGATACCTTAATCCTTAATCCTTGCCATTTTGTTTCACCGGATTCGCTTTCTTAAAATATTTTCATCATCCTCGCCTTAAATGATGATATTATTGAATATCTTTGGCCTCGGTGAAGGCAAAGATGAATGATTTTCAAGAATATCTTTCAGCAGTGAAAGTAAAGACGAATGTGAAGAAGAAAGTTCAAGAGGCGTTATTCTAGAAGCGAAGAATCGATGAAAAGAGGAAATCTCAACCTCGATTTTATTGACCCATTTAAAATCCTTGATCGAGTAGGAATCGCTGTGGCTCTAAAGACTCATTTTACCGCCAAGTATGTCGCCTTGTTCATAACGTTTTCACGTATCGATGTTACGTAATAAAGCTCATTTCTTCAATATTTCTTACAAATTCACCGAAACTCGTAGAGAAATTATAGAAAACTATAAAAAAGTATTCTCGCTACTTCTCTTTTATATTCGCCCATTTATGGTAAGGGTGTTATTCTTTCTTATTCATGAAGAGAAGCGTATGTTATTCCATTTCTTATTATTACTCTTGAATAACCTATATCTGCGGCCTACCCTATACTTGGTGACATTCTTCTATTATTCATAATCTTTATTATTCTTATTGATACGTTGGAACATCCTCATCGTTTTACACACAACATCCTCGTTACCGTTCCGTCTTTATTATTATTTTGTTGGAATATCATGTCTATGTGTTTTTACACCGACCGGTTCTCATCTTTATTTATTATTCATTCTAAATATCCTCGTCATGCATTTTACGCCGGGACTGGTTCCATTATTTATTATTCCGCATTTATTATTCTGTTGGGACATCCTGTCGGTGTGAATTTCACCGACCTGGTTCCATTATTATTATTCTGTTGGAATAACTTGTCTATGCGAAGTACCGCATGCATGGTGATTTCTTTTGTTATTCCATTCGTTATTATACTCAGTTGGTTAAAATTTTGACTTCTATACTTCATGAAATTAGTTGAATATCCTTGATATTTGCGCTTCATCTAGTACTTTTCATGGAAATATTCTTCTGAGCATTCTTGAATTTTACTCTACAAAGCAATATCATGTTGAAAATTTGGACATTATTAGTTCCTGAATAAATTAATTCGTGAACTTGTTTTATTGAACTCTTATATCATTGTCATCATCCTCATGTTTATATTTTTTTGAAAGTCATCTCGTGGCCTGTGAAAGCATGTGATGGACTTGGTATGATTATGACCGAGGATTATTCTTGTAATCATGACCGTAATGTTACAAATGATGTGATAAAAGTCCTCATTGGCCCGTGAGTGCATTGATGGACGCTTGTTGTTGTATGATCATGACCATTGATGAATACACGAATATCCTTGCGTTAGTGCATGGATAATTTATGGTTGTGATACTAATGAATATCCTCGTCGTAGTGTGGATAATTTCACCGTTCTCTTCGTGAAATGAGAACGGCCGACGAGTCGAGGAACGGAGTGATGGTCCGGATGATAGTATTAACTAGTAGTCCTCACTATTCAGTTAAATAGTGTGACAATAAATGTAACGAGGACTCTATTTGAGAATGGATATTGTCTAAAAGGCAATATCCCTGTTTAAAATCTCAGTTATGTTTTGTCGTATTTTACACGACAGTTGTATAATTAAGTTTTTTATTTGTTTTTATAAATAAAGATGAATTTTTCTATAAATATTATTTTTGAATATTATGGAATAAATTTGATATAATGTTATAGTTGTGGTAATATTTATAAATTTTGCAAAGTATGCAAGTTGTTATAAAATATTCGCTTGGCTCTGGGAATATTCTTTTGTTAGGGAATATTCGCATAACGGCTCAATCATCAGTGGACCCCACAATGTAATTATCATTTGATCGAGAAAACGACAAAAATATTTTATAAAAATAATCTATGAGGTGTTACCGTTAAAACCGCTTGAACTACCCTTATGGTAAAAGTACAAGAATACGCTGTGGTCAGATAAGAAGACACTCAGATTGATTATCGATGCTTACGTGAGAAGTCACTCACCTATGCTCAATTATCACTACAAAGAATTGTCGATCATATCTCTTATATTATCGATTCAATTATTGTCACAAAGATCATCTCAGATAATATGTTATAGTATTAAATCAATAATTGAGACGACAAGTTATAAATGATTAATAATTGTTGAAAGATTAAATATGTGTTGATGAAAAAAAATGATTTGTGGTAAGTTTGATTATTTTATGGGGGCTCATATGTCATCATCTAAGAGTCTCTTCATCAATAGTAATTACCTTCACCAATAGTAATTACCCTCAGAATAGTATTTACCTTCGCCAATAGTAATTACCTTCACAATAATAGAATTACCTTCAGAATAGTATTTACCTTCGCCAATAAGTATTTACCTTCGCAATAGTAATTACCCTCAGTGAATAGTATTTACCTTCACAATAGTATTTACCTTCGCTAATAGTAATTACCTTTACCGTACGTCGAACCACTTGTCGCTTCACATTACAAAAGGCCGAACCACTTGTCGCTTTCACATTACAAAGGCCAAACCAAATGCCAAGCCACACTCGCTTTTTCACACTAAGAAAAGCTAAGCTAGAAATCTTCTATAAATAGAGGCCTAGGGCTTCATTATTTTTCACTTAATTCATTCAAGCTATAGAGAGAGAAAGTATAGAGAGAATAAGAGAGAAAGAAGAAGAGTATTTTGTTACTACACCGCCAGCAGATTCAATCTTCTACCAAATGTAAGGGGTGTTATTCTTTCTTATTCATGAAGAGAACTGTTGTTATTCCATCGCTTATTATTCTCGTTGAATAACTCAGATACGCTGTTTTTACCCTATACTTGGTGACATTCTTCTATTATTCTCGCTGAACATCCTCGTCTCGTGTTTTTACACCGACCGGTTCCGCTTTTTATTATTATTCTCGCTGAACATCCTGTCATGTGTTTTTTACACCGACCGGTTCCGCCTTTTTATTATTCTCGCTGAACATCCTCGTCTCAGGTGTTTTACACCGACCGGGTTCCGCCTTTTATTATTCTCGCTGAATATCCTATCTCAGGTTTTTTACACCGATCCGGTTCCATCTTTATTATTCTCGCTGAACATCCCGCTTGCAGGTGAATTTCACCCGACCGTTCCGTTATTTATTATTCTCGCTGAATAACCTCGTCGTCAGCGCGCCTATCGCATGCACGGTGATTTCTTTTGTTATTCCATTCTTTATTATACCCAAATGGTTAAAACTTTGACTTCTATACTCCATGAAATTAGTGGAATATCCTCGATATTTGCGCTTTCATCCAAAGATTTTTCATGAAAATATTCTTCCGATCATTCTTGAATTTTACTCTACAAAACAAAGATCATATCGATAATTTGACGTTAATAATTCCTCGGATAAAATAATTCTTGAACTTGTTTTATCAATTCTTATATCATTGTCATCATCCTCATGTTTATATTTTTTTTAAAGTCATCTCGTGGGCCAGAGTGCATGTAGATGGACTTGGTATGATTATGACTCAGAGACTATTCTAAGTAATCACGACCGTAATGTTACAAATGATGTGGTAAAAATCTCCTCAAAGGGTCAGAAGTGCATCGATGGACGCTTGTTGTTGGTATGATCACGACTATTAATGAATACACAAATATTCTCGCCCGTAGTGCATGAATAATTGTGGTCGCGATACTAAAGAATATCCTCGTCAGAAAAGTGGGTGATTCATGATGTGGAATATTTATTAAAGTCGAGTCTCAAATTATAATGTTGATGAAAAACCTTTAAAACCTAAAAGATAGTAGATTTTATTTTCTACTCGACTTTTTTAATGGATCAGATATTCCACCGCAGCTAAACCGGTTGTTTATTGTATTTTATCGCTTTAACATTGTCAAGACTATTGATAATTTATTCTCGCATTATCTTAGTCATAATATTTCTTATCGGGCTAGTTGAGCTCACCCTTTCTTTCACCGTTTCTTCGTGAAATGAGAATATAGCCGGGACGAAGCCTGGGAAACGAGTGATGGTCCCAAGATAAGATTAGTAGTCCTCACTATTCTCGAAAATAAAGGTGATAATAATTGTAATGAGGACTCCTTTTTGAGTTTGTATAATATCTAGTAGATTTATATTTGTATTTAAACTCACGCTTTATGTCGATTGCACACCTACGCTTATGTTAAGTAGTTGTATTTAAATTTCACTACGTAAGTGGCGCACCCAAGACGGGTGATGTATACCTAATTTTGGGGGCGCCACAATATCGTAGCTTAGGATATGATCCCCGCTAAGATGTGAGAATAGTACTAGAGGGGAGAGACGGGAATACCTTCGCTAGTATGACCTACCTAAGTTTACGTGTGCTATTTTATCGGTCAGGTCGTAGATAGGATAATTTGTTATACGTCAATTAACCTTTTGTTTTGTGGCAAGATTCAAAATGACATCCGAGAATGTTGAGAATAGAATGGAGCGCAGCGCGATCGCTGATTCACCACATATCAATAATCGTGATAATGTGCATCGTGAAGGCGATAATCCTCACGCAAACAACAACACCGACTAAATGATGAATGATCAAATGTTCGAGGCTTTATGCAATTTATGCAACAAAGAAAGTAGAGCGACTCGCCCAAAACGTAGGTGGAAACACGAAACTCTCAAGCGGCCACCGCTAAACAATTTAAGGGAGCCGACCACCGGAGTTTAAGGGAGAGCCAAAACCACTTCGCTAAGCATGGATAAAGCAGATTACCAAGATATTTGATGTCTCGGGATGCTCCGAGGAGCAAAAGGTTCCTTTCACGCTTTTATGTCATGCGCGAGAGAGGCAGACATCGGTGGAAATTCCAGAAACGACTCAACCCGTCAGATCAAGATATCTCGGGAGAAGTTCCAGAGTCGTTCAACGACAAATACTTTCCCGAAAGTATTCGCCATACGGGAGGAGGTGGAGTTTATCAAGTCGAACAAAACAATACGACCGTGTCGCAATACGAGGCAAAATTTGCGAGTTATCACTTGCCATATCCACTTGGTGGATAATGAAGAGAGAATGGCGCTAATGTTTTTAAGAGGTTCAAGTCGAGATACGCCAACATCTTATTTCTCATAAACCGTGGTTTGTATTCGATGTTGTAAATAGGGCTCGCTTAGTGGAGCGCGATAACGAGTCAACGCAACTAAAAGAGAGCAAATTTAAGAAATTATAATACCAAATGGAGAGTAGTCATCGGGGCTATGACAACAAGCGTGAGGGAATCAATAAAGCGATATATGGTACCACTTCTGGGGTAATCGTGGCCAAAACAATAAGAATGGACATTTCAAGAAAAGGAGATTCAACAATGATGGAAAGACGCCAAGACCAAAGACCCATTGTTAAGGAAGGAGAAAGACCACCTATCATATGCTTTCAAATGCGAGGAGAGGGACACATCACCCAAATCAAGGCCATGCCATCCAAAGCATGTTATAATTGTGGAAGAGAAGGTCACTTAGCTCGATTTTGTTGCATTTATCAAGACAAATTCAATTTAGGATGGAGGCACCAAAGGCCATCCCGTAAAATTCAAAACCCAGAAGTAAGGGAGAGCGCTTGTTGTGACCTCCCAAAGAGCAAGGAACCAATGAGGTCATCACGTAAGCTTATCATAAACTCTAATGAAGTCTATACTTTATTTGATACCGGCTTCTACCCATTCTTTTATTTCTCCTACTTGCGCCATCGATTAAATTTGACTCGAGAAATTAGACTTTCGACTTATCTCGTGGAAACTCCGCTGGGAGAAACCTTCATTACATCCACTCGCTTATAAGTCTTGTTTGTCTCAAATCGCACTTCACATTACCCGTCGATCTTATTTCATTAAAAATACTTGCATTTGACGTGATTCTAGGATTGATCGTTAACTACTTATCATGCAAAATTGATTGTTTTCGTAAGGTCATTAGCTTTCATATTCCTAATCAACCTATTATGCTAATTCAAACGACCAAACCATTAAAATCAATCACGGCCATCTCAAGCCATAAAGCTATTCGCTTATCGAAAAACTGATGTCAAGCTTTCTTAGCTCATGTCACGATTTAAATAAAATACGCCGCTTTTAAACGATATTCCTATTGTTAATAAATTTCCGACGATTCCCAAGAACTTCCCCGCCTACCCCAGTAGCGTGAAATTGAATTTTGTATCGACTTTCGAACCCAGACAAAACCTATTTCCAAAGCCCCATATCGAATGGCTCCTATTGAACTTCGTGAGTTAAAGACCCAACCGCAGGAATTGTTAGACATCGGCTTTATTCGTCCCAGTACTTCTCCTCGGGGTGCTCCTGCTCTATTCGTGAAGAAGAAAGATGGGAGTATGCGACTTTGATTGATTATCTGGAGTCAAATCATGTCACCATCAAAAATAGGTATCCATTGCCACGATTGATGACCTGCTTCGACCAACAGCAAGGAGCCAAATTCTTTTCAAAGATCGATCTTCGCTCCGGATATCACCAATTGAAGATTAGAAATCACGACATTCCAAAGACGGCTTTAACCCCAGACGGCATTATGAATTCCTAGTCATGTCCTTTCGATCGACTAATGCCCCGCCGCTTTCATGGATATGATGAACCGAGTATTCAAGGAATATTTAGATCACTTTGTGGTCGCCTTTATCGATGACATCCTTATTTATTCCAAAAGCCGTGAAGATCATGAGCAACACTTGAGGTCGACACTCCAAAAGCTTCGTGAATATAAGCTTTATGCCAAGTTGAAGAAATGCGAGTTCGTCTTGAAGAAGTAGCATTCCTTGGGCACGTGGTATCAAGTCATGGAATATCCGCTGACCCAAAGAAAGATCAAGCTATTCAAAGTCGGGAACAACCTAAATCAAAGGACCAAGTACGAGCTTTCTCTTGCTTAATCGGTTATTATCTGAGATTCGTGGAAGGATTTTCTCTAATCGCTATTCCATCGACTCACCGACTTTTAAAAGATACAAAGTTCGCTGGAGCGAAGAATGTGAGAAGAGTTTTCAAGAACTCAAGAGGAGACTTATTTCAAAGACTGCTCGGCTACAATACCATCCGCCTTGAGGATTTGTCATCTACAAAGGATGATGCTTCGCAAAGGGGTCGGATGTGTTCTCATGCAACATGGAAAAGTAATAGCCTATGCCTCATGACAACTCAAAGAATATGAGAGGAATTATCCTACTCATGATCTAGAGTCAAGCAACCGTTGTCTTTTTGCTTAAAAAATTGGAGGCATTACTTGATGGGGAGAAAGTGGAGATCTTTACTTGATCATAAAAGCCTCAAATATTTCTTCACTCAAAAGGAACTCAACATGCGACAACGACGCTGGCTTGAAATCGCTGAAAGATTATGATCATACCATCCAATACCATCCTCGAAAAGTTTAACGGGTAGCCGACGATCGAGTAGAAAATCATATGCAAGCACGAAAAGCGATATTGTCAACGCAAAGGCCCATTTTGTGTGACTTGCAAAGGATGGAGATAGAGTTAAAGACTCTGTGGACGATGTGATGATAGCGAGTATACGAAAGTAGAACCGACTTTAATCGATAAAGTTAAAGTCGCCAAGCTACGCACTGAGCCGATGCGATGAGGAAGAAAGTGCAAGAAGGTGCTGCTATGCCGAAGCAAGAATCGATGAAGAAGGAATACTTCGAGTCAACTCTGCACTTTGTGTTCCTAACGACCCTCGATTTAAAGTATAATATCATGATGGAGGCGCACAACACACCATTTGCAATCCATCTCGGGAGTACCAAATGTATCATGATATTCGCTATACATTTTGGTGGAGCAATACGAAGAGAGAGATAGCGCTTGCTTATCTCAAGGTGTCTAACTTGTCAACGAAGTTAAAGCGAGCATCAAGTACCAAAAGGTCCATCAGAACCACTTGAAATTCCGTAATGGAAGTGGGAGCACATTACCATGGATTTCAAGCACGGCCTTCCTAAGGTTTCTCAAGGCATCGATGCGATTTGGGTCATTGTTGATAGATCGACCAAGTCCGCTTTCATTTCTTACCGATACGAGAAACTTATACACTTGAACGCCTTTGCTCAGATGTACATAAACGAGATTGTAAGATCGCATGGTATGCCTAGAGATCCATAGTTTCGATCGAGACCCAAGATTCACTTCACGATTTTGGGTTAGTTTGCAAAAAGCTATGGGCACAGACTTTCACGATTTAGCTCTCTAAGATATCATCCTCGCATTTGACGGACAATGGAGAGGACTATTCAAACTCTCAAGATCTATTAAGACTCGTGGTCCTTGATTTCAAGGGAGTCGACAAGTTCTTACCATCGTGGAGTTTTCCTACAACAACAGCTTATCAAGCAAGTATCGCATGGCTCCATTCAAGCGCCAGATGGAAGAAAGTGTCGCTTCTCCAAAGATGTCGGGATGAGGTGGGTGAAGCAACGTTGTTGGGACCGAGTTGGTACGTATGACTACTTTAAAAGATTCAAACGATCCGACAACGATAAAAACCTCACAAAATCGATAAAAGAGTTATGCCGATCTTCATCGAAAGGACGGGAATTCGATATAGAGATCATGTGTTGTTAAGAGTCGCTTCATGGAAAGGAGTTACAAGATTTGGAAAGAGAGGAAAACTTAATCCTCGATTCATCGGCCCATTTTTAATCCTCGATCGAGTAGGAACTGCGGCCTATAGACTCGCTTTTACCGCCAAATATGTCTCGTGTTCATAACGCTTTTCACATATCTATGTTACGTAAATATGTGAAAGACCCAACCATATTATCGAAAGTTAGAACCTGATTTAAATAGCGGAAGATTTGACGTATGAAGAGGTTCCTGCTCAAATTTTGATAAGAAGGAACATATTCTACGCCCAAGGTTATACCTCAAGTCAAAGTTTTGTGGAGGAACCACGATGTCGAGGAAATGACTGGGAGTTAGAATCAAATGAAATCAAGGTATCCTTACCTCTTCGACATACCAGTATCGTACTTCTAATTTCGAGGGCTTAAATTCATAAGTTAAGGGAGGTCAGAAGACCCCAACTTTTATAAATAAAGATGAATTTTTCTATAAATATTATTTTTGAATATTATGGAATAAATTTGATATAATGTTATAGTTGTGGGTAATATTTATAAATTTTGCAAAGTATGCAAGTTGTTATAAAATATTCGCTTTGGCCTGGGAATATTCTTTTGTTAGGAAATATTCGTATAACGGCTCAATCATCAGTGGACCCCACAAAATGTAATTATTTTTGATCGAGAAAACGACAAAAAATTTTTATAAAAAATAACTACGAGGTGTTACCGTTAAAACCGCTGAACTACCCTATGGTAAAAGTACAAAGAATACGCTGTGGTCAGATAAGAAGACACTCAGATTGATTATCGATGCTTACGTGAGAAGTCACTCACCTATACGCTCAATTATCACTACAAAGAATTGTCGATCATATCTCTTATATTATCGATTCAATTATTGTCACAAGATCATCCGTCGATAATATGTTATAAGATTAAATCAATAATTGAGACGACAAGTTATAAATGATTAATAATTGTTGAAAGATTAAATATGTGTCGATGAAAAAAAAAATGATTTGTGGTAAGTTTGATTATTTTATGGGGGCCTATATGTCATCATCTAAGAGTCTCTTCATCAAATAAGTATAATTACCTTCACAATAGAATTACCTCAGTAATAGTATTTACCTTCACAATAGTAGAATTACCTTCGCACAAGTAATTACCTTCAGGAATAGTATTTACCTTCGCAATAGTAGAATTACCTTATTACCTTATAAGAATTTACCTTCAGAATAGTATTTACCTTCACCAATAGTATTTACCTTCGCAATAGTAATTACCTTTACCAGACGTCAACCACTTGTCGCTTCACATTACAAAGGCCGAACCACTTGTCGCTTCACATTACAAAAGGCCAACCACCAAACATATCACTCAATCAGCCACTTTTCTTTTCACACTAAGTGCAGTGCTAAGCTAGAAATCTTCTATAAATAGAGGCCTAGGGCTTCATTATTTTTCACTTAATTCATTCAAGCTTATAGAGAGAGAAAGTATAGAGAGAATAAGAGAGAAAGAAGAAGAGTATTTTTGTTACTACACCGCCGCAGATTCAATCTCCTACCAAATGTAAGGGGTGTTATTCTTTCTTATTCATGAAGAGAACTGTTGTTATTCCATCGCTTATTATTCTCGCTGAATAACCTCAGATAATGCCAGTTTACCCTATACTTGGTGACATTCTTCTATTATTCTCGCTGAACATCCTCGTCTGTGTGTTTTACACACCGACCCGCTTCCGCTTTATTATTATTCTCGCTGAACATCCTGCTCTGGTGTTTTTACACCCGACCGGGTTCCGCTTTTTATTATTCTCGCTGAACATCCTCGCTCTGTGTTTTACACACCGACCGGTTCCGCTTTTTATTATTCTCGCTGAATATCCTATCTCAGTGTTTTTTTACACCGATCCGGTTCCATCTTTATTATTCTCGTTGAACATCCTCGCTTGCAGTGAATTTCACCGACCGTTCCGTTATTTATTATTCTCGCTGAATAACTCGTCGCAAGCCTATCTATCGCATGCACGGTGATTTCTTTTGTTATTCCATTCTTTATTATACCCAAATGGTTAAAACTTCGACTTCTATACTCCATGAAATTAGTGGAATATCCTCGATATTCATGCTTTCATCCAAAGATCTTTCATGGAAATATTCTTCCGATCATTCTTGAATTTTACTCTACAAAACAAAGATCATGTCGATAATTGACGTTAATAATTCCTCGGATAAAATAATTTTGAACTTGTTTTATCAATTCTTATATCATTGTCATCATCCTCATGTTTATATTTTTTTTTTAAGTCATCTCGTATTCAGAAGTGCATGATGGACTTGGTATGATTACGACTGAGACTATTCTATGTAATCACGACCGTAATGTTACAAATGATGTGGTAAAAATCCTCAAAGGGTCAGAGTATCGATGGACAAATTGTTGGTACGATCATGACCATTAATGAATACACAAATATTCTCGCCCGTAGTGGTATGAATAATTGTGGTCGTGATACTAAAGAATATCCTCGTCAGAAAAGTGTGGGTGATTCATGATGTGGAATATTTATTAAAGTCGAGTCTCAAATATAAACAAGGATGAAAAACCTTTAAAACCTAAAAGATAGTAGATTTTATTTTCTACTCGACTTTTTAATGGATCGCATATTCACGCAGCTAAACCGGTTGTCTATTGTATTTTATCGCTTAACATTATCAAGACTATTGATAATTTATTCTCGCATTATCTTAGTCATAATATTTCATCGGGCTAGTTGAGCTCACCCTTTTTCTTTCACCGTTTCTCTCGTGAAATGAGAATATAGCCGGGACGAGCCTGGGAAACGAGTGATGGTCCCAAGATAAGATTAGTAGTCCCTCACTATTCTGTGAAATAAAGTGATAATAATTGTAATGAGGACTTTTTTTCGAGTTTGTATAATATCTAGTAGATTTATATTTGTATTTAAACTCACGCTTATGTCGTATTGCACACCTACGCTTATGTTAATAAGTTGTATTTAAATTCTCAGACTACGTAAGTGGCGCACCCAAGATGGGTGATGTATACCTAATTTTGGGGCGCCACAACAGTATCGTAGCTAGGATACGATCCCCGCTAAGATGTGAGAATAGTACTAGGGGGGAGAGACGGGAATACCTTCGCTAGTATGACCTACCTAAGTTTACGTATATTTTATTGGTCGGTCGTAAGATAGGGATAATTTGTTACACGTCAATTAACCTTTTGTTTTGTGGCAAGATTCTCAAAAATGACATCCGAGAATGTTGAGAATAAGAATGGAGCGCAGCGCATCGCTGATTCACCACATATCAATAATCGTGATAATGTGCATCGTGAAGGCGATAATCCTCACGCAAACAACAACACCGACTAAATGATGAATGATCAAATGTTCGTGAGGCTTTATGCAATTTATGCAACAAAGAAAGCAGAGCGACTCCTCGCCCAAAACGTAGGTGGAAACACGGAAAACTCTCAAGCCACCGCTAAACAATTCAAGGAGCTGACCACCGAGTTTAAGGGAGAGCCAAAACCACTTCGCGCGCAAGCATGGATAAAGCAGATTACCAAGATATTTGATGTCTTGGGATGCTCCGAGGAGCAAAAGGTTCCTTTGCACCTTTTATGTCATGCGAGAGAGCGACATCGGTGGGAATCCAGAAACGACTCAACCAAATTGCATCAAGATATCTTGGGAGAAGTTCCAGAGTCGTGCTCAACGACAAATACTTTCCCGAAAGTATTCGCCATACGAAGGAGGTGGAGTTTATCAAGTCGAACAAAAACAATACGACCGTGTCGCAATACGAGGCAAAATTTTATGAGTTATCACTTGGCCATAGGCCCCACTCGTGGTGGATAATGAAGAGAGAATGGCGCGAATGTTTTTAAGAGGTTCGTCGAGATACGCCAACATCTTATTTCTCATAAACCGTGTTTGTATTCGATGTTGTAAATAGGGCTCGCTTAAGGGAGCGCGATAACGAGTCAACGCAACTAAAAGAGAGCAAATTTAAAAAATTATAATACCAAATGAGAGTAGTCATCGGCTTGTGACAACAAGCGTGAGGGAATCAATAAAGCCAGATATGGTAACCACTTCTGGTAATCAGTACAAAACAATAAGAATGGACATTTCAAGAAAAGGAGATTCAACAATGATGGAAAGACGCCAAGACCAAAGACCCATTGTTAAGGAAGGAGAAAGACCACCTATCATATGCTTCAAATGCGAGGAGAGGGACACATCACCCAAACTCAAGGCCATGCCATCCAAAGCATGTTATAATTGTGGAAGAGAAGGTCACTTAGCTCGATTTTGTCATTTATCAAGACAAATTCAATTAGGATGGAGGCACCAAAGGCCATCCCGTAAAATTCAAAACCTAGAGTGCAAGGGAGAGCGCTTTGTCAGACCTCCCAAAGAGCAAGGAACCCGAATGAGGTCATCACGGTAAGCTTATCATAAACTCTAATGAAGTCTATACTTTATTTGATACCGGCTTCTACCCATTCTTTTATTTCTCCTACTTGCGCCATCGATTAAATTCGACCGAGAAATTAGACTTCGACTTATCTCGTGGAAACTCCGCTGGAGAAACCTTCATTACATCCACCGCTTATAAGTCTTGTTTGGTTCAAATCGGCACTTCACATTACCCGTCGATCTTATTTCATTAAAAATACTTGATTTGACGTGATTCTAGTGGATTGATCGTTAACTACTTATCATGCAAAAATCGATTGTTTTCGTAAGTGTCATTAGCTTTCATATTCCTAATCAACCTATTATGCTAATTCAAACGACCAAACCATTAAAATCAATCACGGCCATCTCAAGCCATAAAGCTATTCGCTTATTGAAAAACGGATGTCAAGCTTTCTTAGCTCATGTCACGATTTAAATAAAAATACGCCGCTTTTAAACGATATTCCTATTGTTAATAAATTTCCGACGATTCCCCAAGAACTTCCCCGCCTACCCCCGTAGCGTGAAATTGAATTTTGTATCGACTCTCAACCCTGCAGACAAAACCTATTTCCAAAGCCCCATATCGAATGGCTCCTATCAACTTCGTGAGTTAAAGACCCAACCGCAGGAATTGTTAGACATCGGCTTTATTCGTCCCTAGTACTTCTCCTCGGGTGCTCCTGCTCTATTCGTGAAGAAGAAAGATGGGAGTATGCGACTTTGTATTGATTATCTGGAGTCAATCATGTCACCATCAAAAATAGGTATCCATTGCCACGTATTGATGACCTGTTTGACCAACAGTGCAAGGAGCCAAATTCTTTTCAAAGATCGATCTTCGCTCCTGATATCACCAATCAAGATTAGAAATCACCGACATTCCAAAGACGCTTTCGTAACTCCCCAGACGACGGCATTATGAATTCCTAGTCATGTCCTTTTGATCGACTAATGCCCCGCCGCCTTCATGGATATGATGAACCGAGTATTCAAGGAATATTTAGATCACTTTGTGGTCGCCTTTTATCGATGACATCCTTATTTATTCCAAAAGCCGTGAAGATCATGAGCAACACTTGAGGTCGACACTCCAAAAGCTTCGTGAATATAAGCTTTATGCCAAGTTGAAGAAATGCGAGTTCGCTCAAGAAGTAGCATTCCTCGGGCACGTGGTATCAAGTCATGGAATATCCGCTGACCCAAAGAAAGATCAAGCTATTCAAAGTCGGGAACAACCTAAATCAAAGATCAAGTACGAGCTTTCTTGCTTAGCCGGTTATTATCTGAGATTCGTGGAAGGATTTTCTCGAATCGCTATTCCATCGACTCACCGACTTTTAAAGATACAAAGTTCTATTGAGCGAAGAATGTGAGAAGAGTTTTCAAGAACTCAAGAGGAGACTTATTTCAAAGACTGCTCGACAATACCATCCGCCTTGAGGGATTTGTCATCTACAAAGGATGCTTCGGGCAAAGGGTCGGGATGTGTTCTCATGCAACATGGAAAAGTTATAGTTTATGCCTCATGATAACTCAAAGAATATGAGAGGAATTATCCTACTCATGATCTAGAGTCAAAAAATGTTGTTTTTTGCACTTAAAATTTGGAGGCATTACTTGATGGGGAGAAAGTGGAGATCTTTACGATCATAAAAGCCTCAAATATTTCTTCACTCAAAAGGAACTCAACACGCGACAACGACGCTGGCTTTGAACTGCTGAAAGATTATGATCATACCATCCAATACCATCCCGAAAAGCGAACGTGGTAGCCGACGATCGAGTAGAAAATCATATGCAAGCACGAAAAGCGATATTGTCAACGCAAAGGCCCATTTTGTGTGACTTGCAAAGGATGGAGATAGAGTTAAAGACTCTGTGACGCATGTGATGATAGCGAGTATACGAGTAGAAACCGACTTTTAATCGATAAAGTTAAAGTCGCCAAGCTACGCACTGAGAGCCGATGCGCGATGAGGAAGAAAGTGCAAGAAGGTGCTACGCCAAGCAAGAATCGATGAAGAAGGAATACTTCGAGTCAACTCCGCATTTTGTGTTCCTAACGACCGATTTAAAGTATAATATCATGATGGAGGCGCACAACACACCATTTGCAATCCATCTCGGGAGTACCAAAATGTATCATGATATTCGCCATACATTTTGGTGGAGCAATACGAAGAGAGATAGATACTGCTTATCTCAAGGTGTCTAACTTGTCAACGAAGTTAAAGCGAGCATCAAGTACCAAAAGGTCCATCAAACCACTTGAAATTCCGTAATGGAAGTGGGAGCACATTACCATGGATTTCAAGCACGGCCTTCCTAAGGTTTCTCAAGGCATCGATGCGATTTGGGTCATTGTTGATAGATCGACCAAGTCCGCTTTCATTTCTTACCGATACGAGAAACTTATACACTTGAACGCCTTTGCTCAGATGTATATAAACGATTGTAAGATCGCATGGTATGCCTAAGATCCATAGTTTCCGATCGAGACCCAAGATTCACTTCACGATTTTGGGTTAGTTTGCAAAAAGCTATGGGCACAGATTTCACGATTTAGCTCTCATATCATCCTCGCATTTGACGGACAATGGAGAGGACTATTCAAACTCTCAAGATCTATTAAGACTCGTGGTCCTTGATTTCAAGGAGTCGGACAAGTTCTTACCATCGTGGAGTTTTCCTACAACAACAAAGCTTATCGCAAGTATCGCATGGCTCCATTCAAGCGCCAGATGGAAGAAAGTGTCGCTTCTCCAAAGATGCCGGGATGAGGTGGGTGAAGCAACGTTGTTGGGACCGAGTTGGTACGTATGACTACTAAAAAGATTCAAACGATCCGACAACGATAAAAACCTCACAAAATCGATAAAAAAGAGTTATGCCGATCTTCATCGAAAGGACGGGAATTCGATATAGAGATCATGTGTTGTTAAGAGTCGCTCCATGGAAAGGAGTTACAAGATTTGGAAAGAGAGGAAAACTTAATCCTCGATTCATCTGGCCCATTTTAATCCTCGATCGAGTAGGAACTCAGGGCCTATAGACTCGCTTTTACCGCCAAATATGTCTCGTGTTCATAACGCTTTTCACATATCTATGTTACGTAAATATGTGAAAGACCCGAACCATATTATCGAAGTTAGAACCCATTTAAATAGCGGAAGATTTGACGTATGAAGAGGTTCCTGCTCAAATTTTGATAAGAAGGAACATATTCTACGCCCAAGGTTATACCTCAAGTCAAAGTTTTTGTGTGGAGGAACCACGATGTCGAGGAAAACGACTGGGAGTTAGAATCAAATGAAATCAAGGTATCCTTACCTCTTCGACATACCAGTATCGCACTCTAATTTCGAGGGCTTAAATTTCATAAGAAGGGAGGTCAGAAGACCCCAACTTTTTATAAATAAAGATGAATTTTTCTATAAATATTATTTTTGAATATTATGGAATAAATTTGATATAATGTTATAGTTGTGGTAATATTTATAAATTTTGCAAAGTATGCAAGTTGTTATAAAATATTCGTTTGGCCTGGGAATATTCTTTTTTTTAGGAATATTCGCATAAACGGCTCAATCATCAGTGGACCCCACAACAATTATTGTTTGATCGAGAAAACGACAAAAATATTTTATAAAAATAACTACGAGGTGTTACCGTTAAAACTGCTGAACTACCCTATGGTAAAAGTACAAAGAATACGCTGTGGTCGCATAAGAAAGACACTCAGATTGATTATCGATGCTTACGTGAGAAGTCACTCACCTATGCTCAATTATCACTACAAGAATTGGCGATCATATCTCTTATATTATTGATTCAATTATTGTCACAAGATCATCCAGATAATATGTTATAAGATTAAATCAATAATCGAGACGACAAGTTATAAATGATTAATAATTGTTGAAAGATTAAATATGTGTTGATGAAAAAAAAATGATTTGTGGTAAGTTTTTATTTTTTATGTCATCCTATAGTCTCATCATCTATAGTCTTACTTCGTCACAATAGTAATTACCTTCACAAATAGTAATTACCTTCAATATAGTAATTACCTTCAGAATAGTAATTACCTTCACAATAGTAATTACCTTCAAATAGTAATTACCTTTTCAATAAGATTTATTACCTCAGTGATAGTAGTATTACCTTCACAATAGTATTTACCTTCGCCTAATAGTAATTACCTTTACCGACGTCGAACCACTTGTCGCTTCACATTACAAAAGGCCGAACCACTTGTCGCTTCACATTACAAAGGCCAAACCACTTTTCCGTCATCATTACTCGCTTTTTTCACACTAAGAAAAGTGCTAAGCTAGAAATCTTCTATAAATAGAGGCCTAGGGCTTCATTATTTTTCACTTAATTCATTCAAGCTTATAGAGAGAAAAGTATAGAGAGAATAAGAGAGAAAGAAGAAGAGTATTTTGTTACTACACCGCCGCAGATTCAATCTCCTACCAAATGTAAGGGGTTATATTCTTCTTATTCATGAAGAGAACTGTTGTTATTCCATCGCTTATTATTCTCGCTGAATAACCTCAGATAATGTGGTTTACCCTATACTTGGTGACATTCTTCTATTATTCTCGCTGAACATCCTCGTCTGTGGTGTTTTACACCGACCGGTTCCGCTTTTTATTATTCTCGCTGAACATCCTGCTCAGGTTTTTTACACCTACCGGTTCCGCTTTTTTATTATTCTCGCTGAACATCCTCGTCTGCGTGTTTTTTACACCGACCGGGTTCCGCTTTTTATTATTCTCGCTGAATATCCTATCGCGTTTTTTACACCGGATCCGGGTTCCATCTTTATTATTCTCGTTGAACATCCTCGCTTGCAGAATTTCACCGACCGGTTTCCGTTATTTATTATTCTCGCTGAATAACTCGTCTCGCAAGGCCTATCGCATGCACGGTGATTTCTTTTGTTATTCCATTCTTTATTATACCCAAATAAGTTAAAACTTCACTTCTATACTCCATGAAATTAGTGGAATATCCTCGATATTTGCGCTTTCATCCAAAGATCTTTTCATGGAAATATTCTTCCGATCATTCTTGAATTTTACTCTACAAAACAAAGATCATATCGATAATTTGACGTTAATAATTCCTCGGATAAAATAATTCTTGAACTTGTTTTATCAATTCTTATATCATTGTCATCATCCTCATGTTTATATTTTTTTTTGAAGTCATCTGTGGCCAGAGAAGTATGTATGGACTTGGTATGATTACGACCAGAGACTATTCTATGTAATCACGACCGTAATGTTACAAATGATGTGGTAAAAATCCTCAAAGGGTCAGAAGTATCGATGGACAAATTGTTGGCATGATCATGACCATTAATGAATACACAAATATTCTCGCCCGTAGTGCATGAATAATTGTGGTCGCGATACTAAAGAATATCCTCGTCGTAGAAAGTGTGGGTGATTCGATGATGTGGAATATTTATTAAAGTCGAGTCTCAAATATATAAAAAAGATGATGAAAACCTTTAAAACCTAAAAGATAGTAGACTTTATTTTCTACTCGACTTTTTAATGGATCAGATATTCCACCGCAGCTTAAACCGGTTGTTCATTGTATTTTATCGCTTAATATTATCAAGACTATCGATAATTTATTCTCGCATTATCTTAGTCATAATATTTCATCGGGCTAGTTGAGCTCACCCTTTCTTTCACCGTTTCTCTCGTGAAATGAGAATATAGCCGGGACGAGCCTGGGAAACGAGTGATGGTCCTCAAGATAAGATTAGTAGTCCTCACTATTCTCGTGAAATAAGTGATAATAATTGTAATGAGGACTCACTATTCTGAGTTCAGATAATATCTAGTAGATGATAATTTAAACTCACGCTTAATGAGGACTTTTTTTAAAAGATTATTTAATATCTAGTGGCGAGATGGGTATGTTACCTAATTTTGGGGCTCACGCTTATGTCGTAGTTTTTTTAGAGACCACTTATGTTAAGATATTTGATGTCTTGGGATGCTTAAATTTCCTTTTGCACCTTCATGTAAGTGCGCAGGCAAGATGGGTGAATGACGCGAATGTTTCTAAGAGGTTTGAAACCCGAGATACGCCAATATCTTATCTCTCATAAACCGTGTTTTGTATTCGGATGTTGTTAATAGGGCTCAATTATTGAGCGCGATAACGAGTCAACCCAACTAAAAGAGAGCAAATTGGAAAAATGATAATACCAAATGATAGCAGTCATCGGGTTGTGACAATAAGCATGGAGGGAATCAACATGCCAGAAATGGTAACCACTTCGGTGGTAATCAGGGCCAAAATAATAAGAATGGACATTTCAAGAAGAAGAGATTCAACAATGATGGAAAGACGCCAACACCAAAGACCATTGTTAAGGAAGGAGAACGACCACCACCCATCATATGCTTCAAATGCGAGGGAGGGAGGGACACATCATTCAAACTACGCGATGCCATCCAAAGCATGTTATAATTGTGGAAGAGAAGGTCACTTAGCCCGATTTTGTCATTCACCAAGACAAGTTCAAATTGGATGGAGGCATCAAAGGTCCGTCCCAAAAAAACAAAGCCGGAGGTTTCAAGGGAGAGCGCTTGTCGTGACTCCTCAAAGCAAGGAACCCGAACGAGGTCATCACGTTAAGCTTTATCATAAACTCTAAATAAGTCTATACCTTATTTGATACCGGCTTCTACCCATTCTTTTATTTCTCCTACTAAGGCCAACGCTTAAATTTGACCGAGAAATTAGACTTTGACTTATCTCGTTGAAACTCCGCTGGGAGAAACCTTCATTACATCCACTCGCTTATAAGTCTTGTTTGATTCAAATTGGCACTTTCACATTACCCGTCGATCTTATTTCATTGAAAATACTTGCATTTGATGTGATTTAGGGGATTGATTGGTTAACTACTCATCATGCAAAAATTGATTGTTTTCGTAAGGTTGTTAGCTTTCATATTCCTAATCAACCTATTATGCGAATTCAAGCAACCAAACCATTAAAATCAATCACCGCCATCTCAAGCCATAAAGCTATTCGCTTATTCAAAAACTGATGTCAAGCTTTCTCTAGCTCATGTCACGGATCTAAACAAAAATACGCCGCTTTTGAATGATATTTCTATTGTTAATGAATTTCCGACGATTTCCCTCAAGAACTTCCCGCCTACCCTCGAGCGTGAAATTGAATTTTGTATCGACCTCAAACCCTAAGATAAAACCCATTTCCAAAGCCCCATATCGAATGGCTCCTATCAACTTCGTGAGTTAAAGACCCAACCGCAAGAATTGTTAGACATCGCTTTATTCGTCCCCAGTACTTCTCCTCGGGGTGCTCCTGCTCTATTCGTGAAGAAGAAAGATGGGAGTATGCGACTTTGTATTGATTATCGGGAGTCAATCATGTCACCATCAAAAATAGGTACCCATTTCCACGTATTGATGACCTGTTTGACCAAGCTTGCAAGGAGCCAAATTCTTTTCAAAGATCGATCTTCGCTCCGGATATCACCAATTGAAGATTAGAACCGATGACATTCCAAAGACGGCTTTTAAACTCCTAGACGGCATTATGAATTTCTAGTCATGTCTTTTGATCGACTAATGCCCTCGCCGCCTTCATGGATATGATGAACCGAGTATTCAAGGAATATTTGATCACTTTGTGGTCGCCTTTATCGATGACATCCTTATATATTCCAAAAGCCGTGAAGATCATGAGCAACACTTGAGGTCGACACTCCAAAAGCTTCGTGAATATAAGCTTTATGCCAAGTCAAAGAAATGCGAGTTCTAGCTCGAGAAGTAGCATTCCTTGGGCACGTGGTATCAAGTCATGGAATATCTGCTGACCCAAAGAAAGATCAAGCTATTCAAAGTCGGGAGCAACCTAAATCGCTGATCAAGTACGTAGCTTTCTCGCTTTAGCCGGGTTATTATCGGAGATTCGTGGAAGGATTTTCTCTAATCGCTACTCCATTAACTCAAATTTAACTCGGAAAGATACAAAATTCGCTTTGAGCGAGAAATGTGAGAAGAGTTTTCAAGAACTCAAGAGGAGACTCATTTCAAAGACTCGCTCGACAATACCATCCGCCTCGAGGGATTTGTCATCTACAAAGATGCTTCTGCAAAGGGTTAGGATGTGTTCTCATGCAATATGGGAAAGTCATAGCCTATGCCTCACGACAACTCAAAGAATATGAGAGGAATTATCCTACTCATGATCTAGAGTCAAGCAAATGTTGTCTTCAAGCACTTAAAGATTTGGAGGCATTACTCAGATGGGGAGAAAGTGGAGATCTTTACTGATCATAAAAGCCTCAAATATTTCTTCACTCAAAAGGAACTCAACATGCGACAACGACGCTGGCTTGAACTGCTGAAAGATTATGATCATACCATCCAATACCATCCTCGAAAAGCGAACGTGGTAGCCGACGATCGAGTAGAAAGATCATACGCGGCACGAAAGTGCGATATTGTCAACGCAAAGGCCCATTTTGTATGACTTGCAAAGGATGGAGATAGAGATAAAGACTCTGTGGACCCACGTGATGATGGCGAATATACGAGTAGAACCGACTTTAATTGATAAAGTTAAAGTCGCTTCAAACTACGCACTTGTGAAGCTATGCGTATGAGGAAGAAAGTGCAAGAAGGTGCTATACCTAAGCAAGAATCGATGAAGAAGGAATACTTCGAGTCAACTCCAGCACTTTGTGTTCCTAACGACTCGATTTAAAGTATAAAATCATGATGGAGGCGCACAACACACCATTTGCAATCCATCTCGAGTACCAAAATGTATCGTGATCTTCGCCATACATTTTGGTGGAGCAATATGAAGAGAGAGATAGCGCCTGCTTATCTCAAGGTGTCTAACTTGTCAACGAGTCAAGGCGAGCATCAAGTACCAAAAGGTCCATCAGAACCACTTGAAATTCCGTAATGGAAGTGGGAGCACATTACCATGGATTTCAAGCATCGGTCTTCCCAAGGTTTCTCAAGGCATAGATGCGATTTGGGTCATTATTGATAGATCGACCAAGTCTCGCTCATTTCTTACCAATACGGAGAAACTTATACACTTGAACGCCTTGCTCAGATGTACATAAACGAGATTATAAGATCAGCATGGTATGCCAAGATCCATAGTTTCGATCGAGACCCAAGATTCACTTCACGATTTTGGGTTAGTTTGCAAAAAGCTATGGGCACGATTTACGATTTAGTTCTAAGATATATCATCCTCGCACTTTTACGATAACAATGAGAGGACTATTCAAACTCTCAAGATTTATTAAGACTCGTGTCCTCGACTTCAAGGAAGTTAGGATAAGTTCTTACCATCAGTGGAGTTTTCCTACAACAACAGCTTATCAAGCAAGTATCGCATGGCTCCATTCGAGGCGCTGTATGGAAGAAAGTGTCGCTTCTCCAAAGATCTTTGGGATGAGGTGGGTGAAGCAACGTTGTTGGGATCGGAGTTGGTATGTATGACTACTAAAAAAGATTCAAACGATCCGATAACGTATAAAACCTCTTAGGTTTGTAATATTCAAGAACGCAATCAAATTGCATAAAAAAGCTAAACGTGGAAAAATCGAGTTTAAAAAATTTACAAACCATATACCCGGATCACCCTTTATGCACAATTATTAATTAAACGAAAAGATAAAGAATAAAATCATACCTCAAGATCGAGCTTCCTCGTGTACAAGTTCACCTCCAAATCCTTTCGCTCAACTTGAATCCACCGGGTTTGGTTCCTTCCTTTGATCAACGTTAGCCACCCAAATGTTCGGCCTCTCAGAGGTGATCCACCAAGGAAGAATAAAATTCAAGAAGATGGGTGTTATCGCTCAAACCCTAGTTTTTCTATCTCTATGTAAAAAAGGCGCACTCTCCAACAAATTGAAATTATTACGTATTTGTTAAAAGTCAACAACCCCCACCACCCATAATAAGACTCTCTTATTTATATATGTGGCAACCCACCTTAACAATTAAGGAATTGGGTTTTATTTAATTAATTAAATTCTTTTAATTAATTAAGCTCCCTAATCTTATTAGGGATAATTAATTAAACTCCTTTAATTAATTTTCCTTCCTAATCCAATTAGGAATAAATGAGAGTACTTATATTAAATTAATTCCTAAACTCTTTTAGAAATTAAAATAATAATAATTGTAATAATATTAATAAGACTCTCTCTTATTAATTTATATTTAATATTTCTAAAATATTAAATAATAATATTAAGCTATTTAATTTATTCTATCACCATAGATTAAATTAAATATACTTAACATATTATTACGATTATGCCATTAACTTCTTAAATAATTATTCTTCCTTTTATGGTGTGACCCTTTAGGTTCTCCATATTAAACCTATTGTGAATAAATCAATTAGAATAATTCTAATCTTATTTAAATAAATAAATTAAACAATTAATTTATTTAAATAAATAATATTTATTCTACAATAGGATAAGCCTCCCAAATGATCAACGACTTTCCGTATAATATAGATTTCAACATTAATCATAAAAGAACCTTTGAGTAAATAGTTACCGCACAATTCAATCCTTCCACCATACAATGTCCCAATTAAATATAAGACATGGAATTACCACAAGTCTTATTTTATTTAATTATATGTATTTCGATCCTTAAATGCACAACTCCAAATAATGCAAATTAGAAACTCCTTTCTAATTTCATTCTCGCCTGCCAAGGACTACCGGGTTGTCATTTATCGAATCACATAGACATTTCTCTTCTTTATTAGAAGTGGTAGATTCTTTATCGATCATACATTATCTCCATGTATAAACTTATTATACCCAAGCATACCTTTGATATACCCTAAGGGTCTTAAGGAATAAGTCAAAGTATAACTCATCATACACAAGATACTATGATGATCTCAAGTCCAAGGATTACTTGATTACTACTATCACTACAGAATTCCTATCGACAGCAAATAAAACTCCATTAGGTATTCCTTAGCGAGCCAATGCTCAAAGAACTTATTCTCTAATAAGCACCTACATACTTGCTTTAGTGTTCCACACAAAATGATCATGAGATCAATCATCCTCATCCAACGAGCAAGCAACGATGTACCAATCTATCCTGGATTCACTAATCCCCAATTTAGTAATCCAACGATTGGGAACTATTTTAGTTTTAAGCTTTCTAAGAATTTAGATCTCATTAGAATGATCATCATCATTATTCTAAAAGCATTGCTTAAAACTACGGGTTTATCACATATTATAAAACAAAGATCATGTAGATAATTAAAAGCCTTTAATAAATTAATACTTTTTTATTAATAAATGAATAAGATTGTTACAAAGTATATGCTTTATCATCAAACATGATCGGGCTTGTGTGCATACTACTTTCAATCTCCCACTTGCACTAAAGCCAATCGCCATGTATCTCATACTCTTCTTCTCTAAGTGACGATTATCCCGCCGTTGGATAAGCTTTAGTTAATGGATATGTAATGTTGTTCATGAGAGTCCACTATCTCTATAGTGATTTCCCATCTTTCAATGATTCTAATAATCAAATGAAAGTGCCACAACACATGTTTAGATCCAAGATGAGACTTAGAACTATTCCTAGTTCTCAGAATGAACTTTTAATCCAAACAATCAACTCATAGCCTTTCATTTATAGCTATATACTTTGTCTTTATCACTAAACCAAAGAACTCTTTGCTGCTTGGAACCTTTCCAATTCATCGCACTACTCGCTCAAGGTAACACTTTACCTTAAAGTGGATTTTCTCGTCATCTTGGTCTCGTCTCGAAAAACTCGAGTCCGTTAAGCCCTCTAGTTTTAATTTAGACCCACCATGAATATGATCACATCCTTAGTGCTTGTTAAGAACTTTAAGATGTTTTTCACCGACTCATAAAGAAACTCTCCATATACGACCGATCAACATCGTGTCTCGTAGATATTTCATCAGATACATGATAGTTACTCATGCGATCTCTCTTTTTCGTGAGTCTGTGGGGACTATTAAGAGAGATACACCCATAGCTCATCAACATGAGACATCTCTCGAGTTTGCCATGCTAAACGACTTTTAGCATCAAATGAATATACGCCTCGGGTTAAGTCGAGCATCCTCTTAAATCTATCTATATAGATTTATATCCCCAATTAAGATACTCTTCCAAATCATTCATGGAGGAATGTTTAGACAACTTTATCTTTACCGATTTTAGCATTGGTATGTCATTCCTTATCCGTAGTATATCAACATATAATATGTACTAGAAATCACGACGCCTCCCAAACCTTTTGATCCCAAAACGAATTTCCATTTTTGAGACACACTAGAAGTCTTACCTCATCGAATGTAACTCGATCATCATCTTCTATGATGTGTACTTCATCATCATCATCATCCATGATGAATCCATACCTCCTAGGTATCTTCTTGCACTATTCCGCATTTACGATTCTCTTGCCAGGTACAATAGGTCTATCTATAGTGTTCCTCTTATTCGACTTATAAGTGTTTTGTGGTTCTTTAACTTTTCAAGATCTATTATCCTCCCACTAGCCCCTTTCAATGATAAACACCTTTATCTTGTGTAAGGCGCCGTGTTTCAGAACAAACACCTTTTGCTAAGTAGATTATAGAACATATACCCTAAACTTACTTTAGATGTCCCACAAATCAGACACTTGTCAAATCTTGTCCCAAGCTTATCCTTTGAAACCTTTTCACATAAGTCGACAACCCCTTATCTTAACATACTTAAGATTAGAATCCTCCCCGTCCATAACTTTTATGGAGTCTTGGGGCTTGATTTTGAGGTTACCATTTTTTCGTAGATATGCGCAGCCCATTTCTAGGACATGACCCTGTAAGGATACCGAAATGTCTCAGAAAATCATTATGGACCGCACTATGTCCAACAAGGTATGATTTTTTCTTTCAGATACATCAATCAATTATCACAGATCGATGTGTCCATTATGAGAAAACCATTTGAGATGATCTAGAAACTTATCAGCACAAGTATTTATTCCTCGATCTAATCAAAGAATCTTAATACTTTGCCAATTTGTTTCACTTTTGAATTCTTTTGAACCTTTCAAATAATTCACACTTGTATTTCAAAGAAATACACACATTCAACTCTTTGAATGATCATCTCCTTTTCTTATACTAGTTTGTTCAATTTGCAAAATTATTTTCACGTAAGTCAAGTATACAAAATCCATTAAGTAATATTCCAGCTATATACAAAACATTATTATTATAAATAGAACAACAATTGTTCTTAATTATAATACCAAAGATTTCATCATCAACAATAAAATGGAAATAATGTTTTTAACAAGAACTGGAATACAATAACAACTTATCGACTTAATAGATTTGCCCGTAGGCATTGCTAAACTATAAGTTTCTATAGCTAATGCAAAGACCTTTGCTTCATTTCCCACACATAGATTATTTATATTTGTTTAGCTTTCTACTTCTGCTTGGTCCCTTCATAAATCTATATTTATGATAACCAAAGTCAGATCCAATACCCAAGTAGAACCTCGATTTAAAAGAAAATTTATTTCAATCATGAACAAAAATCAGATTTGAAACCAAACTTCACTAAGCTTCTTTGTTAGCCTCTCGCAAGATGCTTCTCGCAGCTTTCTTTCCAAAGGTCCAAAGCTTATTGCAGTGGGAAGCAAACCTTTTGCTATCCGTGACGCTTTTGTTCTTATTATCCTTTGTTTTTGCCTTTCTATTTACCTTCTTTGAATCGCTCTTCTTTTCGTAAGATCCTTTGGCCCCTACCAAGAAGACTCTGGTCTTTCTTGGTTGAAAGTGACTCTCAACATTTTTCAACATGTTAAGCAAATCAACAAGGTCGATATCTAGCTTGTTCATATGAAAAATTCACAACAATTGTGAAAGGAGTCCGGAGTGAGTGCAAGATCAAATCTCGCTCAACTCTCCATCCATGACAAAACTCAAATGTCCTAATCGATCAATCAAATTGATTATGTTAAGAACTTTTTGTCTGCATTTATAGTGCCATCGTCATTCTAGATCTAAGAGCTCCTTAGATATCTCGATATCTATCACCCCACTTTCTCACCATCAACTACTTGATGTGCAGAATATAGTAGAGAGCATCCATAGTTTCATGCCGACGTCAAGCTCATTATTTGATGGATGCGAGCATGATGCATCGAGCCAATCTACGCATCATCTTGCCACTTTCTAAAAGTAGCAATCTCTTCCTCGAGGCATTGTCTCGCAACTATTGCGTAGGATAAAGCGATATGACATAAGATAGCTTTTCAAATATGAGAACTATTCTCAAATTCCTTAACCAATCCGCTTAATTTGGCCCCCGTTAATTTAGCATCTAATATGCTTCGCAGCGGATAGTAATTTTAGACATTGTAAAATTTCTAGAAATGAATTTGTAATTAACAACATTTTTTAACATACATTCTTTTATTAATTACCAAAATAATTTAGGTCTTGTTTTAAATTGGTATCTCCCACTATTTTCTTCAAACTATATTACCTCACTTATATAGTTCTAAGAAATCTAATTAAAGATTTGCTAGTGAGAATAAGGATCCCATTTCAAATGTATATAGCCTTGTGGTGACACAACAAACTATATATAAATAAATAGTAGACAACTTTTGTCAATTACATCAACTATGCAACTCTCTTTTATTTTGCTCTTTAGATTATTTTGATCAAGTGGTGGCACATCCAATCAAAATTATCCAAGTTAAGTCCAACCTAGCACTCCATATATTCAAAAAGAAAAATATCATCCTTGTGGTGACACAACAAAACAATATTGTTCAATTTTCTTTATAAGCATCAAATGTGATAAATTAACATCTTAAATACTTAATACTTGCTTGTTGTGGTGACACAACAAAAACTCATATTAAATATTTAATACTCTATTAATTTTATCATGCTAGAAGGCTTACGCTCGATATTCCAAATATCTTTGAACGCTTAGACTTAATATAAAAAATCGAGGGGTTTGTTATTAATTTGTCTCATCTTTGCTTAGCGCATTTATATATATATATATAATAATACATATTATTAATGAACATGCTAAGCATGTTTGCATAATATATATATATATATATAGTATAAGCATGCACATATAGAATACTATATTCTACCCGGATTGATTATGGACTTTATTCTAGTTTGTCTCACTAGAGCCACCAAGTGAACCAAAAGGTCAAACCCTAGGGGCAAGCAAGAAATAATATTTAAATATAACTATTACATTTAAACCCTGCTCCATTACAAACGGGTCTTCAAGCGCCTTGTTCTTCGATCTCCAATTTTTCAAAATTAATTCTAACTATTCCTATTACAAAACTATTTAAAATAAATAGAAACCTCGATCAAAGAATAAGGGGAAGTACATAGAGAGAGATAGAATTTACATTAAGAAAAAATTAGAGAAGACGAGGTACGCAGAATTCCCCATTTAATAAAACCCATACATTCATGCATCCAACTAAAATAAAATCCAATCATATCGTCAATAAATTCATAATCAATCCCATTTATTATCATACACATCACCATACGATCAATAAATAACATTCATCTCATGAATAATAAACATTTAATATATATATTGATATCATTTAATGGGCAAATTTAGTTAAGATAAAATCTATTTTTGAATCAAAATAAACTCCTTTATTTTAATCCAAATTTAAATCAAAATAAAACTATTTTATTTTAATTTATCCAATTTTGAATAAAATAAACTATTTTATTTTAATCAAAATCTTTAATCAAAATAAACTCCTTTATTTTAATTAATTATGGAATCCAATTCCATATATATAAAAATCTCTAATTAAAATAAACTCTAATTAAAATTTTTTATTTTAATTAATTATGAAATCCAATTCCATGTAAAAAAAAAAACTCTTTTATTAAAGGAAACACGGATTGATTATTTTTTCCTATTCACAAATAAACTCCTTTATTTTGAATAATATGAAATCTTATTTCATATTTAAATAAACTCCTTTATTTAAGGAAATTACTTGATTTTCTTTCCTATTCACAAATAAACTCTTTTATTTTAAATAATATGAAATCTTATTTCATATCTAAATAAACTCCTTTATTTAAGGAAAGATGGATTTACTTTCCTATTCACAAATAAACTCCTTTATTTTAGAAAATAAAATCCAATTTCAACTCCAATTAGTTATCATGAATCCAATTCCAACTCTAATTAGTTAGCATGAAATTTAATTTTAAAATTAAAATAAACTTTTTATTTTAATATTAAAATAAACCTTTTATTTTAAAATTAAAATAAACTTTTTATTTTAATTATAAAATTATTAAGATATAATATATATATATATATATATATATATATATATATATATATATATAATAATATAACCCGAATATATATATATATAAATATATATATATATATATATATATATATATATATATATATATATATATTGAACCAATTTCATGGAAACCGTTAATTGCATAATCAAATTAAATGACTCATGCCTTGAAATCCGTTCCTATTGCATGCTCCTTTAAATCATGTTGCACGCACGGAATTCAATTTGCTTTTAAAAAAATTCGGTGCCCAGGTACTAATTAACTTTTGAAAAAAAAAAATTCCGTGTATAGCCTGTTTTGGTCTGTATGCTTAATCTAAAATTAAAATGAAGCACGTCATCTTTGCAGCCCTTTTTCGTGCAGCATGCTAATTACGTGGGCAATAAAAAACGGCAGCCCTTTAAAATTTTTTTTTTTGTTTGCTGCTGATCATGCACGGATTTCCGTGCGCAGCCCTTTTTTTTTTTTATTTTAAATTTTATACAATAAAAATTATGCCCAATTAAATTGTTCTAAACACATATCAATATACATATCAAATTTGAACAATTAATAATTCGCGCATAAAGGTTTGGCTCGATGCCACCGTTAGGTTTGTAATATTCATAGAACGCAATCAAATTGCATAAAAAAGTGCTAAAAGTAAACGTAAAAATCGTAGTTTAAAAAATTTACAAACCATATACCCTGATCACCCTTTATGCACAATTATTAATTAAACGAAAAGATAAAGAATAAAATCATACCTCAAGATCGAGCTTCTCTCGTACAAGTTCACCTCCAAATCTTTTCGCTCAACTTGAATCCACCGGTTTGGTTCTTTCTTTCGATCAACGCTACCACCCAAATGTTTGGCCTCTAGAGGTGATCCACCAAGGAAGAATAAAATTCAAGAAGATGGGTGTATATGGCTAAACCCTAGTTTTTCTATCTCTCTATAGTAAAAGGGCGCATTCCAACAATTGAAATTATTACGTAGATGTTGTTAAAAGTCAACAACCCCATACCACCCATAATAAGACTCTCTTATTTATAGATGTGGCAACCCACCTTAACAATTAAGAATTGGGTTTTATTTAATTAATTAAATTTTTTAATTAATTAAGCTCCCTAATCTTATTAGGATAATTAATTAAACTCTTTTAATTAATTTTCCTTCCTAATCCAATTAGAATAAATGAGAGTACTTATATTAAATTAATTCCTAAACTCTTTTAGAAATTAAAATAATAATAATTGTAATAATATTAATAAGACTCTCTTATTAATTTATATTTAATATTTCTAAAATATTAAATAATAATATTAAGCTATTTAATTTATTCTATCACCATAGATTAAATTAAATATACTTAACATATTATTACGATTATGCCATTAACTTCTTAAATAATTATTCTTCCTTTTATGGTGTGACCCTTTAGGTTCTCCATATTAAACCTATTGTAGAATAAATCAATTAGAATAATTCTAATCTTATTTAAATAAATAAATTAAACAATTAATTTATTTAAATAAATAATATTTATTCTACAATAGGGATAAGCCTCCCAAATGATCAACGACTTTCCGTATAATATAGATTTCAACATTAATCATAAAAGAACCTTTCGAGTAAATAGTTACCGCACAATTCAATCCTTCCACCATACAATGTCCCAATTAAATATAAGATATGGAATTATCACAAGTCTTATTTTATTTAATTATATGTATTTCGATCCTTAAATGCACAACTCCAAATAATGCAAATTAGAAACTCCTTTCTAATTTCATTCTCGCTTTTGCCAAGGACTACCGGGTTGTCATTTATCGAATCACATAGACATTTCTCTTTTATTAGAAGTGGTAGATTCTTTATCGATCATACATTATCTCCACGTATAACTTATTATACCCAAGCATACCTTTGATATACCCTAAGGGTCTTAAGGAATAAGTCAAAGTATAACTCATCATACACAAGATACTATGATGATCTCAAGTCCAAGGATTACTTGACTACTATCACTACTACAGAATTCCTATCGACAGCAAATAAAACTCCATTAGGTATTCCTTAGCGAGCCACGCTCAAAGAACTTATTCTCTAATAAGCACCTACATACTTGCTTTAGTGTTCCACACAAATGATCATGAGATCAATCATCCTCATCCAACGAAAGCAAGAACGATGTATGTACCAATCTATCCTGATTCACTAATCCCCAATTTAGTAATCCAACGATTGGGAACTATTTTAGTTTTAAGCTTTCTAAGAATTTAGATCTCATTAGAATGATCATCATCATTATTCTAAAAGCATTGCTTAAAACTACGGGTTTATCACATATTATAAAACAAAGATCATGTAGATAATTAAAAGCCTTTAATAAATTAATACTTTTTATTAATAAATGAATAAGATTGTTACAAAGTATATGCTTTATCATCAAACATGATCGTAGGAACTTGGCCTGCATGTGTTCAATTTGATATAATGTTATAGTTGTGGGTAGTATTTATAAATTTTGCAAAGTATGTAAGTTGTTGTATTATATTCGATTGGTCGGGGAATATTCTTTGTGTTTGGGGAATATTCGTGACGCGACACAATCATTGGTGGACCCCACAACGGAATTATTGTCGGATTGAGAAAACGAAAAAATATTTTATTAAAAATAACGACGGAAGTTTTACCGCTAATCTTGTTGAACTACTCGATAGTAAAGAAATACGATGTCTGGCGTGGTTGCACAAGAGTAGCACTACGGTATTGATTTTTAATGCTTACGTGAGAAGTCACTCATTTTTGTTCAATTATTGCTATAGTAATTGTTGCATAGTATCTCACGTTATTTGATTCAATTATTGTCGATATTTTATGTATTATTAAATCAATAATTGAAATGACAGAGTTATTAATATTATAAATTGCAATATTAACGATGTCTAGAAGTTCTGCCAAGGAGAGGTTTGGTCACCTAATTGCACGCCAATAGGAAGAAATCCTTATTGGAAAGCCCCCTCTTTTCTGGGAAAGACCTGATCGATTAATATTGTGAATTGTAATAAAGATGATAAATATTGTTAAAATTATTAAGGTGATTTTTTTTATGAAGTCTGCTTAATTTATGGATTCCTATTTACCCATTTTTCAAAATAATCGGTTGAAAATTTTTAAAGGTGGGGCCCACATGTGGGGCCCATATGTGTTGGGAAAATGATTTTGGAAATGGAAGAGTATACGTATGGAAGTATATGTGTGTATTGAGTATATGGTGGGAGAAAATGAGATGTGAAAGTGATGGGTGTGTGATGGGTGTGTGAGTGAAAAATGGTGGAAAAGTGGTAGTGTGATAGTGATGTGTAAGAGTGTAGTGAATTTGATTATTGGGTGGGTGAGGGATAGATGTTGGTTATGGGGGAGAAAAATTAAGTGGTGTATATATAATATTGATATATATAAGTTGAAAACATGTGTTTATATATATGTATTATATTTTAATTTTTGTTATGATTTTATTGGTTAGTTGATTGACTTTATTGTATTTGGTTGAAGAAATAATTCGTTCATAAACAGTACACTTCTATTGTCCTATAAATAGAAGCTCATTTCTTCATTATTTCTTACAAATTCACTGAAACTCCAGAGAGAGAAATTATAGAGAAACTATAGAAAAGTATTCTGCTAATTCCCTACTCTTATATTCAGTTTCTTTTACGGTAAGGGGTGTTATTCTTTCTTATTCATGAAGAGAACTGTTGTTATTCCATTTCTTATTATTCTTTTGGAATAACTTTTGTATCTGTGCTACTACCTATACTTGGTGACATTCTTCTATTATTCATCTTTATTATTATTCATTTGGAACATCTTGTCATGTGTTTTACACCTACTGAGTTCCGTCTTTTGTTATTATTCTATTAGAATATCCTCATGCATGTGTTTTTACAATCGACTTGGTTCCGTATTTATTTATTATTACGTCGAAATATCCTCATCTGCATGCGTTTCTTCGGGACCGATTCCATTATTTATTATTCCGCATTTATTATTACATTGGGACATTCTATCGGTGTGAATTTCACCGACACAGTTCCGTTATTATTATTACATTGGAATAACTTTTCACATCTGCAATCCGCATGCATGGTGATTTCTTTTGTTTTTCCATTCGTTATTATACTTAGTTGGTTAAAATTTTGACTTCTATACTCCATGAAATTAGTGGAATATCCTTGATATTTGCGCTTCATCCAGTATTTTTCATGCAAATATTCTTCTGAGCATTCTTGAATTTTACTCTACAAAGCAGTATCATGTTGACAATTTGGGCGTTATTAGTTCTGAATAAATTAATTAAGTGAACTTGTTTTATTGAACTCTTATATCATTGTCATCATCCTCATGTTTATATTTTTTTGAAAGTCATCATGGCTGTGTAGTGCATAGATGGACTTGGTATGATTATGACCGAGGATTATTGATTGTAATCATGGTAGTAATGTTACAAATGATGTGATAAAAGTCCTCGTTGGCCCGTGCATTGATGGACGATTGTTGGCATGATCATGACCATTGATGAATACACGAATATCCTTGGCCCGTAGTGCATGGATAATTTATGGTTGTGATACTAATGAATATCCTTGGGTAGAAAGTCTGCGGGATGATGTGGATTATTTAATAAAGTTTAGTCTCGCCGATAAAAGTGATGAAAACCTTTTAAATTATAAAAGATAGTAGATTTTATTCTCTACTTGACTCTTTTTAATGGATGCGTGTCATTGCCGCAGCTTAAACTTGATGTCTATTGTATATTATCGGTTTAACATTGTTGAAGACTAATGATAATTTATTACGCATTATCTTAGTAATAATATTTTTTCTTGGGCTAGTTGAGATCACCCTTTCTTTCACCGTTCTTTGAGAAATGAGAACGTAAATTTGATTTAGCCGGGAACCGGAGTGATGGTCCGGATGATAGTATTAGCTAGTAGTCCTCACTATTCTGTTAAATAGTGTGACAATAAATGTAACGAGGACTCTATTTGAGAATGGATATTGTCTAGAAGGCAATATCTCTGTTTAAAATCTCAGTTATGTTTTGTCATATTTTACACGACAGTTGTATAATTAAGTTTTTATTTGTATTTGTACCATGTATTTGGCGACTCAAGATGGGTGATGTATACTTATTTTGGGGGCATCACATGCACAATCATTGGTGGACCCCACAACGGAAGTATTGTCGTAGTTAGAAAACGACAGAATTATCTTTTTATAAAAATAACTACGAAAGTGTTACCGTTAAAAGCTGTTGAACTACCTTGGTAATAAAAAATACGATGTCTGGCGGGTTTCACAAGTATCACACGGTATTGATTATTGATGCTTACGTGAAAAGTCACTCGGTTATACTCAATTATTACTACGATAATTCTTTGCATCATATCTCTCGTATTATTGATTCGATTATTGTCACGATTATCATCTCGCATAATTTTTATATATTATTAAATCAATAATTGAGAGGACAAAGTTATTCATATTATTAAATTGTAATATTTACAATGTCTAGAAGTTACTGTCGAGGAGAGGTTTGGTCATCTAATCATGCGGCCAATAAGGAGAAATCCTTATCGAAAAGCCCCTGCTTTCCTAGAACGACACGGTTATTAAATATTGTGAGTTATAATATTAATGATGAATAAGTTTTTGTTGATTAAAGATGAATTTGATAGTTCCATTGTGTTGGTATTATTAGTGTTAGTGAAAATTGACATCTATTTCGATAATAATTGATGTCTGGGGGTTATATTGATAAATCGGATAATTAATGGGATAAATGAGCAATTAATTGCTACTAATTCACGTGTTTATATAACTATTTGTTCACATGTGTGTACTATTGAATCACATTCATGTACTATTAGGGGGGAGTTGGTGCAAGATTGATAATACTTGCATGACTAAGTTAAAGATGGAGGTATAGATGGAGGTACTATCTTTGTTATTCGTATTTTCACATGATTATAAATATTGAATCACATGATTGAACTATTGATTCACATTATTTACTATTAGAGAGGTGGTGCAGTTTGATAATACTTGCGGGACTAAATTAAAAATGAAAGAAAAGTTGGAGTATTGTCTTTGTAATTTTTTGAGCCCCAAAACGTGCAATTATCGAAACTATATTTTCCTATAAATAGAAGCTCATTCTTCCTTTATTTCTCACCAATTCACTAAAGCTTTAGAACAATTATTATAGAGATAAATTATAGAGAGAAAGAAGAAGAGAAGTCTGCTACCTCACTATTCTAATATCCAGTTTCTTCTATGATAAGTGGTATTATTTCTTTCTTATTCATGAAGAGAGCTTACATTATTCCATTCTTTATTATTATGTTGGAATAACTTTGTCTGTCTGAAATACCGCATATATGGTGAAATTCTTACATTATTACGTTTTTTATTATTCTTTTGGAATATCATGTATGCATGCGGATTACGCTAGACCGTTCCATTCTTTATTATTACATTTGGAATAACTTTTATGCATGCGATCTATCTCATGCATGGTGAATTCTTTGTTGTTTCTTTCTTTATTATTACATTGGAATATCACATGCATGCGGTTTACGCGTGACTCAGTTCCATTATTTATATTACATTGGAATATCCTATGCATGCGGATTACGCTAGTCCCGGTTCCATTCTTTATTATTACATTGGAATAACTTTTATGCATGCGGTCTATCGCATGCATGGTGAATTCTTTGTTATTATATTCTTTATTATTCATTTGGAATATCACATGCATGCGGTTTTCTGGCGTGACCGTTCCATTCTTTATTATTACATTTGGAATATCACATGCATGCGGTTTCTGCATGACACGGTTCCATTCTTTATTATTACATTGAGAATAACGTTATGCATGCGATCTATCGCATACATGGTGAATTCTTACATTATTCTATTCTTTATTATTACATTGGAATAACTTTACTATGTGGATTACTGCGTGCATAGTGAATGATCCTTTGTATTCATATGAATAGTATTTTCATTCAAAAGGGGTTTCTGCCAGGGACAGTATCGTAATTTTTCTGACCTTTAAAAATTCTAGAAAAATTTAAAATGATAATTTGATGAGTTTTCTAGATTGTGTCAAAATATGGCAATTTTTGGATGTATAGATTAAGAGTTATGAATTTTATGGGAAAAGACTATTTTAAAAGTAAACCCTTATAAATCTTTGTGGTTAACTCCAAAATTGGTGAAATTTTCATTGGGAGTACATGTATATAACAGGAGTATACCCTGTAAATTTCGAAATTTTTGGACAAAAGTACAATTTATGATAAATGTCTAAATATTCTAAGTAGCTTTTGGCCATATGAAAAATAGTAAATGAATTTTAAAAATTACGAAAAAAATATATATTCAATATGGGATTATATTACGCTAAATCTCTAAAAGAAATATTTTTGGGACCTGATTTGGTATTTTTCATGAAAATGAACTAGTTATGAGTAAATGAATTAAATATGTTATGTGAAGTAACAAAATTGGAAAATAGGATTTTATGACTTGAAAATCCTATACTGAGGTATATCTTGATTTTTGATGAGGATTTGATCATTGGTGATGAAATCTTATGAGTATAGCATTTTGAATGATTAAAATGTATTATTTGATAAAGTGTAAAAAATTGAAATAAATTGTTTATAAGTTTAAGAAATGATTAAAATATTGTTATAATATTAATAATATTAGATGATGAGTTTATTAAGTGATTGATAATATTTGGATAAATTTAAATTCTTTAATATTTATCCTTGTTTTCGTTTGATTAATGCTTATATCATTGTTATCATCCTCACGCTTATATTGTGATGAAAGTCATCTTTGGCTTACGTCGTAGATGGACTTGGTATGATTATTATTGAGGATTATTTAGTATAATCATGGTAGTAATGTAACGAATGATGTGGTAAAAGTCCTCATTGGCCGGTAGTGCATTGTTGGATAATTTTTGGTATGATTATGACCATGGATTATTCGGTATAGTTATGACCATTGATGATTTAATGAATATCCTTGGCCCGTAGTGCAGGGATGATTCGATGATGTGGTTTATTTATTAAGTTTGAGTCTCAAATATAAAAAAATTGATGAAAACATTTTAAAACATAAAAGATAGTAGATATCATGCTTTACTCTTGACTTCTTCTAATGGATTGCTTATTCCAATCGTAGTTAAACTTGATGTACATTGTATTTTATCGGTTTAACATTGTTGAAGACTAATGATAATTTATTACGCATTATCTTAGTTATAATATTTCTTCTTGGCTAGTTGAGCTCACCCTTTCTTTCACCGTTCCCTTGAGGAAAATGAGAACGCAAATAGAGACTAGTCGGGGAACGCAGAGATGATCGGTCCGATGATAGCATTAGTAGTCCTCACTATTTTGTTAAATTGTGTGACAATAAATGTAATGAGGACTCCATTGAGTATGGATATTGTCTAGATGACAATATTCTTATTAAAACTCATAGATTATGTTTTGTCGTATTTTACACGATTGTTGTATAATTAAGTTGTATTTGAATTTTGTACCATGTACTTGCCGCATCAAGATGGGTGATGTATATCTATTTTGGGGGCGTCACAAAGGGTGCAAAGATGAATTGTTATTTGGCATAATTATGACCATTGGTGATAACACGAATATCCTTGGCCCAGATAATTAAGTGGATGGATAAATTCCTTGGCAAGTTGGATGTAGATGATATTTATTTATTAAGTTGAGTTTCAGCGTTAAAATTGATGATAAACTTTTAAATCATAGAAGATAGTAGATATCATACTCTACTTGACTCTTCTAATGGATTGCTTATTCCGCTGCAGTTGTTGATCTAAAATTTGTTGTCTATTGTATTCTATCAGTTGTTACACTGTTGAAGGCTAACGATAATTTAGTCTGCATTATCTTAGTCATAATATTTTTTACTGGGCTAGTTGAGCTCACCCTTTTCTTTCATCGTTCTCTTTAAGAAATGAGATTATAGCTAGGACTAGTCGGGGAATGGAGTGACGGTTCGAGATGGTTGTTTTAGTAGTCCTCACTATTCTGTAAAATAGTGTGATAATAATTGTAATGAGGATTGAATTTGAGTTTGGATATTGTCTAGAAGACAATAGTCGTGTTAAAACTCAACTATTGTGTTGTCGTATTTTGCACGACAGTTGTATTAATTAAGTTTGTATTTAAGTTATGTACCATGTATTTCGCGACTCAGAATGGGTGATATATACCTATTTTGGGAGCTTCATAGTTAACTTGTCCGATTATAAGCTGTAGCTGTGATATTTAAAAATTGACCAAGATTTGGGTAGTTACACATATTCACCCCCTCTAAATGCGCTTATTTATAATATTACATAAATTAGTTACTTATTATAAAAAACATGTAAAGTTGTAAATAGAAGAATATGAGAAGTTATTCCCAACTAGCTAACCTCTTCTTCAACAATACTCGACGGACGGATAGATACATCAATTAATAAATAGATTCGATTATTATGAAGTTAATTTCATGATAAGTTGATAAATTAATCAATACAATGTTGATATGCAAAAAAAAATCATCTTTCAATTTACACTGTATTAATTAATTAATAAAATTTAATTTAACGCCACCCCAAACCAAATGTATCAAAATCCCAAATGTATCAAAATCATGTATCCGTACAATAAGAGTAAACAATGAGACGCTGAATGTAACATTCTACTAATTGACAAAACTACTCATCATCCCCCAATCTCTCTCTCTCTCAAAAAAACAAAACAAAACGTAACCTACCAAAAATCATTTCTCCCCCCCCCCCTCTCTCTCTCTCTCTCTCTATATATATATCCCATCTCTTCACCCAATAAAGCCAATGTAAATGCCAGGAAAGCTAGGGCACCAAAAACTTCGTCTCCCTGTCTCCATCCTTTTGTATTCACTCCCTCTATAAACGCATAAAAAATTACTCCTTGAATAATGAAATAATTTTACAACAAACAAACATTTTTTTATGAAGATGGTAACAATAATTAATTTTAGTTATTGATATTGTCAAATAATAATAGAAAAATTATCTATATAAATATATATTTAACAGATTTTTTATAATTATTTTAAACACTTTTATAATAATTAATTAAGCTAAATTCGTCAGGTTTGCTAAACAGAACTATAAGTAGATCGCCTTGTACAAACTCATAGTTTTATACTACTATATATAACTTAATATTAATACACGAAAATTTGAAAGATGCAATGAAATACAAGTACAAACAAATCAAAATTGATGATTTATGAGTGAATTCATTTCATTTGCCTCGATTATTGAAATTCATCTTCTCGAAGTACCGAATGGAGAGGAGAGACAGCGAGAGATGAACCTCGTCCTTTCCCCAACGAGTCTTGGCTGCGGCGCCAGACCTCGCCGGAACAGCCGGAAGAGGCGGCGGAAGGAGACAGGGCCAGGCCGAAGTCGACGGAGTCGACGAAGACGTCGAGGAAGAAGGCTTGGCGAGAGGCCAGAGGTAGAGGGCGTGGAGTCGGCGGAATCCGCCGAGGGCCAGGACGACGGAGCGGAGCTGTTGTTTGCCGCAACCGATGTTGGCCCACTGTTTGGTGCAAATCAGCTCCCAGAGGCGCTCATCCTGCGCCGTTTTGTGCCACTGCTTGCTAACGCACGCCGCCGAGCCTAACGTGGGCGCGTCCACGTGTTTCAGCACTTCGTACAGCAGGTTCTCGTCTAATAAGACCGATTCCGTTCTTTCTGCAACCAGAACTTCTTCTTCGTCGGTCTTGATCTTCTTCATCTTTTTGTCCTCGCCGGTGGATAGATCATCACCGGAGACAATTGGCCGCTTCATCGCTTGATCGAAAATAGAGAAAAAACTATAACAAATCTGAAGAATTGAGTTTCTCTCTCCGTTTTTGGATTGGGGACAGGACATTAACGAGGGTGTTAGGAGGTTATGGGTATCCACATGCTTTTGATCGTTTTCGATGCGGACAAGTTTGAGAAATGAATACACTTTCGAATTGACGATTTTACCCTTTGGATTTTTATTCGACGATTTTACCCTTTGGATTTTATTTTACTCTTACTCTACCGTATCAGTATTTTGTTTTGTTTGTTTGTTTGTATACCGTTTTAGTTAATGTACTAAAGGACAATTTTTATTTTGATTATTGAATTTTTTTTATAAATATATTATTATCTTAAAAAAATTTACAAATTAGATATTAGTTAATATTTTGTTTAAAATTTGACGAAAATGTTAAATAGATTAACGTTTAACATTTGTCATATGAGGTATTTGAATATGTAGCATGTGAGTCCCTATTACATTGAGAGTTAATTAATATTTTGGTCACTGTACTATGGGTCAATTTTTATTTTTGTTATTTAATAAAAACAATTTATTACAAATACATTACTGTACTACAAACAATGTTACAAACTAATCAATACTTAACATTATTTAATTGACATGCATGTATGTTAGTTATTGATGATGTGAAAGATGATATTGCTACAAATATCAGAAAGGAGAAAATTTAGAAAATGAAAAAAAATTAGAGCATAATTTTGTTACGATTCATCTTGGTCACGAATATCTAGTTTGTTTCTCTTTTGTCAATTCTGTCAATTTTTTGGACGAAATGTTAAGTAATGATTAGTTTGTAATAATTTTTGAGTATGATAATGACTTTGTAATAAAAAAAATTCAATAATCAAAATAAAAATCAACCCCTAGTACAACAAAAAATTATTTGAATATGTGGCATTACAAATTAGAAATTATTATCCTAAAAAAAATTACAAGTTAGACATTATTTAATATTTTGTTCAAAAAATTAACGAAAATGCTAAATAGATTAACGTTTAATAGTTGTCATATGAGGTATTTGAATATGTGGCATGTAAATCCCTATTACGTTGAGGGTTAATTAATATTTTGATCACTGTACTATGGGTCGATTTTTATCTTAGTTATTTAATAAAAAAAAATTTATTACAAATACATTATTGTACTAAAAAAATGTTACAAACTAATTAATACTTAACATTATTTCATTGACATGTATGTTAGTTATTGATGATGTGACGCATGATATTGCTACAAATATCAGAAAAGGAGAAATTTAGAAAATGGAAAAAAAATTAGGGCATAATTTTGTTACGATTCATCTTGGTCACGAATATCTGGTTTGTTTCTCTTTCGTCAATTTTTTGGACGGAATGTTAAGTAATAATTAATTTGTAACAATTTTTGAGTATGATAATGACTTTGTAATAAAAAAAAATTCAATAATTAAAATGAAAATCAACCTCTAGTACAACAATCAAAACATCAATTAACACTCCACTTAACATGGTCCTACCTGCCACAAATTCAAGAATTATGTGTTTAGCATTTTCGTCAATTTTTTTTACAGAATATTAAATAATAACTTATTTGTAATATTTTTTAAACTATAATAATGTTTTTATAATTAAAAAAAATCAATAAACAAAATAAAAATCAATCCCTCTCCCTACTTTCTATAATAGATCTGGTGCATTATTATATATATATATATATATATTTTATAATATCTATTAATATTTTTATTAATTTAATTAGTCTATTATAGGCATTACCGCATCTTGTGCATCCCTAGATTGCAACTTGGTCGTTACACTTGATACCAATCTATAACATTTGCAGGATTTGAATTTTCAATAATGAAATCTTAATCTTGAACTTAATTCTTCTCAGTCTATCTTTCCTGTATTCTTACTCTTTCAGACTCAACATTCCTTTCTACCTGCAACATGTTAATGTTTGCAAGAATGAGCTTCAAATATGCTTAGCAAGTATAAACTAAAATACAACAGTTTAAATAATAAATAAAAATATTCGTGTGAAAAACTTTTGAATAATCAACTTTTCCATTACTTAGATAGTCAAAAAGGATCAAGAATTCTTTTATATCGTACTACATGTAATAAACCTAGTAGTACTTCTGGGGATCTGTAACACGTAACTTCACTGTAGTACACAGTGACTTCTCAGAATAAACTCATCGGTGAATAAATATATTTTGAATCAGTGAATAACTCGTCAAAGAAATTTTTAATATATAAAATTTTAGAAATGTGCAACATCACAAATTTAATAAGAATTATTAGAAATTCAACATTATAATCTTTATCTTTAGATTATTATTGAGAGGTTGTTCGAACCACAAACTCTTTACATCAAATTTTACAGTCCCACAGACTGAAATTTTTTACATAACATCATTCATACGCTAAAAGCGTAAATATGATGCCCCCAAAATAAGTATACATCACTCATGTTGAGTCGTCAAATACATGGTACAAAAATAACTACAACTTCATTAATACAATTATTGTGCAAAATACGACAACACATAAACTGTGAGTTTAAATATAAATATTGTCTTCTAGACAATATCCACACTCAGATAAAATCCTCATTATAATTATTGATACACTATTTTACAAAAATAGTGAGGTTCTATAAAACAACCTGCTCTGGACCATCACTTTATACCCCATTGATTCTCGCTATATTCTCACCTCCCGAGAAGAAAAAAAATGGAACAAAAAGGAAAAGAGTGAAATTCAACTAGCTTCGATAAAGAATATTATGACTAAGATAAAGAACAACAATTTATCGTTAGCCTTCAACAAATCAGATAAAATTTAATGGACAACCAGTTTTAGATCAATATTCGCAGCGGAAATAACAATTCATTAGAAGAGTTAAGTAGAGAATGAAATCTACAATCATCTATGAATTTAAAAGTTTATCATCAATATTTTATCCTCAACATCAATCAATATACATCTTGCATCAAATATTCATCTTTGCACTACGGGCCAAAGATATTCATTTATCTCACCAACAATCATGTTTATCTCAACACTGCTCATCTTTGCACTACTTCCAAAGAAGATTCATCGAAAAATCATTCATCTTTGACATGTGCCAAAGATATTCATCAAGTATCACCATTAAAGGCCGAGGATGATGAAAAACATTTTAGAGAACGAATCCAGTGAGTTAAAAGGACAAAGATTAGAGATTCGTACTTTAGATAATTCAAGTTTAAAAATAATCCATAATAAACCATAATGGAGTAAAATTCAATAATGAAGATCAAAACATGGATACAATCAAAGATAGTAACCATAATAGACATATGGGACAAAGAAGAGAAAATTTTATTTTTCAGTGAATAGTGTCGTATACGTGAATAGTGCCGTATACGTGAATACTAACCCTGACACAAAAAGGTAGAAATTCCACAATAAAATTCATACCAATATTTCAGCATAATGATATTGAAAGAAATAATATCATTTACAAAGAAAATAACATCCCTTACCTCAAAAGAACAGTATTTCTGACCCTGACGTACGTACCTGGTGTTTCGAAAAGGTGAGGCTACCTCGTTTTCATTTCCGATTCCAACTCCCAGGTCATTTCCTTTATAGCATGGTTCCTCCACAAAACCTTGACTTGTGGTATAACCTTTGTTCGTAGGACATGCTCTTTCCTATCCAAGATCTTGACAGTACACTCGCGTCGTTAAATCTTGACTATCTCGCCTAGTTCTAACGCAATAATGTGGTTTGGGTTTTTCACATATTTATGAAACATAGATATATGAAAAATATTATAAACACGAGACATGCTTGAAGGTAATGCGAGTCTATAGACCACATTTCCTATTCGATCCAGAATCTCAAATGGACCAACAAATCGTGGATTGAGCTTTCCTCTCTTCCCGAATCTTGTAAATCCCTTCCATGGAGCAATACGTAATGAGCTTCACGATCTCCATATTAAATTTCACGTCCTTTCGATGAAGATCGGCGATAACTCTTTTTGTCGATCTTGTGAGGTCTTTATACTTTGTTGGATCATTTGAATCTTTTCACGTGAGTAATGCGTACTAATTCTGGTCCCAACAATGTTGCTTCACCCACCTCATCCCAATATACTGGAAAACGACACTTTCGTCCATTCAACGCCTCGAATGGAGCCATGCCTATATTTTCTTGATAACTGTTGTTGTAGGAGAATTTCACCAATGGTAAGTACTTATCCCAACTCCCTTTGAAATCTAGGACACAGAGTCTTAGGAAGGTGTATTCAATTAAGACTTTTAAAGACTTTAAAAGTTTAGTTGTATTCAATCAAGACATTTAAAGAGTTTATAAAAGTTTACTGGTATTTAATTATAATTTTTATAATGTGACACCCCCAAAATAGGTATACATCACCCATTTTGAGTCGTCAATAACATGGTACAGAAACAACTACAACTTTAATAATACAACATATAAACTATGAGTTTAAATACAAATATTGCCATCTAGACAATATTCACACCCAAATAAGTCCTCATTATAATTATTGGTACATTATTTTACAAAAATGGTGAGGACTACTAAAACAACTTTCTAGAACCTTCATTCCATACCCCGACTAGTACTCGCTACATTCTCGCCTCCTGGGAAGAAAAATGGAACAAAAAAGAAAATGGTGAGCTCAACTAGCCCAGTAAAGAATATTATGACTAAGATAATATATAAAAATTATCGTTAGTCTTCAACAGGAAAAATCGATAAAATACATAAATGACAAGTTTCGGATCAATATTCAGCGGAAAACAATAATTCATAGAAGAGTTACGTAGAGAATGAAATCTACTATAATCTATGAATTTAAAATTCCATCATCAATATTTTATCCTTGTAACATCAACCAATATTCATCTTGAATCAAATATTCATCTTTGCACTACAGGCCAAAGATATTCATCAGTCGGTCATGTTCATCTCAACACCTGTACATCTTTGCACTACGGACCAAAGATATTCATAAGAAAATCAACCATCTTTGCACTACAGGCCAAAGATATTCAGTAATACCATCATTTAGGACTGAGGATGATGAAAAATATTTTAAAGAAAACGAATCAAGTGAAACAAAAGAACAAGTATTATGGATTCGTACTTTAAACAATCCGAGTTCAAAAATACTTCATAAATAATCATAGTGAAGTAAAATTCAAGAATGATCAAAGCATGGATACAATCAAAGCTAGTATCCATAATAGATATTTTGAACAAAAAAATGAAAATTTAATTTTTCTGTGAATAGTGCCATATTCGTGAATAGTATCGTATCGTGAATAGTGCACATTATCATGAATAAAGAACTCCAGACACTAGAAGACAAGAATTTCACAAGAAAAATTTTACCAATAATTGATAAATGATATTAGAAGAAATAATATCATTTAAAAAAGTAACATCCCTTACCTCGAAAAGCGATGCTTACATTTGGAATCTTTGGATATAGTCTTTGAAGGAACTTGCACCGTATAGCAACACTCAAAGTATCAAAATACTCACAAGAATACGCTCGATAATATAGAGAGAGAAAGAGAGAGAAAACTTCAGTTTCTGGTGTGATTTTCAATTCTAACCTAAGCACCCTATTTATAGGAAATTGCTTAGAACACCAAAGCAGAAAATTTAATAAAATATTAATATATATTATAAATTCTTACGCACACCTTCATTGATCCAAAATATCAGCCACACATGTGCTAAACTTGCCAAAAACGTTTTTCATATAAAAGTCATTTAAAACTCCAAAAAAATAATAATCAATTAATCCGGAACTTCAATAATTCATAATAAATAGCCCGTTTGTCAGAAAAATTCAAACCTTATGTTTTTTTCATAGAAAATTCCATTATCTACAACTTTGCAGAAGAAAGTTTTTCCAAATTCTAAACAGAAATTGACCGAAATCCACAAACGGGCGATTTTATAAGCTATAATCAAATTTTAGTCAAGAAATGGGCCCACAGACATGTTTAACATGTTTTAAACAACTTTTGCAATAAAAATACTCTTCCTCGTCATATATTCATATATCCCACATTCATTGTAAAAATATCACCATTATTATATTATTAAAATATAATAATATATTTAAATGAATTATTTTATCAGAAAAGATAAAATATCAATTTTTCAACAATTGTCACGTTAAAATTTTCTCCATCTATATCCACATAAAATGAATATTTTCCTTATCATATAAATCAATAATTAATTATTCACAAATAATATTATAGAATCACAATACTGACAACCAGGCAGTTCCCAAGAAAGGGGCTTTCCAATAAGGATTTCTCCTTACTGGCGCGCAATTAGGTGACCAAACCTCTCCTTAGAAAGAACTTTCTAGGCATTGCCAATAATGTTATCTAATAATATTATTCAAATAATATGAATTATTGATCTGATAATGAAAATACTGTGTAGTGACAATTATTGAAACAACAATAATATAAAATATCATTGTAGCAATTATTGAATCAATAAAATATTGAACAGTAACTACTGTAACAATTATTGAGTAATGTCTTCCTACGTAAGAATCAATAATTGGTGCAATACCGGTATCTTCTTGTGTTTTAACCACCGAGTATTCAAACAAGATAATACAGAATAACTACGCCGTTATTTATAAATAACTTATATTTGTCGTTTCCTTCATCCAATCGTTTTTCCGTTATGGGGCCCACACAATTTAGTCGCTACTGCAAAATGCATTTAATATTCTCAAACAAAGTAGAATATTCCACGACCAAACGAATATTCTCGATAAAAATGAATATTTTATAACCACTTGCTTATTTGAAATATTTGTGTATTTTACCCATAACTAACCACATTAATCAAATTAAACCTTACTATTTTAAAATAATAAATAGAGAAAATTTTATTTTATTTATAATAAGTTGGGGTCTTACATATAATGTCTTTAAAAGTTAGGTGGTATTGAATTGAGATTTTTATAAAGTCTATAAAAGTATTTTGATATTCAAAAAATCATTGATTTTTCAGATTTCTATCACATGGTAGAGTTTGACAGACTTTAGAAGAAAAGTTATAACTATCAACCCATATCCAAAGTCTGACCTCATCTCTAAAGACTTTCAAATATTAAACACAAAGGTAAAAATTCAGATCGTAAGTAAAAAAATTGCAGAGAGATTTTATGGAAAATTCAAAAGTCTCAAAACTCTTCTGTAAATTTTTAACTTAAAATGAATATAAATTAATCTAATTTTAAAAATAGAATTATTAAAATTATAAATCGTTTATATTTTTTTACAAAACTTACTAGAAATTAGATAAATTACACAAACTTTTATTATAGGAATATCTCGTTATGACTTTGAAAAATCAAATAGTAAATTTTGATTTTTTAATATTATATTAATATATATATATATATATATTATATTTATATAGATATAGTATATGATATATCTGAATCTTGATAAATTCTAAAACTCATCAAAATTAAAAATATTAGTTAAAAGATGACAAAAGTCATTTGTTAAAAAAATTAGTTACGTAGCATTTTAGCTAATTAATTTCTAACATCATAAATAAATTAAAAAGTCATATAATTATTTTTTTTACGGTCAATTTTGGTTCACTAAGAACTATTAATAATTTTAAGAAAAATAAAATCTCCCTGGCAATTTTGTCTGTGGCTTACCGATGACTAAAAATCTCTCTGATAAATTTGTTATAACTTGGTGGCAATTTACTCACATGTATGAAGTTTTGAGATCAAATAGATTTTTATTTTCATATTATTTTGTGAAAAACAGAGTTCGGTACTCCTACTAAAAAATCGTATGCATATATCGTATATATAGTTCAATGAAAATTGAGCTTAATTTTTGTGTTGCGTCTGTAGCTTCTAAAGTTTTATTCATATTCGAGTATCTAAATTTATAATGAAATGAGTAGAATAATATGAATGCTTTCAACATATATAAAATCTCATGCCACAATAATTTAATAAAATAATGAGATTTCATGTAGTTAATAAAGAAAGAGTGAGAGACTATACACATGGGCTAATTAACAATTAATATAAGCTACAAGATATATTAGAAGTATACAAAAGTCTATCAAAATCTTGATAAAAAGTTTATTAAAGTTTGTCACTTATTTCATGGAGTCTATAAAAATCATTTTAAAAAAGTCTTTAAAGTCTTTAAAAGTCATTAAAATTTACAAACTCTACAAAAGTCTGTCACTTAAAAATAGTCTAAAAAAATATTAATTGAATACACCCCCCTTAATAGATCTTCAAGATTTTGAATAATCCTTTCTGATTGCCCGTTCGTTTGAGGATGGTATGCCAAACTGAATCAAACTAACCCAAAATCGTGAAGTGAATCTTGGGTCACGATTCGAAACTATGGATACTAGCATGCCATATAATCTCACAACCTCATTTACGTACATACGAGCAAGAGGTTCAAGGGAATAAGTCTCACGTATAGGCAAGAAATGAGTAGACTTGGTTAATCTATCAACAATAACCCAAATCGCATCTATCCCTTGAGAAACCTTGGGAAGACCCGTAACGAAATCTATAGTAATGTGTTCTCACTTCCATTTCGGAATCTCAAGTGGTTGTAATAGACCCTTTGGCACTTGATGCTCCGCCTTTACACGTTGATAAGTTAAACACTTCGAGATAAACTCTGCGATCTCTCTTTTCATATTGCTCCACCAAAATGTATGTCGAAGATCATGATACATTTTAGTACTCCCAGGATGGATTGCAAATGGTGTGTTGTGTGCCTCCATCATGATTCTATACTTCAATTCAGAATCGTTAAGAATGCAAAGTCTGGATTTGACTCGAAGTATTCCTTCTTCATCAATTCTTGCTTCTGGAATAACACCTTCTTGTACTTTCTTCTTCATAATGCATCATCATCTCGGTCCATGGCTTGAAAGCGGCTTTAACTTTATCGATTAAAGTCTGGTTCTACTTGTATGTTTGATATCATCACGCATAACTTGGAGCCTTTACCTCTATCTCCATCCTTTGCAAGTCATACAAAATGGGTCTTTATGTTAACAACATTGCACTTTCGTGCCGCGTATGATCTTCTACTCAATGCGTCGCCTGAACGTTTGCTTTTCCAGGATGATATTGAATGCTATGGTCGTAATCTTTCAACAGCTCGAGCCAACGTCATTGCCTCATGTTGAGTTCTTTTTGGGTGAATTAATATTTGAGGCTTTTATGATCCTTATAAATCTCCATTTTCTCCCCATACAGGTAGTGTCTCCAGATTTTCAATGCAAAAACAACTGCTGCCAACTCCAGATCATGACTAGGATAATTCCTCTCATATTCTTTGAGTTGTCGCGAGGCATAGGCTATGACTTTCCCATGTTGCATGAGAACACATCCTAACCCTTTACCTGAAGCATCGCTGTAGATAACAAATCCATTCGAACCAGATGGTATTGTCAGAATAGGTGCCGAAATGAGCCTCCTATTAAGCTCTTGGAAACTCTTCTCGCATTCCTCGCTCCATACGAATTTTGTATCTTTCTGAGTCAGCAGAGTTAACGGAGTAGCGATTCGAGAAAATCCTTCCACGAATCTCCGATAATAACCATCTAAGCCCAGAAAGCTACGTACTTCAGTCACCGACTTCGGTTGCTCCCAACTTTGTATTGCCTCAATCTTCATTGGGTCAACAGATACTCCATGTTTTGAGACCACGTGCCCAAGAAATGCTACTTCCTCAAGCCAAAACTCGCATTTCTTCAGCTTGGCATATAGCTTGTTGTCACGAAGTCTTTGAAGTACCGACTTTTGAATGGTGCTCATGATCTTCACGACTTTTGGAATAGATGAGGATGTCATCAATAAAGACAACAACGAACTGATCCAAATATTCCTTGAATACACGGTTCATCATATCCATGAAAGCAGCAGGAGCATTAGTCAATCCAAAAGGCATGGTTAAGAATTCATAATGCACGTACCGAGCTCTGAAGGAAGTCTTTGAAATATCCTCAGTTTTAATCTTCAGCTCATGATATCCAGAACGAAGATCTATCTTTGAAAAGAATTGTGCTTCTTGCAACTGGTCGAATAGGTCATCAATGCGAGGTAGGGGATACCTATTCTTGATGGTGACATGGTTCAATTCTCGGAAGTCAATACAAAGTCGCATACTCCTGTCTTTCTTCTTTACGAATAAAATAGGAGCACCCCAAGGAGATGTACTAGGACGAATAAAATCGATGTCTAACAACTCCTGTAGTTGAACTTTTAACTCTTGAAGTTCAATAGGAGCCATTCGATATGGGGTTTTAGAAATGGGCTTTGTACCCTGTTCAAGGTCAATAAAGAATTTAACTTCACGTTCTGAGGGTAGACCAGGAAGTTCTTTAGAAAATACATCAGGAAATTCACTAACAACAGAAATATTATTCAAATCTGACGTATTTTTGTTCAAGTCCATAACATGGGCTAAGAAAGCTTGACATTCGTTTTTTAATAAACGAATAGCTTTATGGCTTGATATGACAGTGATTGACTTTAGTGGTTTGGTTGCTTGAATTCGCATAACAGGTTGGTTAAGAATATGAAAACTAACAACCTTACGAAAATAATCAATTTTGGCATGATGAGTAGTTAACCAATCAATCCCTAAAATCACATCAAATGCAAGTATCTTTAAAGAGATAAGATCAACAGGTAATGTGATTGTGCCCACTTGGATCAAGCAGGATTTATAAACAGTGGATGTAAACAAAGTTTCTCCAAACGGAGTCTCTACGGATAAGTCAAAGTCTAATTTCTCCGGAGTCAAGTTTAAACGTTGAACACAAGTAGGAGAGATAAAAGAATGGGTAGAAACGGTATCTGGTAAGGTATAAACTTCGCAAGAGTTCAAGATTAGTTTACCCGTAATCACCTCGTTCGGGTTTCTCGCATTTATCTGTGATAACCCGTGATTATCCGTGATTAGCTTATCCGATTCTTTTTTATACCGAACCGACCGGTTCGGTCCGGTCCGGAAACCCAAAAAACTAAAAAAATCGATTGTTTTGAACACCCCTAGTGTAATCAATAACCACAAGCATTAACCCTGAGAAAACGTTTCTATTAACCCTGAGCACACATTTCTATCTTGTGCAATATGTATGCAGCTATAGAATCTTCTTTCTTGTGATTCTCATAATTTTGCGATCAACCTCAAGATGTGGTGGAATTGACAGGGGGCTAATTCATCAAATAACTGTGAGATACTGATATGGTTCAGTTGACACCTAATTTACCTAATCTTTAAATGAAAATAATAAGAACTCAAAAAGCTACCTCCTGTTCTTACCAAAAAAAGCCAAATCCCCTACCGCTAGAATTTTTAGCGGTAGATAAGCTAAAGTCAATTTAGGAGCATTTTGGTAAACTGGGCTGCTGTTAAAAGGGATGTTATTGTCGCTAGAAATTATAGTAACAAGGGGAAATTGATTTTAATCTGAGCTTTTTATTATCACAATCAACGGCTAAGATCATGGTTGTTAAAATAGTATTTGTGGCAATTGGTTGTCATTGATGAGGACCATATATATATATATATATATATATATATATATATATATATATATATATATATACTTGTGAGACCCCAAATTTTATGAATAAAGATTTAAATTTCTCAAAATATTTTTTTTGAATATTATGGTGTGGATTTGATATAATGTTATAGTTGTGGGTAATATTTATAAATTTTGCAAAGTAATCCAAGTGGTTATATAATATTTGATTAAATTGGAATATTCATTTTAACGAGGAATATTAAATGCGAATGACAATCATTAATGGACCTATTAACGGAATTATTGTCGTAGTAGTAAAGAAAGCATATAATTATCTTTTATAAAAATAACGGCGGAAGTATTACCGAATTAAAATTTGTTGAACTACCCTAGTAGTAAAAGTACAAAGAATGTCTGCATGGTTGCATAAGTAGCACACAAGATTGGTTATTAATGCTTACGTGAGAAGTCACTCGCTTATACTCAATTATTACTACGATAATTGCGCATCATATCTCTCATATTATTGATTCGATTATTATCACAAGATTATCATCAGATAATATGATATATTATTAAATCAATAATTGAGACGACAAAGTTATTCATATTATTAAATTGCAATATTTACAATGTCTAGAAGTTACGTCGAGGAGAGGTTTGGGCATCTAATTGTGCACCAATAAGGAGAAATCCTTATCTAAAGCCCTTTCTTTCACAGAACGACTCGGGTTGTTAAATATTATGAGTTATAATATTAATGATGAATAAGTTCATGTTGATTAAAGATGAAATTGATAGTTCCATTGTTGTAATTATTAAGTAAAAATCGACATTTATTTCGATAATATTGATGTCCGGAGTTATCTCAATTAATTGGATAAATGAGGAATTAATTGCTATTAATTCACATGATTATAACTATTTGTTCACATGTGTGTACTATTGATTCACATTCATGTACTATTAGGGGAGTTGGTGCAAGATCATAATACTTGTATGACTAAGTTAAAGATGGAGGTATGATGGAGGTACTATATCGTTATTCGTATTTTCACATGATTATAAATATCAATCACATGATTGAACTATTAATTTACATTATTTAATATTAGGGAGGTGGTAAGTTTGATAATATTTGCGAGACTAAATTAAAAATGAAAGAAAAGTTGGAGGTATTGATCAAATTTTTAAGCCCCAAAACGTAAATTATCGAAACTATATTTTTCTATAAATAAAAGCTCATTCTTCCTTCATTTCTCACCAATTCACTAAAGCTATAGATCAATTATTATAGAGAAATTATAGAGAGAAAGAAGAAGAGAAGTCTGCTACCTCTCTATTCCAAAGATCCAACTTTTATTCTAAGGTAAGGGTATTATTTCTTTCATTTTCATGAAGAGCATTGTTATTCCATTCTTTATTATTCTGTTGAATATCCTGTCTCGCATGCATTTTCACATGACCTCGGTTCCACTATTTATTATTCTCGTTGAATAACCTCGCCTCATGCTGAGTACCGCATACACGGTGAAATTCTTCCATTATTCCATTCTTTATTATTCTGCTGGAATATCCTCGTCTATGCATATTACGCATGACACGGTTCTATTATTTATTATTCTTGTGAATAACTTTGCTCATACGGCCTATCGCATGCTCGATGAATTCGTTGTTATTCCATTCTTTATTATTCTCGCTGGAAAATCACATCGCATATTATTACGCATTTACCATTCCATTATTTATTATTCGCTGGAATAACACATGTCGTGTGCGGTTATCGCATGCTTGATGAATTCTGTTGTTATTCTATTCTTTATTATTTTGTTGGAATATCCTGCGTGTGGATTTCGCATGTGACCGGTTCCATTCTTTATTATTCTCGCTGAGAATAACTTTATGCATGCGCGGTCTATCGCATGCATGGTGAATTCTTTTGTTATTCCATTCTTTATTATTCATTGGAATAACTCATCATGTGGATTACCACATGCATGGTGAATGATCCTTTGTATTCATTCCTTATTAAATTGTGGAAATGATCATCATTTGGTGGATTACTGGCACGGGCGAAAAAAATCCATTTGCAGTTCATATATTCTTTATACTCTGTTGGTTAATGTTTTGGCTTCTATACTCCATGAAATTTGTAGAATATCCCGGATATTTGCGCTTCATCCAAAGATCTTTTCATGGAAATATTCTTACGAGCATTCTTGAATTTTACTCCACAAAGCGATGATCATGTTAACAATTTGGGCGTTTTTGAGTTCGTGATAAATTAACTTACAAATCTTTAAAATTTAATTCTTGAACTTGTTTTATTGAATTATTATGTCATTGTCATCATCCTCATGTTTATATTATGTTGAAAGTCATATGTGGCACATAGCGTAGTGCGTAGATGGACTTAGAATGATTATGACATCAGGATTATTCGGTATAGTCATGACCGTAATGTTACAAATGATGTGGTAAAAGTCCTCATTGGCCCGTAGTGCATTGATGGACAGTTGTTGGCATGATCATGACCATTGATGAAAATAAGAATATCCTTGGCTTTTGTAGTGCATGGATAATTTGTGGTCGTGATACTAATGAATATCCTTGGTAGTAGTCTGCGGGGATGACGTGGTTTATTTAATAAAATTTGAGTCTCGTGATAAAAGTGATGAAAAAACCTTTTAAATCATAGAAGATAGTAGATTTTATTCTCTACTGACTCTTCAATGGATTGCTTGTTCATTGCCGAGCTTAAACTTGATGTTTGTTATATTGTATCGGTTTAACATCTTTGTTGAAGGCTAACGATAATTTATTCTCGCATTATCTTAGCCATAATATTTCTTCTTGGGCTAGTTGAGCTCACCTTTTACTTTCATTGTTCTCTTGAAAATGAGAACGTAGCGTAGCGGGACTTGTCGGGGAACCGGAGTGACGGTCAGGATGATAGCATTAGTAGTCCTCACTATTCTATGAAATAGTGTGATAATAAATGTATTGAGGACTTATTTTGAGTTTGAATCTTCATCTAGAAGACAATATTTGTATTAAAACTCACGACTTATTGTTGTATTTAAGATTGTTTTTGTATTACATACCATGTATTCTATGACTCGAAATAGGTGATGTATACCTATTTTGGGGGCGTCACATATACGATCCGGATCTTAAACCCACCCCTTATCTAGCTCACCTTGCTTACTCCCCTTTAACGACATACCGGGCGATGATTCGATCCGTCGCTATATGTAGAATTGTCGTATTAGCTTTTAGCGAGGGACAACATATAGCTACGGACCGAACATATAGCGATGGACCAAATCGTCGCTCGGTCCGTCGCTAAAAGGGGGTGAACAAGGTGAGTTAGATAAGGGGTGAGCTTAAGATCCGGACCATACACACACACACACACATATATATACATATATAGTTATGAAATAGTAATCTCGTAACTATTAAATTAGTTTGAAGATTACCTAACATAAAATCAACATAAGAGAGTCGATGCATAAGACAAACTGTTAAATGCATTTTTCTTTTAAGAGTTTTAATTAATTTTGGGTTTAATTTAAATTAATTAATTAATTGAATTTAAATAAAATTATAAGTGCATTTGATAGTATATAATAAGGAGATTTAGAGAGAACAATATATGATTCAAGTAGGAAAACTGTTGAACTACTTGGTAGTAAAATTATAATAACACGCGTGGTTGCATAGTAGCACACAGTTTTGATTATTGATGCTTACGTGAGAAGTCACTCAGTTTTGTTCAATTATTACTATAGTAATTGTTGTATAGTATCTCACGTTATTTGATTCAATTATTGCCGATATTTTATATATTATTAAATCAATAATTGAGATAACAAAGTTATTAATATTATTATTTGCAATATTAACGATGTCTAGAAGTTCTGTCAAGGAGAGGTTTGGTCACCTAATTGCATGCGCATGATAGGAGAAATTCTTATTGGAAAGCCCTCTTCCTCAGGAACGACACAGTCGATTAATATTGTGAATTATAATAATGATGATAAATGTTGTTAAATATATTGAGGTGTCTTTTTATGAAGTCACTAAGTTTATATATATATATATATATATATATATATATATATATATATATATATATAAATTTTGTTTTATTAGTATTATTAATGTAATAAAAGCAGAAAAAGCTTTATATAAAATGTAATACTTTTATAAAGTTATTTATTTTATTAGACAATAATTAGAATATAATATATTTTATTATAAGTAGTGTTTTGCATAGTAAAACCTTTTATATAAAATAGAATATTTTATAAAGTTATTTGTTTTATTAGACAATAATTAAAATATAATATATTTTATTATTACATAGTGTTTTTAACAAAGTACCATATAGTGTTTGTATAGTAAAATCTTTTTATATAAAACAAAATACTTTTATAAAGTTAATTGTTTTATTAGATTTTAAATATATATATATATATATATATATATATATATTTTATTGGATAGTATCATTTCTATTTTTCTATAAATAGGATGCTTAGTTAAATTGAAATCACACCGTAAATTGAGAGAATTCTCTTACATAATCTTGAGCGTAGTCTGAGTTTTTCTTCAAGTATATCACCGCCTTCTACCCGGTAGTACTCTTCTTTATAAGGTAAGGGTTATTATTTCTTTCGTATTCATGAAGAGAACTTCATTATTCCATTCTTTATTATTACATTGGAATAACTTTGTATATCTGAAAGCACCCATACACGGTGAAATTTTTTGTTATTCCATTCCTTATTATTTTGTTGGAATAACTTTGTATATCTGAAGAACCACATACATGGTGAAATTCTTCATTATTCCATTCTTTATTATTATGTTGGAATATCACATCGGTCGTATTCGCATGACACAGTTCCATTATTTATTATTACATTAGAATAACTTTTATGCATGCTTGATTATCATCGCATGCCTCGTGAAGTCTTCATTATTCCATTCTCTATTATTACATTTGGATATATCACATGCGTGCGTTTACGCATGACTTTGGTTCCATTATATATTATTCGCTTGGAATATTACGTGCATGCGATCTATCGCATGACTGTTCCATTATTTATTATTACATTGGAATAACCTGTATGTGCGGTCTATCGCATACATGGTGAATTCTTTTGTTATTCCATTCTTTATTATTCTGTTGGAATAACCTATCTATGTGGATTACCACATGCATGGTGAATGACCCTTCGTATTCATTTCTTATTAAATTGTGGAAATGATGCATTTCGTGGATTACTGCATGGCGGTGAAAATCCATTGCAGTTTCATATATTCTATGATACTCATTTGGTTAAAATTTTAGCTTCTATACTCCATGAAATTAGTGGAATTTCCTTGATATTTGTGCTTCATCTAGTATCTATTCATGGAAATATTCTTCTGAGCATTCTTGAATTTTACTCCACAAAGCAGTATCATGTTAACAATTTGAACAATATTGAGTTCAAGATAAATTAACTTATAAATCTTTAAAATTTGTTCTTGAACTTGTTTTATTGAATTATTATGTCATTGTCATCATCCTCATGCTTATATTGTGATGAAAGTCATCTTTGGCTTACGTACATAGATGAACTTGGTATGATTATGATCAGGAATTATTCGGTATAATCATAACCTGTAATGTTATAAATGATGTGGTAAGAATTCTCGATTAGTGCATAGTGTATTGTGACAGTTTTGGTATGATTATGACCGGGGATTATTCGGTATAATCATGACCATTGATAATTTAATGAATATCCTTGGCCCATAAAAGGGGATGACTCGATGATGTGGTTTATTTATTAAATTTGAGTCTCGATAAAAATTGATGAAAATATTTTAAATCATAGAAGATAGTAGATATCATGCTCTACTTGACTCTTCAATGGATTGCTTATTCATTGCTGAGCTAAACTTGATGTCTCTCATGTTTTATCGGTTTAACATTGTTGAAGACTAATGATAATTTATTACGCATTATCTTAGTCATAATATTTCTTCTTGGGCTAGTTGAGCTCACCCTTTCTTTCATTTATTCTCTTGAGAAATGAGAACGCGTGGCGGGACTAATCGAGAAGCGGAGTGACGGTCAGGATGATAGTAATAGTAGTCCTTACTATTCTATTAAATAGTGTGACAATAAATGTATTGAGGACTCCTTTGAGTGTGGATATTGTCTAGATGACAATATTCTTATTAAAACTTTAAATTTATGTTTTGTCGTATTTTACACGACTGTTGTATAATTAGTTTGTATTTGTATTCAGTACCTTGTATCTGGCGACCCAAGATGGGTGATGTATACCTATTTTGGGGGCGTCACATAAGACCCTGAATTTTATGAAATAAAAGTATTCAATTTTTCTATTTAGTAAATAGTTAAATTGATAAAAGTTTAAATTTAAGGGTGATATATGTAATTTTTTCAAAATAAGCAAGTGGTTATAAAATATTCATTGTTGTTGGGGAATATTCGTTTGGTCGTGGAATATTCTTGCTGTCGGAAAATATTCGTACGAAAGTGCAGCCATTTGCGGGCCCCATAACGAAAAACTATAGGATGAAGAAAATGACACGAATGAGTTTTTTTAATAATAACGGTGTAACAGTTACTGCTAATGTGACGCCCCCAAAATTAGGTATACGTCACCCATCTTGGGTCGCCACTTACATGGTACATAAATTCAAATACAAACTTAATTATACATCCGTCAGTAACATACGACAATACATAAATCGAGAGTTCTAATAGGAATATTGTCATTTAGACAATATCCATACTCAAGGAGTCCTCATTACATTTATTATCACACTATTTAATGTAATAGTGAGGACTACTAATGCTATCTTCTGGACCATCACTCTTTTCCCCGACTCGTCCCAATGATATTCTTATTTCCTCAAGAGAATGAAGAAAGAAATGGTGAGCTCAACTAGAAGAAGAAATATTATGACTAAGATAATGCGTAATAAATTATCATTAGCCTTCAACAAAGTGTTAAACCGATAAAATACAATAGACAACCAGCTTTAATCATAATGAATGTGCAATCCATTAAAAGAGTCAAGTAGAAAATAAAGTCTACTATCTTTTGGGTTTTAAAAGGTTTTCATCAATTTTATCACTAAGACTCGCTTTAATGAATAAACCACAATATCTAATCATCCTCGTATTACTGGCCAAGGATTTTCATCAAATTATCAATGGTCATGACTATACCGAATCACCCCGGTCATAATCATACCAAAAACTATCCATCATCGCATTACAAAGCCACGAGGACTTTTTGTCACATCATTTATATCAAGCCATGATTATACCAAATGAACCCCTCGTCATAATCATACTAAGTTCATCTATGCACGTAAGCCAAAGATAACTTTCAACATAATATAAACATGAGGATGATGACAATGATATAAGAATTCAATAAAACAAGTTCAAGAATTAATTTCTAGGATTTATTAACGTCCAAATTGTCAACAAGATACCTTGTTTTGTAGGGTAAAATTCAAGAATGATCGGAAGAATATTTCCATGAAAGGATATTTGGATGAAGCGCAAATATCAAGGATATTCCACTAATTTCATGGAGTATAGAAGTCAAAGTTTTAACCAACCGGGTATAATAAAGAATGGAATAACAAAAGAAATCACCATGCATGCGGTACTTGCATATGCGATTTATTCCAATGTAATAATAATAATCTAAACAGTCGTGAAATTCACACCAAGCGTGATGATCCAAATGTAATAATAAATGTTGAATAATAATAAACAATGGAACCAGTCCTGTGTAAAACACATGACATGAGATATTCCAATGTAATAATAAATGCGAATAATAAACAATGGAACCAGTGTCCCAATGTAAAACACACGACAAGATATTCCAATGTAATAATAAAGAATGGAATAATGAAGAAGATCACCAAGTATAGGGATTCCACAGTATATAGGTTATTCCAATGTAATAAATAAGAATGGAATAATATAAGGATTTCACCAAGTATAGGGTATGCCACAGTATCTGAGTTATGTATAGGGTATGCCACTTTTTTACAAAAGTTATTCCAATGTAATAATAATGAATGGAATAATGTAAGTTCTCTTCATGAATAAGAAGAATAACACCCTTACGGGTACAACAAATAATATCCTCACTGTAAAAAAGACACCGGATAGATGAAGTGAAGTACCGAATCTTCTTCTTTCTTTCTCTATAGATTTTCTCTCTATAGCTTCTCTCTATAAATTTCTCTCTAGAGTTTCAAAGTGAATTAAATAAGAAAATAATGAAGGAATGAGCTTCATTTATTGGAAAATAGAATGCATAGTAATTAATCCATGAAACTATCCAGCATTTATTTACTTTAATCTAACGGTCCATATTTAAAGCAAAATCTTTTAAATAAAATATCATATATTCTATTTATATAAAAACATTTTACTATGCAAACACTATGCAACACGATGCAAAAACACTATGCAACACTATGCATAATAAAAAAATATAATATATTCTATTTATAGAATAACTTTAATAAAGTATTACTTTTATATAAAAGATGTTTCGCTTTTTATTACGTTAATAATACGAATAAAACAAAACGTCATTATCGCTATAATAATTCATATTATTAATCGACAATAATGGAATCAAACTGAGTGACTTCTCACATAAGCATTAATAATCAATACCGTGTGCTACTATGCAACCACACGTATTACTGTACTTTTACTACCGAGTAGTTCAACAGTATCAACGGTAAAACTTCCACCGTTATTTCAATAAAATATTTTTGTCATTTTTCAATCAATCCGATAATAATTACATTGTAGGGTCCACCAATGATTGAGTAGTTATTTAATATTCCTGCGCTAAACCGAATATTCCCCACCAATCGAATATAATATAACCACTTGCATACTTTGCAAAATTTATAAATACTACCCACAACTATAATATTATCTCAAATTCACACCATAATATTAAAAATTATTTCGACAAAATTTAAATCTTTATTGATAAAATCTGGGGTCTCACAATCTCCCTCCTTATGGAATTTCTTTCGAAATTAGGTGCGATACTGGTATGATAAAGAGGTGAGGATACCTTGAATACCTTTATCGTTGAAAATATTAAATTCATCTTCGCAATCCTACCAAAGATATTCATTAACAACACATCTTTGCACTACAAAAGCTAAACATATACAACTAAAACCAATAATCTTTGAGACGCAACTTAATAGTATCACGACCACGAATTATCCATGCACCTTGGCCAAGGATATTCGTGTTTTAATTACTGATCATGATTATACCGAATAATCCTTCATCATAATCATACCAAGTCTATCAATGCACTACTACCAAAGATGACTTTTACCACATCCATGAATTAATATTTCATTCTTTGAGACTCAAATTTCAATAATTAATCCACATCATCGAATCATCCTGCACTACTGTGCCAAGGATATTCTTTATTATCACGACCACAAATTATCCATGCACTACGACCAAAGATAATCGTGTATTCATTATTCATTAGTATCACGACCATAAATTATCCATGCACTACGTACAAAAGATAATCGTGTATTCATTAGTATCACGACCACAAAATTATCCATGCACTAAATGCCAAAGATAATCGTGTTTTCAATTACGGTCCATGATTATACCAAGAACAATCCTCAGTCATAATCATACCAAGTCCATCTATCGCACGCGAGCCACGTATGATGACTTTCAACATAATATAAGCATGAGGATCATGTCAATGATATAAAGAATCAATCAAATGAGATAAAGGATAAATATTAAACATTTATAATATAATTTATCCAGGATTCAAGAATATCCCCATGTTATCAATCACTTAATAATCTCATAATCTAATATCATTAATATTATAACAATATTTTAATCACTTCTTAAATTTATAAATAATTTATCTCAATTGTTTACGCTTTACCATATAATGCATTTAATCATTCAAAAATGCCATACTCATAAGATATCATCACCAATTATCAAATCTCTCATCAAAAAATATGCATATACTCTATATAGATTCTCTAGCCATAAAATCCTATTTTCAACTTTGTTACTTCACATAACATATTTAACTCATATGTTCAGTAATTAAACTATTTTCATGAAAATACCAAATTAGTCCCAAAAATATTTCTTTTCTGGATTTAGCATAATATAGTCCCATAATGAAAATATATTTTTCTCGAATTTTAAAATTCATTTACTATTTTTCAAAATCAATTTCTAATTAATTCCTTAAGAAATTAGCTACCTCAAGTTTAACTCCAAAATTCCCAAATCTTGACAGGACCTTACACATGTTAACGTGAGCTTCTAGTTTAAATTTCATGGTCATCGGAGTTATAGAACTCCTATTATAGCGTTTTAATCGGAAAAACCTAAATAATGAAATAGTCATAACTTGCTCATTTTAAGTCAGAATGAGCTCATTTTTGGACAGGAGGTACTTTATACTATATACCTTCATGTCCCAAAAGGTCAGAATTTTTCTCATAATTTAAGTGGCCGAAACAGCCCGTCTAAAATCATGGCAAAGAGCTTTTTTCTTGCTTTTTGCAGACTTTGCACTCCTTTGCTAAAATCACCACACAAAATCTACAACACCTTTTTCAGTGATTCCACTTGGATTAGTTAGGCAACTCATATATCTAACTCTAGGACCTAACCACATTCAAAAATTCAAAATATAATAGGAGATATGGTCAATTGAATTTTATGTTACGTTTTTCACCAAAATCTGATTTTCAACTCTTTGTGATTTCTAAAAACTTTCATGTTTTCACATAATAACCAACATAACTCATCATAACACTTACTAATACTTCATATACCCATGATTTTCATTAGTCCAATGCTTTTATTATGACTTTCATCATAATCCTCGTAAATGCATCCTTTTAGTTGAAGAAATATTTGAGGGTTTAAGAAATGGGTTTTTGTCTTTGGGGTTGATACAAAATTCGATTTCACGCCTAGGGTAGGCTAGAAATCTTCAAGAATACGTCAAGAAATTTATTAATGATAGAAATATCATTCAAAAACTCATACTCTCGTCCAAGACTTGAATAAGTACGTCACATTAATACCAACTATGACTTCTATCCCTTAACTCGGATAGCACCTCACAATGATACCTATCAACTTGCCATCTTCATTCACGATGTCGCCCACTGAAAAGTCCGGCTTCGGTTGCATTCCACACAAGGAAGTCAACAACGAAAGGTTCGGGGCTCTTTACTTACGGCTTGATATGACAATAATTGACTTTAGTAGTTTGGTTACTTGAATTCGCACAACAGGTTGGTTATGAATATAAAAGCTAACAACCTTACGAAAAGCATGATGAGTAGTTAACCAATTGATTCCTAAAATCACATCAAAGGCAAGTATTTTCAAAAGATAAGATTGACAGGTAACGTGAAAGTGTTTATTTGAATCAAACAAGATTTAAAAATAGTAGCGGTAACGAAGGCTCCTACTAACGAAGTTTCAACCAATAAGTCAAAGTCTAACTTCTCCGGAGTCAAATTTAAACGTTGAACGTAAGCAAGAGAGATAAAATAATGGGTAGAACCGGTATCTTATAAGGTATAGACTTCGCAATTTATAATTAACTAACCTGCTAACTTCGTTTCGGTTTACTCGCTTTTGAGAAGTCATGAAAATGCACTTCCTAAAACCAACGACTTTGTTTTGTCCATATCCACCTTTGGTGCCACCGTCCCAAATAGACTTGACTTTGGTGCACAAAGAAAATTTGGCTAAATGACCTTCTCTTCTTGTAATTTCCACTTCTATTATCTTTGTCATGATTACCACCGAAGTGGTTACCATTCTTAAGATGATAATTTCCCCGACGATGGTTATCATTGTTCGATAGTCGTTGCCACCAAAGATGATTATTATCGTGTTGTTGGTCGTTACCTTTTGTTTGAGTTTGAATCAACACTCTCATGTGCTTCATTGCTTATCTCAAAGATTTTCGGATGTCATTCTCAAACACCGCCACAAAACAAGGGTTAATTAACATATCACATATTATCCCTATACTCGTGACTAATTAAATACCAAATAAATTTAGGTAGATCATACTTGTGCGAAGAATTCCCGCCTCTCCCCTCCTAGTTCTTATCTCACATCTCACCAGGATCATATCCCTAAGTTCTCACTACTGTTGTGACGCCCCAAAATTAGGTATATCGTCACCCATCTTGGGTCGCCACTTACATGGTACATAAATTCAAATACAAACTTAATTATACATCCGTCAGTGTGTAACATACGACAATACATAAACTAAGAGTTCTAATAGAATATTGTCATTTAGACAATATCCATACTCAAGGAGTCCTCATTACATTTAATGTCACACTATTTAATGTAATAGTGAGGACTACTACTCGCTATCTTCGGGACCATCACTCTTTTCCCAGACTCGTCCCAATTATATTCTCATTTCACAAGAAACGGTGAAAGAAAGAGTGAGCTCAACTAGCCCAAGAAGAAATATTATGACTAAGATAATGCGAATAAATTATCATTAGCCTTGAACAAAGTTAAACCGATAAAATACAATAGACAACCAGTTTAACTGCAGCGAAATGTGCAATCCATTAAAAGAGTCAAGTAGAAAATAAAGTCTACTATCTTTTAGGTTTTAAAAGGTTTTCATCAATTTTATCACTAAGACTCAATTTAATGAATAAACCACAATATCTAATCATCCCTGTACCAAGGTCAAGGATTTTCATCAAATTATCAATGGTCATGACTATACCGAATCACCCCTGGTCATAATCATACCAAAAACTATCCATCACTGCATTACAGGCCACTGAGGACTTTTGTCACATCATTTATATCAAGCCATGATTATACCGAATGAACCCTGGTCATAATCATACTAAGTTCATCTATGCACGTAAGCCAAAGATAACTTTCAACATAATATAAACATGAGGATGATGACAATGATATAAGAATTCAATAAAACAAGTTCAAGAATTAATTTCTCTAGGATTTATTAACGTCCAAATTGTCAACAAGATACTGTTTTGTAGGGTAAAATTCAAGAATGATCATAAGAATATTTCCATGAAAGGATACTGGATGAAGCGCAAATATCAAGGATATTCCACTAATTTCATGGAGTATAGAAGTCAAAGTTTTAACCAACTGGGTATAATAAAGAATGGAATAACAAAAGAAATAACCATGCATGCGGTACTTGATGTAGGCAGCTTTATTCCAACGTAATAATAATAACGGAACCAGTCGTCGTGAAATTCACCATCGACCAGGATGATCCAATGTAATAATAAATGCTTGAATAATAATAAACAATGGAACCAGTCCGGTTGTAAAACACACGCATGTGATATTCCAAATGAGAATAATAAATGCGAATAATAAATAATGGAACCAGGTCCCGTGTAAAACACACGCACGTGATATTCCAATGTAATAATAAAGAATGGAATAATGTAAGAAGATCACCAAGTATAGGGGATTCCACGATATAGGTTATTCCAATGTATAAATAAGAATGGAATAATATAAGGATTTCACCAAGTATAGGTATCTCACAGATACAAAGTTATGTATAGGGTATGCCACTTTTACAAAGTTATTCCAATGTAATAATAATGAATGGAATAATGTGAGTTCTCTTCATGAATAAGAAAGAATAACACTTTTCTTACGGGTACAACAAATAATATCCCTTACCGTAAAAGACACCTTTGGATAGTGAAGTACCGTAATACTCTTCTTCTTTCTCTCATAGATTTTCTCTCTATACTTCTCTCTATAATTTCTCTCTCAGAGTTTCAATTGAATTCGTAAAAAAATAATGAAGGAAATGAGCTTCTATTTATAGGAAAATAGAATGCATAGTAATTAATCCATGAACGGTCCGTATTGATTTACTTTAATCTGACGGTCCATATTTAAAAGCAAAATCTTTTAAATAAAATATCATATATTCTATTTATATAAAAACATTTTACTATGCAAATACTATGCAACACTATACAAAACACTATGCAACACTACGCATGCATAATAAAATATAATATATTCTATTTATAGAATAACTTTAATAAAGTATTCTTTTATATAAAAAGATGTTTCGCTTTTATTACGTTAATAATACGAATAAAACAAAACGTCATTATCGCTATAATAATTCATATTATTAATCGACGATAATGGAATCAAATCGAGTGACTTCTCATAAGCATCGATAATCAATCTGGTGTCATTACTATGCAACCACATCGTATTCATTGTACTTTTACTACTAAGTAGTTCAATGATGATCAACGGTAAAACTTCCACCGTTATTTCAATAAAATATTTTTGTCATTTTCTCAATCCGATAATAATTACATTGTGGGGTCCACCAATGATTGAGTAGTTATGCGAATATTCCTCTAAATAAGAATATTCCCAATAAATCGAATATAATATAACCACTTGCATACTTTGCAAAATTTATAAATACTACCCACAACTATAATATTATCTCAAATTCACACCATAATATTAAAAATTATTTCGACAAAATTTAAATTTTTATTGATAAAATCTGGGTCTCATGACTAAAAAGCTGTATCTTTGGATAAAATAAAATAAAACGCGTTGTGGCGAGTAGTAGCATGATTGCACAATATTTTTTATATTATTGTTAATTCAATAATTGTCACCGCACAAATTTTTCATTATCGATTAATAATTTATATTATTTGAATAATATTATTAGATAGTATTATTAGCAATGTCTAAGAAAATTACATACAGGAAGGGGTTTGGTCACCTATTTGCTTGGCCAAAGAAGAGAAATCCTTATCGAAAAGCCCTCTATCCCATGAAAGCGACACATTGTCGATATTATAATTACAGAATATTATTTGTGAATAATTAATTATTAATTTATAAGACAAGGAAATATTCATTTAATGTGGATATAAATGGGGAATTTTTAGAAAAGTGACAATTGTTGAAAATTGATATTTTATTTTTCCGATAAAATAATTCATTCAAATATATTATTATATTACATTATAAATGTAAGACCCCAATTTTTATGAATAAATATTAATTTTTCTTGAAATGTATTTTGGAATATTATGGTGTGGATTTGATATAATGTTATAGTTGTGGGTAATGTTTATAAATTTTGCAAAATAAGCAAGTTGTTATAAAATATTCGATTGGTCGGGGAATATTCGTTTTAACAGGGAATATTCGTACGACGGTGCAATCATTGGTGGATCCCACAACGGAAGTATTGTCGTAGTTAGAAAATGATAGAAATAACCTTTTTATAAAAATAACGGCAAAATTTTTATCGTTAAACTGTTGAAATATTCGGTGATAAAAGTACAGTAATACGCGTAGTTGCATAGTAGCACACGGTATTGCACAGTATCTCTGATTATTGATGCTTACGTAAGAAGTTACTCAGTTTTATTCAATTATTGTAACAGTAGTTGTTGCATAGTATCTCTTATTATTGATTCAACTATTGTCACAGTATCATCTGCACAATATTTTATATTATTAAATTAATAATTGAGAAAACACATTTATTCATATGATTATTTACATTATTATCAATGTCTAGAAAGTTCTGTCTAGGAAAGAGGTTTGGTCACCTAATTGCGCGCCAATAAGGAGAAATCTTTATCGGAAAGCCCCCTCTTACCTGGAAATGATCTGGTTGTCAATATTATAAGTTATAATATTAATGATGAATAATTGTTAATTGATTAAAAGTGTGTTTATTAAAGATAAAAGATTTATGATAAATATTTATTCATTTTTTGATATAAATATAGGGATTTGTTATGAAACGTTTGTTGTAAGTTTGACTTAGTATTCCATGGAAAGATTTACTAATTTTATGGACCGTCGGTGGTGGTTTTAATAGTAAATCAATCTGGACCATCGATGGTGGTTTTAATAGTAAATCAATCGGGACCGTCGGTGGTGGTTTTAATAGTAAATCAATCGGAACCGTCGGTGGTGGTTTTAAAAGTAAATTAATCTGGACCGTCGGTGGTGGTTTTAAAAGTAAATTAATCTAGACCTTCGGTTGTGGTTTTAATAGTAATCAATATGGACCGTCCGTTCTAATAGTAAATCAATCTGGACCATTCATGAATTAGCTACTATTTAGTCGATTCTCATATAAATAGAATCTTAATTCTTCTTTCATTCTCACTAATTCACTGAGATTCACAAGAGAAACTATAGAGAGCAAGAAGAAGAGTATTCTGCTACTTCACTATTGCAGTATCCAGTCTTCTACTAAGGTAAGGGGTATTATTTCTTTCATATTCATAAGGAATACTATTTTTCGTATTCATCCTTTAATATGTCGAATAACTGCTCACGCAAATTACGCATGCATTTACGTGAAAATTAATTTGCATTTTCGTATATTATTTCTTTTCATATTCTTAAATCTAAACTTACTATGGTAAGTATTGCTTCTATAAACCCTTAAGTTTTGCGCTTCATCCAGTATCGTTTCATTGGAATATTGATTTGAACTTTCTTATTAAATATCAATATTTTCACCCGGGGTATTATTCACGAGTTACTATCACTCGGTTACTATTCACTCGAATATTATTCACTCGGGTATTCGGGGAACTTTTCATGCCTGGGTACTATTCTCGAAGTACTATTCACGGGATACTATTCATCCGGGTACTATTCACGAAAAAAATTGATTTCTTTTCTGTCCAAAATTATTTTTGATACATGAATATTATTCTTGAATTTTACTCCACAAAGCAGTATCATGTTGACAATTTAGATATTTTTAAACTCTAGATAAATTTAAAGTTTTTAATATTTATCCTTGATTTCGTTTGATTAATATTTATATCATTGTCATAATCCTCATGCTTATATTGCGATGAAAGTCATCTTCGGCCAAGGGTGCAAAGATGAACCGTTGATTGGTATGATTATGACCAGGGATTATTCGACGTAATCATGACCTGTAATGTTACAAATGATGTGGTAAAAGTCCTCATTGCCCCGTAGTGTATTGGTGGACAGTTATTGGTATGATCATGACCATACGTTCTCTTCGGCCAAGGGTGCAAAGATGAATTGTTGTTTGACATTTCATGACCATAGGTGAAAACACGAATATCTTTGGCCCGTAGTGCATGGATAATTCGTGGTCGTGATACTAATGAATTTCCTTGGCCCGTAATGTATAGATAATTCAGTGATGTAGATTATTTATTGAGCAGAGTCTAGGCGATAAAATTGATGAAAAACTTTTTAAATCATAGAAGATAGTAGATATCATGCTCTACTTGACTCTTCTAATAGATTGTTTGTTCCGCTGCAATTAAACTTGTTGTTTATTAGTTTAACACTGTTGAATGCTAACGATAATTTATTCTGCATTATCTTAGTCATAATATTTTTACTGGGCTAGTTGAGCTCACCCTTTTGCTTTCAATGTTCTCTTCAGGAAATGAGAACGTAGCCGGGACTAGTTGGGGAATGGAGTGATGGTCTAGGATAAGTGGCTATAGTAGTCCTCACTATTCTATGAGATAGTGTGATGATAATTGTAATGAGATTGAATTTGAGTTTGGATATTTTCTAGAAGATAATATTCGTTTTAAAACTCTCAGCTACGCTTTTGTCGTATTGTATAAAAGAAGTTTGTATTTAAATTATGTACCATGTATTTGGCGACTCAGAATGGGTGATGTATACCTATTTTAGGGGCGTCACAATAAATGTATAATGTGATAATATAATAATATAATAATGATAATATTTTTACACTAAATTCACGGTATATGAATAAAATAAGGAGGAAGAGTGCAAATTGGGTCTAAATGGTATTTTTGAGGATTAAAACGTGTAAAACATTTGGTGGATGATTTTTCTAATTGAGTGGGCCCAACTTGTGTGTGAAATATGCTTATTTTTGTTGGCCAAAGTGGGTGTGCGGTGGATTTGATCCGTAAGTAAATTTTCAAGGATGGAATGCTATGAGATATCATCCATATGTGGATTTCGGTCATTTGTAGTTCGGAATTTGGAAAAACTTTATTCTACAAAGTTGTAAAGAATTAGATTTCCTATGGAAAGGACATAAAATTCATATTTTTCTGATAAAAGGGCTATTTATTATGAATTATTGAAGTTTCTAAATTTTTAAATGATTTAAAATATTTTTTGTGGAGATTTCTAGAAGGCGGGCCCCACACTTGTCCTTTTTACCTCTTGATTTTTGTTGAAATTTGTGGGCCCCACTTGTGGAGTGCTGAGATTGTGATGGGGTGTGCATAAGTATAAAAATAAATTTAATAATATTTTATTCATTTTTTTGTTTTGGCGTTTTATGCATTTTCTTATAAATAGGATACTTCAGTTAGAATTGAAAAACACACCAGAATCAGAAGTTTTCTCTCTCTATAATATCGAGTGTATTTTTGTGAGTATTTAGATACTTTGAGAGTTGATAAGCAGTGCAAGTTTTCTTCAGTATTATATCCTATATTCCAGTCAAAAATACTGTCCTTTTGAGGTAAGGGATGTTATTTTTTCATAAATGATATTATTTCTTTTAGTATCATCATACCAAAATATTGATATGAATTTTATTGTAAATTTTTTTACCTTTTCGTGTCAGGTTTAATATTCACGTATACAATATTATTCCCGTATATGACACTATTCACGAATACGACACTATTCATAAAAAAATTAAAAAAAATTTTCTTTGTCCAAGTTGTCTATTATGGTTGCTATCTTTGATTATATCCATGTTTAGATCTTCATTCTTGAATTTTGCTCCACAATTGATTATTATGGAGTATTTTTGAACTAGTATAAACTAAAGTACGAATCCCTAATCTTTGTCCTTTTATCTTACTGGATTCGTTTTCTTTAAAATATTTTTTTTATCATCCTCAGTCCTAAATGGTGACATAACTGAATATTTTTGGCCTGTACTGCAAAGATAAATGATTACTTGATGAATATATTTGGCCTGTAGTACATAGATGAATGATTACCTGATGAATATCTTTGGCCCGTAGTGCAAAGATGGATACCTGTTGAGATGAACATGACCAACTGGTGATACAAATGAATATCTTTGGCCCGTAGTGCAAAGATGAATATTTGATTCAAGTGGTATATTGATTGATGTCACAGAGATAAATTATTGATGATGGACTTTTAAATCATAGAAGATAGTAGACTTAATTCTCTACTTAACTCTTCTAATGAATTGTTATTTTCGCTGTAAATATTGATCTAAAACTTGTTGTCCATTATATTTTATCTGATTTATTGAAGGGTAACGATAATTTATTTTTTATTATCTTAGTCATAATATTCTTTACTGGGCTAGTTGAGCTCACCCTTTTCTTTTTTGTTTCATTGTTCTTCTCAGGAGACGAGAATATAGCTGGTACTAGTCGGGGTGTTGAGTGATGGTTCAAGACAGTTATTATAGCAGTACTCATTATTTTGTAAAATAGTGTATCAATAATTTTAATGAGAACTTTATTTGAGTTTGTATATTGTCTAGAAGACAATATTTGTATTTAAACTCACATCATATGTGTTGTCGTATTTTGCACGACAGTTGGATTAATGAAGTTTGTATTTAATTTCTGTACCATGCATTTGACAACTTAGAATGGGTTGTGTGGACCTATTTTAGGGGCGTCACAATAGAGCTCAAATCAGGTGAATCAGATTAAATTGCAAGCAAAGTTAAAGTTAGTTCATCAGTTACTATAATAATATGCACATTGTGACGCCCTCAAAATAGATATATATCACCCATTCTGATTCGCCAAATATATGGTACAAAAACAACTACAACTTCATTAATACAATTGTCGTGCAAAATACGACAACACATAAACTGTGAGTTTTTAAATACAAATATTGTCTTCTAAACAATATCCACACTCAGATAAAATATAATGGACAACAAGTTTTAGATCAATATTCGCAGCGAAAATAACAATTCATTAGAAGAGTTTAGTAGAGAATGAAATCTACTATCATCTATGAATTTAAAAGTTCATCATCAATATTTTATCCTTGTAATCATCAATCAATATACATCTTGAATCAAATATTCATCTTTGCACTACGGGCCAAAGATATTCATTTGTATCACCAGTTGGTCATTTTCATCTCAACACCGGTCCATCTTTGCACTACAGGCCAAAAATATTCATCAGGTAATCATTCATCTTTGCACTACAGGCCAAAGATATTCATCAAGTATCACCATTAAGGACTAAGGATGATGAAAAATATTTTAAAGAACGAATCCAACGAGATAAAAGGACAAAGATTAGATATTCGTACATTAGATAATCCAAGTTTAAAAATACTCCATAATAAACCATAGTGGAGTAAAATTCAAGAATGAAGATCAAAACATGGATACAATCAAAGATAGTAACCATAATAGACATCTGAGACAAAGAAGAGAAAATTTTATTTTTCGGTTAATAGTGTCGTATTTGTGAATAGTGCCGTATACGTGAATAATATCGTATACATGAATAGTAACCCTGACACAAAAGATAGAAATTGTACAATAAAATTCATACCAATATTTCAGCACAATGATATTGAAAGAAATAATATCATTTACGAAGAAAATAACATCCCATACCTCAAAAGAATAGCACTTCTGACTGGAATATCGGATATAATTGTGATGCCCCCAAAATAGGTATACAACACCCATTCTGAGTGGACAAATACATGGTACAGAAACAACTACAACTTTATTAATACAATTATCGTGCAAAATACGACAACACATAAACTATGAGTTTAAAAATAAATATTGTCTTCTAGACAATATCAACACTCAAATAAGTCCTCATTATAATTATTGATACACTATTTTACAAAATAGTGAGGACTATTAAAATGACTTTCTAGAACCTGAATTCCATACCCCGACTAGTACTTGCTACATTCTCGCCTCCTGAGAAGAAAAATGGAACAAAAAGGAAAAGGGTGAGCTCAACTAGCCTAGTAAAGAATATTATGACTAAGATAACATAGAACAAATTATCGTTAGTCCTCAACAGGGAAAAATCTAATAGAATACAATAGACAATAAGTTTTAAATCAATATTCGCATCGAAAATAATAATTCATTAGAAGAGTTACGTAGAGAATGAAATCTACTTTCTTCTATGAATTTAAAAGTTTATATCATCAATATTTTATCCTCAGAACATCAATCAATATACATCTTGAATCAAATATTCATCTTTGCACTACAGTGCCAAAGATATTCATCATTAATCATGTTCATCTCAACACTGTACATCTTTGCACTACGGCCAAACACATTAATAAGAAAATCAACCATCTTTTGCACTACAAAATAACGATATTCAAAGAATATCATCATTTAGGACTGAGGATGATGAAAAATATTTTAAAGAAAACGAATCCAGTGAAACAAAAGAATAAATAATAAGGATTCGTACTTTCAACAGTCCAAGTTCAAAAATACTTCATAAATAACCATAGTGAAGTAAAATTAAAGAATAATCAAAACATGGATATAATCAAAGCTAGTATTCATAATAGATATTTTGGACAAAACACAAAAATTTAATTTTTCCGTGAATAGTCTTAGAATTAAATGAATAATAGTCCGATACGTGAATAGTAACCCTGACACTAAAAGACAAGAATTTTCACAAGAAAAATCTTACCAATATTTCGGCTATAATGATATTAGAAGAAATAATATCATTTTTAAAAAAATAACATCCTTACCTCCAAAAAGACAAGATTTTGACCGAATATCGGATATAGTTTGAAGGAACTTGCACCGTATAGCAACACTCAAAGTATCAAAATAACAAGAATACGCTCGATAATATAGAGAGAGAAATCTTTAGTTTCTGGTGTGATTTTCAATTCTAACCTAAGCACCCTATTTATAGGAAAATGCTTAGAACACCAAAGCAGAAAATTTAATAAAATATAAATATATTTTTCTTAAATTCCTACGCCCACTTTTTTGGTCTAGACATCAGCCAAACAAATGCCAACATCACCAAAAACATTTTTCATATTAAAACCATTTAAAACTAAAAAAAATTAATTATTCTGGAACTTCAATAATTCACAATAAATAGCCCTTTTATCAGAAAAATTCAAATCTTATGTACATTCCATAGGAAATTCAATTCTCTACAACTTTTCAGTTTTAAGTTTTTTCAAATTCCAAACAGAAATTGACCAAAATCCACATACGGACGATTTTACAGACTATAATCAAATTTCAGTCAAGAAATGGGGTCCACAAATATGAAAAACATGTTTTAAATATTTTTAGTAACAAAAATACTCTTCCTCTTCATTTATTCATATATCACACATTCATTATAAAATATCACCATTATTATATTATTATAATATAATAATATATTTAAATGAATTATTTTATCGTAAAAGATAAAATAACAATTTTCAACAATTGTCACATTAAAATTTTCTCCATCTATATCCACATAAAATGAATATTTTCCTTATCATATAAATCAATAATTAATTATTCACAAATAATATTACGTAATCACAATATCAACAACCGTGTAGCTCCTCAGAAAGGGGGCTTTCCAATAAGGATTTCTCCTTCTTTGAAGCGCAATTAGGTGACCAAACCTCTCCTTAGATGTAACTTTTAGACATTGCCAATAATGCTATCAAATAATATTATTCAATAATATGAATTATTGCTCGATAATGAAAAATATCGTAGTAGTGACAATTATTGAAACAACAATAATATAAAATATTAACGTAGCAATTATTGAATCAATAAAATAAAATATTAAATAAGAATTACCGTAACAATTATTGAGTAAAGCCTTTCTTACGTAAGAATCAATAATTGGTGCAATACTGCAGTATATTACCGTGTTTTTAACCACCGGTATTTCAACAATGATAATAATAAGAATAACTACGCCATTATTTATAAACAACTTATACTTGTCATTTTCTTCATCCAATCTCTTTCCGTTATGGGGCCCACACAAGGCTGCGCCGTCGTACGATTATTCTCCAACAATAAGAATATTCCACGACCAAATGAATATTCCCCGACAACAATGAATATTTTATAACCACTTGCTTATTTGAAATATTTGTGCATTTTACCCATAACTAACCACATTAATTAAATCAACCCTTACTATTTCAAAATAATAAATAGAGAAAATTTAATTTCATTTATAATAAGTTGGGGTCTTACAACCTCCCCTCCTTATGAAATTTCGTCCTCGAAATTGACGTGACGATACTGTGTGTTTGAAAAGGTGAGGATACCTCGCTTTCATTTCCGTTTCCAACTCCCAGGTCATTTCCTCTATAGCATGGTTCCTCCACAAAACTTTAACTTATGGTATGACCTTTGTGCGTAGGACATGCTCCTTCCTATCCAAGATCTTGACAGGTACCTCTTCGTACATTAAGTCTTCGGCTATCTCTTCTGGTTCTAACTCAATAACGTGATTCGGGTCTTTCACATATTTACGAAGCACAAATATGTGAAAAATATTATGAACACGAGACATACTTGGAGGTAACGCGAGTCTATAGGCCACATTTCCTACTCGGTCAAGAATCTGAAATGGACCAATAAATCATGGATTGAGCTTTCCTCTCTTCCCAAATCTTGTAACTCCCTTCCATGGAGCAACACGCAACAATACATGATCCCCAATACTAAATTCCACGTCCTTTCGATGAAGATCCGCATAACTCTTTTATCGATCTTGTGCCGTTTGTATACGTTGTCAAATCATTTGGATCTTTTCTGTAGTCATACGTACCAACTCAGGTCCCAACATATTGGAGAGCGACACTTTCGTCCATACAATGCTTCGAATGGAGCCACACCTATACTTGCCTGATAACTGTTGTTGTAGGAGAATTCTACCAATGGTAAATACTTATCCCAACTCCCTTTGAAGTCTAGAGTCTTAATAGATCTTCAAGAGTCTGAATAGTCCTCTCTGATTATCCGTCCGTTTGAGGATGGTATGCCGAACTGAATCGTAAATCCGTGCCCATAGCTTTTTGCAAGCTAACACAAAATCGTGAAGTTAATCATGGGTCACGATCTGAAACTATGGATACTGGCATGCCATGCAATCTCATAATCTCATTTACGTATATATGAGCAAGACGTTCAAGGAATAAGTCTCCGTGACGGCAAGAAAAATGAGCGACTTGGTTAATCTATCAACAATAACCCAAATAGCATTTATGCCTTGAGAAACCGTGGGAAGACCCGTAATGAAATCCATGGTAATGTGTTCCCACTTCCATTTAAGAATCTCAAGTAGTTGTAATGGACCCTTAGGCACTTGATGCTCCGCCTTTACACGTTGACAAGTTAAACACCTCGAGATAAACTTCGCGATCTCTCTCTTCATATTGTTCCACCAAAATGTATGTCAAAGATCACGATACATTTTCGTACTTCCAGGATGGATTACAAACAGTGTATTGTGTGCCTCCATCATGATCTTGTTCTTCAAATCAGAGTCGTTAGGAACACAAAGTCTGGAGTGGACTCGAAGTATTCCTTCTTCATTGATTCTTGCTTCTGGAATAACACCTTCTTTTACTTTCTTCTTCATACGCATCAGCTCCGGGTCAGTGGCTTGAGCAACTTTAACTTTTTCGATTAAAGTCGGTTCTATACGTATACTGAACATCATCGCATGGGTCCCGGGAGTCTTGAATTCTATCTTCATCTTTTGTAAATCACACAAAATGGGCCTTTGTGTTAACAACATCGCACTCATTCCCGCATATGATCTTCTACTCAACGCGTCAGCTACCATGTTTGTTTTTCCAGGATGGTATTGAATGGTGTGGTCGTAATCTTTCAACAGCTCGAGCCAACGTCGTTGCCGCATGTTGAGTTCCTTTTGGGTGAAAAAATATTTAAGGCTTTTATGATCGGAATATATCTCCACTTTCTCCCCATATAGATAGTGCTTCCAGATCTTTAGCGCGAAAACGACTGCTGCCAACTCTAGATCATGTGTAGGATAATTCCTCTCATATTCTTTAAGTTGTCGCGAGGCATAAGCTATGACTTTCCCATGTTGCATGAGAACACACCCTAACCCTTTGTCCGAAGCATCGTTGTAGATAACAAATCCATCTGAACCATATGGTATTGTCAGAACAGGTACCAAAATGAGTCTCCTCTTAAGCTCTTGAAAACTCTTCTCGCATTCCTCTCTCCATACGAATTTAGTATCTTTCTGAGTCAGCAGAGTTAACGGAGTAGCGATTCGAGAAAATCCTTCCACGAATCTCCGATAATAACCAGCTAAGCCCAGAAAGCTACATACTTCGGTCACCGTCTTCGATTGCTCCCAACTTTGTATTGCTTCAATCTTCGTCGGGTCAACAGATACTCTATGTTTTGACACTACGTGCCCAAGGAATGCTACTTCCTCAAGCCAGAACTCGCATTTTTTTAACTTGGCATATAACTTGTTTTCACGAAGCCTTTGGAGTACCAGCTTCAAATGGTGCTCATGATCTTCACGACTTTTGGAATATATAAGGATGTCATCAATAAAGATAACAACGAACTGATCCAAATATTCCTTAAATACTCGGTTCATCATATCCATGAAAGCCCTGATCATTAGTCAATCCAAAAGACATGACTAAGAATTCATAATACTCGTACCGAGTTCTGAAGGCAGTCTTTGGAATATCCTCGCCTAATCTTCACCGATGATATCCGTAATCTAAGATCGACCTTTGAAAAGAATTGTGCTCCTTGTAACTGGTCAAACAGGTTAACAATGCGAGGTAGCGGATACCTATTCTTGATGGTGACATGGTTCAATTCTCAATAATCAATACAAAGTCGAATACTTCCGTCTTTTTCCTTTACAAATAAAACAAGAGCACCCCAAGGAGATGTACTAGGACGAATGAAATCGATGTCCAACAACTCCTGTAGTTGGACCTTTAACTCCTGAAGTTCAATAGGAGCCATTCGATATGGGGTTTTAGAAATGAGCTTTGTACCAGGTTCAAGATCAATAAAGAATTCAACTTCACGTTCTGGGGGTAGACCGAGAAGTTCTTCAGGAAATACATCAGAAAATTCACTAACAACAGAAATTTTATTCAAATCTGACGTGTCTTTTTTCAAATCCATAACATGGGCTAAGAAAGCTTGACATCCATATTTCAATAAACGAATAGCTTTATGACTTGATATAACAGTGATTGATTTTAGTGGTTTAGTTGCTTAAATTCATACAACAGGTTGGTTAGGAATATGAAAACTAACAACCTTACGAAAACAATCAATTTTGGCATGATGAGTAGTTAACCAATCAATCCTTAAAATCACGTCAAATGCAAGTATCTTTAAAGAGATAAGATCAGCAGGTAATGTGATGGTGCCAACTTGGATCAAACAAGATTTATAAATAGTGGATATAATGAAAGTTTCTCCTAACGGAGTCTCCACAGATAAGTCAAAGTCTAATTTCTCCGGAATCAAGTTTAAACATTGAGCACAAGCAGGAGAAATAAATGAATGGGTAGCACCGGTATCTAGTAAGGTATAAACTTCGCAAGAATTTATGATTAGCTTACCCGTGATCACCTCGTTTGGGTTCCTCGCATTTTGACCACCACAACAAGCGCTCTTCCGGAACCGCTTGACTTTGACTTTTACGGGATGACCTTTTGAGTCACCATCCTCATTGGCTTGGTTTCGCCACCGCATAATCTCGAGCGATATGTCCTTCCTTTCCACAATTATAGCATACCTTGAACTGTTGTGGGGCAAATAATGATATGTCCCTCTTTTTCAGATTTATATCATAATGACCGGTGGGTCGTTCTCCTCCCTAGAACCGATTCTTTCTTTGGTGTTGACGTCTTCATTGTCATTGTTGAATCTCTTCTTTTTAAAATCTCCCCCTAACTCGCTTCTTCTATTTTCATGGCCATGATTACCACTAGAGTGGTTACCGCTTTTGTCCGTATTTTTCTTTCTCCGCTGGTTATCGTTGTTCACGATGATTACCACACCTAGATGATCCTGGTTGTGGTCCCTCAGTTGAATGTACTCGTTATCTCGCTCTAATAATTGAGCCCTGTTGATAACATCTGAATAGAGAAAAATTTTATGAGAAATGAGATATTGACGTATGTCGGGTTTCAAACCTCTCAAAAACATCCGCGTCATACGTTCCTCATTCTCCACCAAATGAGGTGCAAACCTGGATAACTCTGCAAACTTCGCCTCATACTGGGACACCGTTATGTTATTTTGTTCCAATCTAATAAACTCCACTTTCTTCATATGACGAATACTTTCAGGAAAGTACTTGTCATTGAACAGTTTCTGAAACGTCTCCCAAAACATGCTGAGTGCGGCTGGATGGGTACGCTTCACAGATTCCCACTAGTAATCTGCCACATTACGAAACATAAAGGTGGCGAATGGAACCTTCTGTTCCTCCATGCATCTCAAGACATCAAATATCTTGGTAATTTGCTTGACCCACGTTTCTGCCTTAATCGGATCCGGTTTTCCCCAGAATTTTGGTGGTCCCAACTCTTTGAACTGCTTGTCTGTGACAAACCGTGCGTTGTTATCATTTCCACCTGTATTTTGTACACGAGTCTCCCTCGTCTGATTTTACATGAACTGCAAAAAGCTTCTAAACATCTCGTCGTTCATCGTTTTCTCAGTGGTGTTGTTTACAGGAGGAACATTGTCGGCATGTTGCACGTTTTCCTCATTGATGGGTAAAGGTGTCTCCACGGTCTCATTTACTCCACTGTTAACATTCTCAATTGCCATTCTCAAATACTGCCATAAAATAAGGGTTAATTGAAAAAATTAACATATCACATAATATCCCTATATTCTGACCAACCAACAAATAAGCTTAGGTAGGACACACTAGTAAAGGATTTACTCGTCTTTCCCCTCCTAGTTCTATTCCCCGATCTCCGCCAGAGATCATATCCCTAAGCTTTGATACCAACCGTGACGCCCCCAAAATAGGTATACAACACATAAACTGTGAGTTTAAAAACAAATATTGTCTTCTAGACAATATCAACACTCAAATAAGTCCTCATTATAATTATTGATACACTATTTTACAAAATAATGAAGACTACTAAAACGACTTTCTAGAACCTTCATTCCATACCCCGGCAAGTACTTGCTACATTCTCGCCTCCTGAGAAGAAAAATGGAACAAAAAGGAAAAGGGTGAGCTCAACTAGCCCAGTAAAGAATATTATAACTAAGATAACATAGAACAAATTATCGTTAGTCCTCAACAGGGAAAAATCTGATATAATACAATAGACTACAAGTTTTAAATCAATATTCGCAACGAAAATAATAATTCATTAGAAGAGTTATGTAGAGAATGAAATCTACTTTCTTCTATGAATTTAAAAGTTTATCATCACTATTTTATCCCTGTAACATCAATCAATATACATCTTGAATCAAATATTCATCTTTGCACTACAGGCCAAAGATATTCATCAATTGGTCATGTTCATCTCAACACATGTACATCTTTGCACTACGGGCCAAACATATTTATAAGAAAATCAATCATCTTTGCACTACAGGCAAAAGATATTCAGTAATATCATCATTTAAGACTGAGGATGATGAAAAATATTTTAAAAAAAACGAATCCAGTGAAACAAAAGAATAAATAATAAGGATTCGTACTTTAAACAGTCCAAGTTTAAAAATACTTCATAAATAACCATAGTGAAGTAAAATTAAAGAATGATCAAAACATGGATATAATCAAAGCTAGTATCCATAATAGATATTTTGGACAAAAAATGAAAATTTAATTTTTCTGGGAATAGTGTCGAATTCGTGAATAGTGCCGTATACGTGAATAGTAATCCCGACACTAAAAGACAAGAATTTCACAAGAAAAATCTTACCAATATTCCGACATAATGATATTAGAAGAAATAATATCATTTTTAAAAAAAATAACATCTCTTACCTCCAAAAAGACAATACTTCTGACTGAAATACTGGATATAGTGCTGAAGGAACTTGCACCGTATAGCAACACTCAAAGTATCAAAATACTCACAAGAATACGCTCGATAATATAGAGAGAGAAATCTTTAGTTTCTGGTGTGATTTTCAATTCTAACATAAGCACCCTATTTATAGGAAAATGCTTAAAACACCAAAGAAGAAAATTTAATTAAATATAAATATATTTTTCTTAAATTCCTACGCCGACTTTTTTTGGTCTAGACATCAGCCAAACAAGTGCCAACATCACCAAAAACGTTTTTCATATTAAAACCATTTAAAACTAAAAAAAATCAATTATTCCAGAACTTCAATAATTCACAATAAATAGCCCTTTTATCAGAAAAAATAGAATCTTATTTCCATTCCATAGGAAATTCAATTCTCTACAACTTTGTAGTTTTAAGTTTTTCCAAATTCCAAACAAAAATTGACCGAAATCTACATACGGACGATTTTACAGATTATAATCAAATTTCAGTCAAGAAATGGGGTCCACAAACATGAAAAACATGTTTTAAATATTTTTAGTAACCAAAATATTCTTCTTCCTCATTTATTCATATATCACACATTCATTATAAAATATCACCATTATTATATTATTATAATATAATAATATATTTAAATGAATTATTTTATCAGAAAAAGATAAAATAACAATTTTCAACAATTGTCATATTAAAAATTTTATCCATCTATATCCACATAAAATAAATATTTTTCTTATCATATAAATCAATAATTAATTATTCACAAATAATATTACAGAATCCCAATATCGACAACCAGGCCGTTCCCAGGAAAGAGGGGGCTTTCCAATAAGGATTTCTCCTTACTGGCACGCAATTAGGTGACCAAACCTCTTCTTAGACAGAACTTTCTAGACATTGCCAATAATGCTATCTAATAATATTATTCGAATAATATGAATTATTGCTCCGATAATAGAAAATACTGTGTAGTGATAATTATTGAAACAACAATAATATAAAATATCAACGTAGCAATTATTGAATCAATAAAATAAAATATTGAACAAGAATTATCGTAACAATTATTGAGTAGTGTCTTCACGTAAGAATCAATAATTGGTGCAATACCGCAATGCTTCGTGTATTTTAACCACCGGGTATTTCAACAAGATTAATTGTGAATAACTACGCCAAGTTATTTATAAACAACTTATACTTGTCGTTTTCTTCATCCAATCGCTTTCCTTTATGGGGCCCACATAAAAGGTTGCTTCACGTCGCATTTAATATTCCCCAACAAAGAAGAATATTCCACGACCAAACGAAAATTCTCCGACAACAATGAATATTTTATAACCACTTGCTTATTTGAAATATTTGTGCATTTTACCCATAACTAACCACATTAATCAAATCAACCCTTACTATTTCAAAATAATAAATAGAGAAAATTTAATTTTATTTATAATAAGTTGGGGTCTTACGATACATCACCCATTCTTGAATCGCCAAATACATAAGACAAAAATACAAATACAAACTTAAATATACAAAGATGAAATTTTGTGAGTTGTAATACAAATATTATCTTCTGTATAATTATTCGAACTCAAAATAAGTCCTCAATACATTTATTATCACACTATTTCACGTAATAATGAGGACTACTAATGCAAACATCTGGACCGTCACTCCGTTCCCCGACTAGTCCCAGCTTATATTCTCATTTCTGAAGAGAACAATGAAAGCAAAGGGGTGAGCTCAACTAGCCCAGTAAGAAATATTATGACTAAGATAATGCAGAATAAATTATCGTTAGCCTTCAACAGTGTTAAACTGATAAAATATAATAAACATCAAGTTTAGTCAAGCAGTGAACAAGCAATCCATTAGAAGAGTCAAGTAGAGCGTGATATCTACTATCTTCTATGATTTAAAAGGTTTATCATCAATTTTATCATTTGAGACGATCAAATTAATAAATAATCCACATCATCAATTATTCATGCACTACGGGCCAAGGATATTCATTATTATCACAATTGGTCATGTTCATCTCAACAACTGTCCATCAATGCACTACGGGCCAATGAGGACTTTTACCACATCATTTGTAACATTACAGGTCATGATTATACTAGAATGATTCCCAATTCATAACCATACCCAATCAACAAATATCATCTATGCACTACGGGCCAAAGATGACTTTCATAACTATATAAACATGAGGATGATGACAATGATATAAGAATTCAATAAAGTCCAAATTGTCAACATGATACTGCTTTGTGGAATAAAATTCAAGAATAATATAGTATCAAAAATGAGACTAGCTCAGAGTAATAACAAAAATAATACATTAAATATAACTAATTTAATAAGACATGAGGGGGATTGGGGGATGAGAGAAGCACACAGCCAGGGGAGGATCCAGGATCTATTCTCAACATAGCGAATTTTTTTGAGTTGAAATTTAGCGAGGTAGAGAATAAGAATTTGAATACATTATACACCGTGTATTTAAACTTTTTTTAGAGTAGTAGTAGCTTAAGCTTTTTTAAGAGTAGTAGTAGTTTAAGTTTAAAAAAAAAAAATTAAACATAGGCAGTATTCTATTTGCCATCCAAGTAGATCCGCCGATGCATACAACTAGTCTTCAAGTAGAAAAAAGTGGTAACAAAATCTCTACTAGTGATCAATTCCCCTTCTACTTGGGCCAGGGTATGCTTTGGTTTTTGTAGAACTGTCCTTTGAATTACCGAAGGAATAAAGAGGTGCTAATGCTATGGATGAAAAATATTTCTGATCAATGCTTTCTTGCACGCGTAAAGGCCAACGGAGGCGAATGGAGTGCTCGTAACAAGAGCATGAGAAAGATAATGGTCATGATTTTGTGTTTTAGGACAAAAGAAATGAGATAATGAAGTTGTTTCATTATTTAAAATTAGCTAGATGATTCATGATTCTTGTTTCTCATATTACCTGGCTATTTATACATGTTACTCCCTCCAAAATCCTAATGATGCAGGTACAACATGGAATTTGACCTGTTAATTTTATTAGCATAAATTTAGTTTATTAGATAATTAAGGGGATTTTGTGGGAATTTATAGACTTGAAACAAAATCACAAATAATTTATGAACTCTAATTCTTTATAATGAGGGATTAAGGGTTGAACAAAACTTTTGTTAAATATTTTCTTGGGGAATTTGCTGATATTCTCTTGTCCCCTCGTCGTGCTCTGGGCTCACTTTCGTCCCATATCAGACTTGTCGAAGTTTGTAGCCCCAATTCACATACAATATCGGAAATGTGGAAAATCTCTCATCATCTTAATTCTTCCATTGAGTGAACAAACATTACATCCGCTAGTTGATCTCTAGTGGATTGGTTTAATTTTTTTTCTGCGATGGCGTTGATGGGGGTATAAGTGAACTTTGAAAATTTTAATTCAGTCCGTTAGAAATTCTAGCGAACGACGTGTTCCCTTGTTTAATCACATCCGTTCATATATATAATAGAAGGTAAAAATGTTGTTTGCCTATTTTTGATAATAACAAATACATGATATGAGAATTACTTAGAAAGTTGTTCACCCCTTTGAGAATATTTTTCACAAAACTTCTTCACAAGAGTGATGAACAAAATTAAAGAAAATTCTAATGGGGGATAACTTACATTGGTATAGAAATTTCAAATTTTTTTTTTTTTTTTTTTTATGAAGTTGAATAAAAAATGAGAATAATGTAGGTGATTTGCTTCTTCTTCTTCTTTTACGTTCATCTGATAGAAAGAATTCAGAATGTTAGTGTTTAATTAAGTAACTTTTTAGTAAAACAACAAAATTTTAGGATAGGACACTGCGTAAACTTATGTGGGTATATAAGACACATTTTTTCTTTTCTCATTTATATATAGTCTTGGTATATATTACGACAAATTATCAACGAGAGCAGATCTTTTGTCCCCAAATTTCTTGTCTCCTTTGTGTCACCCCACTTAAATTTTGACACGTGACCTTTTATTTAATTTTAGAACTAATTAGTGTTAAGTAAGAGATTAGGTGTGAAAATTTTTAAGTATGAGGACGCTTTTACGTTAAATTTTGGGACAAGAAGATCTCTTTCAACGCATTATCAACGTATATATAGATACATGAGATATATGAGCAAATTAAGATTGCTCCACACTAAATATTATTTTTTGTATTGCTTAGAGTTCAATGTTTGCTGTTGCCATCCAACTTCATTATGAAATTTATATATAAACCATTTTTCATACAGATTTTAAATTTTCATTATTATATATGATATAATGACACAAAATTTATAGTGTTTTTTTTTTGCCATTATAGAGTTAGTTTTGCACCATCTTTTTTTCTTAGTTTTGCATCGGCTTGTGCCGGTTAGACTTGTACAGGTTTAGCACCGTCCTGTACAGAAGAGGAATAGACGCACAACTACCCAGTCTTTATGATATGCCACCGAACTGACTAACTTGTCTGTCACCTTCTTCTAATTTTAAATTAATTAATACTACTACTACTAATATATTTCTGAGTAGATACCCAGAAATAAACTATACAAAAGGAATGAGATCAAGACGCGTAACATATGTGAATGAATCCACGCGTTGGTGGGAATTCAACGACCAGGTTGACATGAACACTAGAAAGAAAAACACATGCAGCATACAGAATTCACTTTTTTGTCCCAAAAACTATATTTTAATTTTACTTTTGACTTTTTTTAGAACCACTTTTCAAACAACATTTCTTTTATTTTAAAATCAATAAGTATATGCCGACAAAAAAACAAAATAAATTTATTATCGTGAATAAATTGATTCTATTGTTTAATTATTTGCGGAAATAAATTAATTTTATTCTTTCGGTCCAATTTTTTTGTCCAAAATCTCTATTCACATGAAAGTATTAGTTTCATAATATATTTTTTCACATGAACGTGAATCTCATTTATTATTCATGCGTTGAGAAACTTGTAGAGCTATCAAATTTAATTAGTAAAATATTAATTCTCTATATGTGTACGTAGCAAGAGCACATATAGTAAATGTCATATCATCAAATACGTCAGTGAGTACAAAGTCAAATTAAAATATTCAAACAATTCTGAATCAAAGTAAAAAGCTCATGCCTAGGCTCAACAACTTGTTAGTCCTCAGTCTTCACCACGTACCCGCCAATATTTACACGAAAATATGTAGCAGCAGCGCCAAGTCAAACATTCCTTAGTCATTTACGGGCCCGGCTCACAATTAATTCAAAAGCCCTCTACCGTCCTCCCTATTTATAAACCAGTAGCTCCACACCTTGTTGCTTCATCAACAATCTCACACATTAACGTCACCACCTACTTCTCCGAGCAAATCTAGAGAGAGAAAAACAACCCAGAGAGGAGAGAGAAAATAGTAAAGACAATACATACAAATTAATGGCAATGGCAAAGAAGAGTTTTTGTCTAGTTTTGAGTATCATGATTTTGTTCATGATTTCACAGATTAGTAGTGTTGTGGAATGCAGAGCTCTGAAGAAATCAACACCGTCGACAGATAATACGATTGCCGCCGAATGCGATCAACCCGGTGAAGGAGCTAACTCGATGAGCGTGACTCAGTTCGGCGTGGCGGTTGCCAATAATGACAGTACTAATGGTAGCAACGGTGGTTCTGCTATACGGAGCTTGATGTTCAAATTGGCGTCTGGGCCAAGCAAAAGAGGTCCCGGCCATTAGACTATATATTCAAAATAATTCTTTTCTTTTTTATATTCTCTGGTTCTTTAATTGTTTTGATTCTTATGAAGTTTTCAGTATTGCGCAAAGGTGCAATCAATATGTACTTGTTTTTATCCTTTTAGGATTCTTTTTCCTCTTTGATAGTGAATATGTAAAATTGTAGATCCTAACGATATTATAATCGATTTAATTTATTACACAATACAGAAATTAAGATCATCCGTACGCAGTCTCTCTCTCTCTTTATATATATATATATATATATATATTGATGAATTTAGAAATCAATTTTCAATAATAAATAATTATAAGAAAATGTGATTATTAAATTCCATATGGAAACCAGAAGGATGGCGGACTGATATTTTTCTCCTCCTTTGCATGTGGACTCGGCTCAGTTTCCGTGTCAAATAGGATAACTTTCTACTAAAATATGTCAAATGGTGTATATATTATTAATTATTATTATTATTATTATTATTATTATAGGGACATATAGCTGTCCTTAATAGAATATAGAATGAACAATGTCATTATTACATATAAAAATATCACATAATATTCACATATACACACACTGCATATTGTGGGCTCCCGCTTGATATGTGGGGCCCGCAATATACATATGTGTATGTAAATATTATGTAATATTTTTTTATGTGATAGTAGCATTATTTATATAGAATAGTGTCATGTAATTCTCTTTCTCGGGTTAAGTTGATTTTTGACTTTTGCTAAGCGGATAATGAAATTGTTGAATAAATAAAATAAAGAATGGAATGAAATAATGAGTAAAATAATTTATTTTATTATTGGCTAGAATTAGTCATTCTATATCATAATCCATCAGGGTCTCGTTCAAGAAATAAAATTCATAAATTTGACAAATAAGAATGATTCATTCTACAAACTGATATTTTCACATGGGATTATTTTTATTCCCGATCTTATACTAATTTAACATCATTATTTAATAATAAAATTAATAAAAATGTGAAATAATTAACCTTTATAAAATCTTTATATTAAAATAATATTTATTATATGATTTATTTAATCAGAGTAAATGTATTATGAGATTTCAAGTCTCAATACTTTAACATCTTTTTTATTGAGGGTTCACCTAAGAAATTTTTACATACAAAACAGTCACCATAATACATCATCGTTTCAGAATAAACAATCTTCATTTATTGAATAATTCAATGATTTGCATATCCGTAGTTTTCACATATAAAACACCATCATCATGGTTTAATACAATCTCAACTAAATAACTAATCTTCTTTCCATGTGCTACTAATCACGAGATATCGCATCATATCTTTATTCTACAAATTAAGCAAGATTGAACACGACGATCCAACAAATCTAATAACTTATCATGCATCACGTAGCACAGAATTCCATATTCAGTTCATGCTTTATATCATACTCCTTCTGTCCCATGATAAAAGTCTTTATTACTATTTTGGGTAGTCCCATGTTAAATGTCCATTTTCCTTTAATAACCAAACTTTTACACATATTTTCCTATTATACCCGTAGCATTAAATATCTCATACTTTTCTTATTCTAATTCTCTCTCCATATTTAATGACATTATTATGAGTAATTTTATCATTTCATTCATCTTCTTAATATGCGTGAAAAATCCACCAGGACTTTTATCCTGAGACGGAAGGAGTATTACAAATGCATCAATAAGGTTATCATTGTTCGTAAATCACATGCTTCACAGATACCGAGTTCCATAACTCAATTCATGTTAGTCATATTTTGATTTTAACTATTTACAAAGTAAATAATGCAATTCATAATATGAATCATCCACGTACTTATAAACATAAATCATGCCAAACATTATCCAGGTCTTGAGTGTTGATTATAATATAGTTATCTGCTCCTCACATAACCTACACCAATTTAGTCCATATACATGTATACACATCAGTTATATATATTAACCATTCATACATGCATTCAGTACAACCCATGTAAATTTAGTTTACATTAGCTTTTAGCTTGATTCTATCACTTTCGCTTTACTTTCAAAACTTTTAGAAATTTTGACTTAACATAGCCATTTCTTATTAGGTTAGGTTAAACCTTACCTGATTCACCTATTATGTCATGAGAGGCCTATCTACATATGCCTCAATGCTCAATTATACATTCAATGCAAGTTCAATCTTACATTAATTTAACTCTAACTCACCTTCTTTAAAATATTCATTCCATTATAGCTTCATAGTCAATTGTAAAGAAAAACCCAGTCTTGGGCCTCAGTTGGAGTAGCGTGATCGCGCCATTCCTAGGCCAAATGGCAGTACGACCATATCCTGCTACAGAGCTGCCAAGAGGTTCTGTTCAAGAACTGAAGTTACGAGCAAGTTTGTTTAAGACTTAAAAGCAAGAATATATACATAAAATACAAAGCATCTAACATATCTAAACATAGAATGATTCTACCAAGAAAAAGATTGATTAAAGATTTTCAAAAAGTTATGAAACCTTGAAAATGAATAAGAAGTTCATAAAAGCTAAAGAATTGCATATGGCATATATGACTGATGTGGTATGTATAAAATGATCTCTTATATAGTAATACAAGAGTTAAGTGAAGGTTAACTTAACCGAGTATAAGATGGCTATGATAGACAAGAATTTCTATAAACTTTGCAAATAAAACAACCAAGATAGAAGCTAGCTAATGAAAACTAAAATTAATTTTACATTGAGTATGTGAATTTAGTATGTTACACTGATGTGTGTATGTACGTATACTTAATGTGTTTAGGATTCGCGAAACGCGTGTAGCTATAAGCTATAATCAATACGCAAGGCAAGTCTTCCAGTTTCTATTTGTTATATGAACTTGATATTGATTGTATGTAACATGAACTGCAAGGTGAATGCATTTATATGAGTATGTTGAACTACACATTTTGATGCGATATGAATTGTGAAAGTCAATTTATACTAAGTTGATTAAGTTATGGATCTCAATTTTTATCTGATATGTGAAACGCAACATGTATGATATATATAGAAGAATGTTTATGATATAAGAAATGAGCATGAAAATTCTATACTACACGAGGCATGAAAACTGTTAGATTTGTTGAGCTGCCGAGCTCAATTTTACAAAAATAAAACTTTTTACAAGTTAAGGATACAATGCAATATTACATGGTATCTGAATGATGAAAGGATTAGAAGACATGCAATGAGATGTATTTTCCTTAATTAGAAATTATTATGGAACCATGAGAATGTTTTTCAATGTGTAAATGCTACCTATGTAAATTTTTAAATATTCAACAAAGAATATTTGTTCTGATCATGTTGGGGTGATTGCTTTGTAATATAAAATTGTCTAGTGATACTACTATATAAGAATGAATTTGCATTGAGGATTGAGTTGTATATACTCATTTCTACTCTGATAAGATAGATTATAGAATAAATATAATTCTAAAATACGTAATCGTAAATGTTCTGATTCAAGGAACGAAGAAAGATAGAAAAATTTTAATTATACGCATTTTCAACTTTTATTTCATCCAAATTTGATGAAAAGCTGAATCAAAATAGTCGTTAAAGCACAAAATCGAGAGAAGATCATGTGAAAATATCAAAAACTCATGTGGTAATGCTTTCATTCATTCTATTCTAATGTAACAACTAAATATAATTTTTTTTTATTCTTAATTTAATGAGAATGAGTCCTTCTATTCTTAACTTGATTCCTGCAATCCAAACGTAATATTAATGAATTATCTAATTTTCGAGTTAGTTTGGTTCCCCATATTAACACGTCAATGCGTTCAAAGTAGAAGGTGGTCAAAGTTTTGTTTTATTGCTATTTTCAATCCAAAATAATCGTAGTACTCTCCCTAGTTCTAAAAAGAGACCTTATTTATATTTTGCCAATAAATAATTTTCTTCACTCAATATTCTCTCCATTTTAAATTATAATATTATTTTTATGTATAAAAGTTTCAAACTCAAAATTAATGCATTAACCATTATAAAATAATAAATATTATAATTAATAGTACATTTTGAATATTTTATAGTATTCATTATTTATTGAGCAAAATTAAATAAATGTATGACAAATTTAAATTTAAAAATGCTTTAAATTAACTTTAAAAAGTCACGCTTAACTTTATATTTTGGAATGTATTGGAACTGGGAAATTATCGTACATCATAAGAAAGGAGTGTGTTACTATTAGTTGACAAATGTTTATATGTGCTTAATCTTTGAGCAAATATGCATAATTGCCCCCAGAAATTTTAACGTTCGGCCCATTTAGTTTTGAAATTATTTTGACTTCCTAGATGTCACTAACGTTGTAAAATATAGTTCAACTAGATCCCTCCCATTAAAAAACCCTAAATTACCAATCTTTCTTTCTTCTCCAATTTTTTAAAAAATAAGAATTGAATTCAAGTTTTTAAAAAAAATCTGATAAAAGTTAAAAACCCAGAACTCAATTTATAAAAGAAAAAAAGAAAAAAAAAAGACCCAATGACAAATTATTGGAAGGATTTTAACTGCTAAAATAGTTAAAACAAAAACAGAGACAAAAATCTTGAATTGTAGAGAAGTAAACTATCTCCAATCTGTGAAGATTAGTATGTTATTGTTGGGGGATAGAGAGCGAACGACTTTGAAAGAAGAAAATAGAGAATCCAAATGGCTTAGTGATTGATTGTTGTTTTCTTGGTGTTGTGTGAATCTGAAACACGTACGGTACAACATTTTAGGCAACTAAGAAGAGACTTCTCTCACCAGTACTAAATGGCAAACCATAACCAACCGTACCCCCAGTGTGTACCAACTATACATGGTGTTTCCGCCCAAGTTAATTCATAATGGTCTCTTCCAACAAAGAATTTAAATATCAGTGATGATAGAAACTTCCGGATCCGGTTAGTATGAAGTTATTTTTTTGGTAAGTTGGTCAATTGGCCAATAGAATATTGACACGCATACAATCTCGTCTGCGTGTCAGTATTCTATTGGTCAATTGACCAACTTATCCCAAAATAAACTTCATACTAACCATTTCCCTTCCAAAGAGAGTTTCAGTGATTGGGAATAGATAAATAACTTACCGGGGAACTCAAAAGATAAACTTAAATCTCATAAAGAAAAAAATTAATTAAGTATGTTATGTTATCCATCTTAGGGGCTGTTTAATTAGCACTGAATGGCTAACCGATTCAGTCATTCAGTAGCCATTCAGTACGTTTGTTTTGGAAAAACAATCGTCTGAATGACTGAATCGATCAGCCATTCAGACGATTTAGGCTGAATGGTTAAGTCCTGTTTTTTTGGCTGAATGGACTGAATGACGGCAGAATGATTATTTTTTTTTTACAATATTAACTATTATATTAAGTAATATTAAATAAATTTACAACAATTATGAATTTTTCAGAAGGGTAAAATAATAAAAATATGTTATTCAAATATTTCAAACATATCAATTATCAAACAACTTTTTTCATTCAATTTTTATTAAACACCCCCTTAGATAAAGTAGGATCCACAAAAAGCTGGCAAGGTTGTGGATACCCAAGAATAAAGAGCATTTCAAAAGAGCAAAGAAAGTGGATCCTGGGTAATCTAAGTTGTATTATAATTTTTAAGGACCGAGTCAAGTTACATATAAGAACCGAGTCGAGTTACACAAACCCTGTAATGTAATCTAACGAGAGAATATGGACAGTTTTAGCAGACCTAAATATTAGTATAATCATAGACATGTTTAGTTTGATGACCAACAAATCCACCAAATTCTCCGTTTCTTCTCCTTAAAAAGTAAAGAATGAAGTTAATTTCGAAGCGGTCCACTTGAACTTATTCAAGCCTTCCTAGTTCAAGCTTGTAAAAAGTCGATAATAATTTCCCAAGCAATACCTACATTCTCGAAGAGAAAAACAGGGATCAAGAACTGATCCCAAACTTTAAATGGATCACACTTCACCTCAATAAACTAATGTCAAGAAAGGGAACACAGTTCAAGAAGACGGAGTTCAACATTCACCTGCTTGTTATTCCTACAACCAAACTAGAAAAAACCTCCTCATTGAGGACTTTGTTTCTGAACAACCAAAACACCAAAAAAGAAATCTGACCCAATGACTCTACAACGCCGTGGATCACATAAATTACACACAACATTAATCTAAAGCAAGTACTACCGTTGCTATATATGTCTACATATATTTTTGATGCCTCTATATCTTATAATCATAGTTGTCACGGCGCCACGGCGAGTTATGACGGTAGCCGACAAGGCGACCGTCATAACGTCTGTATGGCGACGAGTCATTTACAATGTGCAATTTATATATTATTTATTTTACTTAACAAGTATATTGAAAATAAAATTTCATATACATTAAAACCCAAAACATAACACTATGGAATAACATTAAAAACTCTGAAACTTAATAATCCTGAGTTTTAATTAACTTCATGCTAACCACTCCCCTTACAAACATACCAACAACAAAAAGTCTTATGGGACGTCCCTATTTTCAATCAGCCAAATATAATGAACAAAATAAAGTTGGAAAGGCATGCAAAAGTGAAACTTTAATTAATTTGTTAGCCAAGTTGTGATTACTGACAGAGCAGCCGGGCAGGTGATGCTTTAGGTATACAATTACAATTAATCTGATAAGCAATAGTACATATTTATTAGTATAAAATTGTTAGCTTGTATAACTGCCCACTAAATATCATTAATTATTAATATTGAATAAGACTACCTAATCTATTTTATGAAATTAAATAATGATATATAAAATCGCCTAGCTTAGCTGTAATCAAAAGTTAGTCTCATTGGCGAGTATTCTTAAGCCATAGTTAAAATTGCTCAACTATTAAAAGATGTTTAGCATGTTACTGTCCATAAACCTAATGTACGTAGTTGTAACATGCAAAAAATCTAGATTATTATTGAACAAATCCCTTTAGCCTATTATTACTGCTAATTAAATATTAATGCAAGGGATATCAATGACTTCTCTCTTCTTTCTCACTTACCAAAAAACCTTAATTAGTCTCCGATATGTTCGATTAACTTTAATGAAGATCTATTATTATGCTTTAACGGTGATGGTATTTCTATTCAGACTTGAATGCGAGATGATTAATTACTAGTGACATGTAATTCGAGTTCTCGTATTGCAAAATTTTGTCAGATCTATAATATTATTGATATTTTTATGTATATATTTCATGACTATTTATGTTGTTTACTGATTTTTGGTTACTATTTGTTAACTGTTTAAAATGATTACATTTGTGTTCCTACTTATTACAATACTTGGAATGTAATCTTTTCATGAGTAGTAACATTAAAACTCTGAAACTTAATAATCCTGAGTTTTAATTTATTTTCTCTAAACAATTCACCAACATGGCTGGACCTTCACATTCAAATTCCAACCAAATGCTGCAACAAGACTTTCTAAGTTTGAGAGAGTACACTCATGAGAAACTGCAGAACATTGATGTTAAAATGGATTCCTTAAAGGGTTCCAATGATGGGAATGACTTCTCTAATCCCTTCGGAGGCATGGATGGGCCTAGAAGAGCTCACAAAGAGAGAAAAGGTATCTATAGAGATCCCTATCACATGAGGAGAGCACAAGAAGAAGAGGATAATAATAGTGATGGTGATTATGATACTGCAGACACTAGGACCAACCTAAGGAGGAGATATGAACCTAAGAGGAGGCATGAGGAAAAGGATCCTGACTTTAGACATTTGAAATTGTCATTTCCAGCTTTTGAAGAGAGAGATGATGATGATGCTGCACCTAAGTTGTGTCAATTCTCCATTGCCTGGACCTGGACGCCTATTAGGGCCAGCTGCAATCTCGAACAACGTCGTTTTGGTTTTTCTTTTAATCCAGTTGACCTTCGAGCTCGTCCATACCCACAACAAAGCAAGTTGCTCGCTCGCTCATCTCGTCTAAGTCGTTATCAAGGCGTCCGTGGCGACGACTTGTTTTCCTAGGCACCCGACTTGCAAGCCTCCACCAAGTCGACCTGCCGCCTTGCCTTCAACGCACCGCCTGGACGCCTTTAACAACTATGTTGGACGCCTAGATGACACCGGAACAACTATATTTATAATTTAATCCATCAATGTGACTCATGTCCTGGACCTACACTTACAAATTCGAGATGTGAGCATCACTATCATTCTTTCCTAATTCTTATTTATTATGTAATCTTCCAGTTCCTACAATTACTTCCAAAGCAAATAAATTAAGTTTACATAGTATTTATTAAACTCTTCGCCTTACACATCATTACTCCAACATAGTAATTCTACTCAAGACCATTAACTGAAGAGAAACAAAATTAAGACACTACCTAATGTTTCGATGTTAGTGGCAATAACATCTTATCCTCGAGATTCAAACAAACAAGTTAAATAACAAGACGCCACTAACTTACAAGTCAACTATCATAAATTCCCCATTGAAGACTAGTTCTTGTAACTAACAGCAGACTTTATCCTTGACATCGTCTCCTTGTACACCCCATTTCCCCAACACTTCAATCAGCCATTCAGCCACCATATCTCAAATGTCAAAGCAAATAATTATATCCAGGTCCATCAATACTCGGCATAAACAAACATTTTGAATAGAATACTCAGAAACTATATAATATGATGCATCTAAAGTCCAACCAACATCAAACCATAATTCTGAGCATAGAATAGAATCAGATCTTCAACTTAATGCTACTCATATCAGCCATCATTTGAAATTTAAACTGCAAAATTAAAGAAAACCCCCTAGAATAATTTAGAACATTCCAAACAGGAACTTTTATCAGCAAAGACAACTACAGTTGACACTACAATGTCATTTCACTGAAGCATGAAACCGCCCCAGCAGCAAATTATAGAAAAATCCATAGATGCTAAACCACACATAGTAAAAATAGTTTGACCAAATATCCTACAAATAATTAAAGACTGATAATTTGCCTAATAACTCTCTATATATATATATATATATATTAATGTTGATAACGTATAGTGCATTCGAGAATCACAACTAGCAAAAACAGAAATAGCAAACAAAGTACCTCATGAAACTGAAACCCTAATTAAGCAAAAGCTAATTAGCTTCACTCTCAACGGATGGGATTTCCTCGCTGGTCGAAGTAGAAGCAGCAGGTCCCTCAGCCGCCGGTTCCGAGGCGGAGCCTGATCTGGACTTGACGGTCTCGAGCATTCGCTTGCTGATCTCCTTAGAGTAGCCCTGAAGGATTTCGATCCCGTCGTCATCGGTCGAGGCGGAAGCGGATGCAGAGGAGAAGGCCTCCTCCTCGATGCGACGGGCGGTGACAATGGCCTCAGCTTTGGCAATCGTGCCGTAGCGCTTGGAGAGGACGGAAGGGGTGGAGAGAGTCTCGATCAGGCGTTTGACGACGGCGTCACGAGTGCGTTCAGTGGGCGGCCAAATGCTGAAAGAAACGTTCGGTTTATCGGGCTTTTGGGGTTCTTGAGTCTTTTCTTCAGTTTCGGCCATTGGTGGGGTTTGGAGCTCTGATTCGGCTTTGGGTGTTCTGTTTTCTTCTTTGTAGTGGTCAGTCATTTCTGGGAGTGTAAGTGAGTACAAGAAAAAGTAGTGGTAATATATTTTAAGTTGCTATTAAAAAAAATGATATTAAGGATATAATTTGGTAAACTTCAGGGTCTAGTTAGTGAACACCTTTAGACAAGCTACCTTATTGGTTCAAGAAATGGGAAAAGGTCCAATCTTTGGGTCCACGAGACTTTAGTACAGGATTGAGCTAAACAACAAGAAGATATTCAGCAAGCCCCCAGAGTTGAAAATAAGATGTCATCAAGAAACTTTAGGTAGACTCAAATAGTTATAAGCTTCATTATTTTTGTGCAAAGTATATTTGGATAGTATAATCGAGTTTTTGATCCAAGTATTTGTGAAAAAATATCCCCTTCAGTTCTTTAAGCTGTTGCTTTCCTACTTCCGTGAGTGCATTCTCCTCGTTAATCCAACTCCTTTCCAGTTGCCAACCTCAGTATGATATTGAATGTCATTACTGAAAACCAAAAATTCACGTTTACCTTTAGGCCTCCATTATTTGAGAGTCTGAATAGTTGGCGAAGAAGGGACATAGTTTCTTCTTCACGGATGATGGAAGACTTTTGGAGGCTGTTTGAAGAGAAGAGTTCGACAACTGTCAGGCGGCGGAGGTTCCGCCATATATGGCCATATGGGAGGCAGTGTAATTATAGGTAAGCCGATCCATGAACTTAGGGCGGTTTGCAAGAACTATGTCATTCTTGGTGAAGCATTCTTCAACAACAGATGGAGAAGACACAACAACAACAGGAGGCCAGAACCCGAACTTCAGAAATAAAATTGGACCATATTGGGATGATAGAGCAGACAGTGCTCGGTGAAGCGAACTCTTGATCAGGTGAAGATGACCAATTATAGGAATAGAGAAAGGAGTAGGTGGTGATCTGGGGTTACTGTGAAAGAAATATTTCAATATTAGGGGAACAGACAGTAAGAGAGCAACATAGAACTCTGGGTTTTCCATAGTGAAGCAAAAGCTAATAGTAAGAGTGTGTTTTGTACGTGATTGTGTGTGAAAGAAAGATGTATACTTCACTAAATCAGGAAGAGTTGATTGCTGTCTTCAGTAGGCAGGCAATGGGTTTTTCCACCTCTAGGAGTTCAATAATATTAAAAGTTTAAAACCAAAGACCAGCTCACTTCCTTCCTGCTACAAGTCGATGTGAGGTAATACAAAAGCCTTATTCCAATATATGATGGAGTATTATAAACTTAAATTTAAATAAGATTAAGGAGTAAATAACATGTGTCTAGTGGCAATCCACCTGGTTTGGTGGACGGATTTGAGACACAAATCATTTCCTAATAACAATTACAAATAAATCATATAGTTTAAATAAGTAAAGCAGTAAAACCCACTCCACATTTCTCAACATAAGATGGCCAAATGGAGTAACAGTTTTCCATTGAACTAACCTGAAATCGGGGACAATAAAGACCAAACAAAAGTAATATTGTGGAAAAAGAAGCCAAGATTTCCAAAAGTGCGAGCTAGTACTAATAGTATTCAATATACATTTATATATATTCGCTATAAAATTACTCACTCTATTTAAATTACAAAATTCTAAAGAAACACATAAAAGTTGAGATTAGACAAAGGGTGCAATTCTCGAGGATATCTCACCACTACACAACTTTCACCCATCATTGACAAAATGCATAGACAGAGGAACCAAATAGCAGCAACTCTGTTCTTCATTTTTCAAATTTCTCTCTCCTCCCCTGCCTTCTTGAACAAAAAATCAATTAATTGAAAGACATCCAACATATATAAATATATATATATATATATATATATATCTTAAATTAACGGTTGTGAAGAGGATCTGAGGCATTTGGCACCCTTCTTTTGCTTGTGAAAAACTCATCCAAAGAATGTGCTACCCTTTGCTGCTGCTGCTCTTGTTCCTGCGTCCTCTGTTTCATTTCTGATACTCCTTCTTCTTGTTCATGCCAATGAGAGAAATGGAACTCTTATTTTCGAACAAAGACAGCTGCTTTGTGCCCTCTGCAGAAACCATCAAGGAGAGAAAAACCAAGAACATTAGCTTCTGCACCAACCCCACTTGCATGTTTGGAGAGAAAACAGAACAGAGTGGAGAATAAGAGAGAAAAGGGAAGAAATGGGGAATTGAAAAGGGTGGGAAATGTGATTGAGCCCATATATCCTGCGGAAGTGGTTAGTATGAAGTTTATTTTGAGATAAGTTGGTGATTGGTAATAGAATCTTGTGACACGCAGTGAGATTGTATCGTGTCGAATATTACATTAGTAATCGATTAACTTACTAAAAAAATAACTTCACGCTTCTTAGGATCCATACCTTTTTACGATGGGGACTCTTTTTGGGTTTACTTGTAAAGAATGATAGGTTCAAGATAATCTTTATATCTGTATAATATATATTATATATTGTGAAATTTCACAATATATATATGTGTATATGTAAATATTATGTGATTTTTTTATATGATAATAATATTATTTTTTACTTTATGGGAATTTTTTTATGCTTCACGGGAACTTTTTTTTTTCCTTGAATATGTACTGCTTTTAGTCCCTAAAATAAGATCACACCGTGGCCAAGTTAGGGTAGTATGGATGAAAATCTTGGATGTTCTGCTTTATCCTTTTGTGGATTGTGTTTGTCTGCTTTGGAAGCTACTTAAGTTTGCTTTTTTGTAGTAGCTGCTCCCTTCTTCTGATGGGCTACAAAATTCTGGCACTAATTTACACCTACGTATATAATACTCCCTCTGTCCGCGAAAGAGATTTATTTTATTTTCTTTGTCCATCTCAAAATGAAAGTATGCACAAAATAAAGTAATATCAACATTTTTTTTTAGAAAATACTCTGTTTGTTCTAAAATTAGAAATATATTTTATATTTAGAATTTAGAATTTAGAATTTAGAATTTAGAATTTAGAATTAATTCATTAAATTTTAAAATTTAAAATTGATACTATTAATCTAATGAAGAATCTTCACGTCATCCTGTCACTTAAGACGTCCCGATCACTCAAGACAAGAACACGATCAACACTTAAGAGCTTGACTGGCTTCAATCGGGGGGATAAGCTTCGCGTGAAAGTCGATCTGAGTGTTCACAAGAGTTAACAATGGAGGATAATAATCTCTAGTGTATTGAGAGAGATGAAATATTTAGTTGTGAGTATGTACCTTTTTCTTGAAGATTTTCTTGCTATGTTATGCTCCCTAGCCCGGTTTACCGTGCCACCCACTACCTCTGACACAGCCCACTGATCTGATGGTTTCTGCCGACTGGGCACAGTCCACCCACTAACTGTGGTCACTGTTTGCTACCGCCGGCTGTCCAAGAATCTCATCCACATTAATGCATGACAGATATCACAGTCAACCATCATGCTTTTTCATCATTATCGGTCAAAGATGGAGATATTTAATATCATGCTTCAGAATCGACCAAGAAAAGTCAAGAAGTCGATGGTATCGCCAGCGACATGAAGACAACGATCTTGGAAGTTATCAGGATCGTAGTGTTTTCCAAACAAAGAAAGAACTGATGGAGTACATACAGAGATACTGGACAGCTTCTGAAGAATAAGGCTAAAGTGATTAAGCATTGGGTTAGTCCATTGATGATAAGTGAACGGGAGATCACAAGGAGAAAGCGAGCTGGACATGCCACAAATCTGAAGTGTCTTGTTATTCAGAAGAGGCCAGAGCAAGGAATCGAGCCTTCAGTATTTGAGAGCTGCTGAGGCAAACAGAAGTGTTGAAGCATTGCACAAAAGAAGGAAGAGGTGTTCTACATTGAAGATCAAATCAACACTCTTCAAGATCGTAGTGTTATCTCTACCGGTCAACAAGACACTACGATCAAGTCCATGAAGACATGCATCAGAATCGTAGAGTTCGAATAGCTGAAGACCAAGCATTGGCAACCTGTTCAATCGAAGGGTAATATTTGGACAAGAGCTCATTGAGAGCATCGATGCAAGGACAACCTCTGATCGAGAAATCAGAAGAAGGAAATAAATTCTTTGACCTGCCCAAGACATTAAAGTGACATATCTGACAGGGTTGGTGAAACAGCAGACTGTAGTGTCAAAAAGTCAGAAAAAGATGTCATGTCACATCTACAGTCTGCACCAAATAACTCGAGATCTGCGAAGAAATTTGAATAACTTTCAACGGCTACTTTCAAACGGGAAGATTGGGAAGCAGTATAAATAAACAGAGCTTCAAAGATCAAGAGCTGCTGATGATTATGTAGTTGCAGAATCGTTGAGTTGGTGAATGCTATTGTTGACTCTACGAGTTCCACCAAAGATCAATAGAATAAGTCTCAGTGACAGTGAGACTATCAAGGTGGAAGTGAATCAGCTTTGAAGAAGGAATCAAACAGATAGAAGCTTCACTTAACAAAGATGAGAATGCCATCAAGATGGCAAATGACAAGTGAGAGCCGAAGGCCAAGAAGATAGCATTTAGAAAGTGGCTAAGTCTGAAAGAAGATCAAGAGAGCCACTCTACGAATCACCACGAACCGAAAAGCTAAAAGTGAACAAGTGCGAACCATATACGCAAAGTATTCAAGAAGGGTTCAGGGGATTGCTAAGTGCCGGACAAAGTCTATTAAAAGCACGAGACTTACCAAACCCAGGATGGTGATCTTTGCATAAATTGATACCGGATGAAGATGAGCGAAAACAAAGTGAAGATCACCAAGCACCAAAGAAGATGTGATCCGGACTTGAAGTTTGAAAGCAAAAGGATCACACTAAGTTCTTAAAGTACAAAAGATGTTCGGAGCCTAATGACATCTTAGCATTTCAACAAACACCAACAACAAAAACAACTAAAACAACAAGAAGCCGGGGCTGAGGGTCTTTGTCCGAGGGACAAAATGAAGTTCAAGCTTCTTTGGGCTTGAAGAGTTCTAGGGAACTAGAGAAGTTCCAAGGTCATTGGCCTTGAAGAGTTCTTAGTGAATCAAGTCCCAAGGTCACTGGCTTGAAGGAATCTTAGTGATTCGAGTCTTGCCTTTCCTTAGTGGAAATCTCATTAGTTGAAAGCGGAAGAGTGGATTAGGAGCTTGAGTCTCTCGAACCACTTAAAACCCTTGTGTCTTTTATTTTATGTCATTTACATTATGTACATTAACTGCTATAACTGCTATGTATGTTTTAACTACTTACTACTGAAGTAACTCTACGAACAATGTATGTGTGATTATGAATATGTCAATGAAGGGAATCTTTTACTTATTATGTTGTGCTTGAAAAGATTCTTAAGTTTGTCATGAGCTACTTAATGAGCAATACAACTTAATAGAGTAAAAGTATTTTGAAATTCTAAAGATCTATTCAACCCCCCCTTCTAGATCTATATTATGCCTACTAGGAACTAACAGAATATATTATATTCTATTATGCATAGTATTTTGCATAGTAAAATCTTTTTATATAAAACAGAATACTTTTATAAAGTTATTCGTTTTATTAGATTATAAATAGAATATATTATATTTTATTTAAAAGATTTTGTTTTATTAGAATATTTTATAGTAAACCAATCTGGACCGTCCAGTTTAAAAGTAAATCAATATGGACCATTCAGAATTGAATTACTATTTAGTCCATTCTCCTATAAATAGAAGCTCATTCCTTCATTATTTCTTACGAATTCAATTTGAAACTCTAAAGAGAAAACTATAGAGAGAAAGAAGAAAAGTATTCGCTACTTCATTACTCCTATATCCGGTTGTTCTAAGGTAAGGGTATTATTTCTTTCATATTCATGAAGAGAACTTCATTATTCCATTCTTTATTATTCATTGGAATAACTTTGTATCTGTGATCACCCTATATTTGGTGAAATTCTTACATTATTCCAATCTTTATTATTATGTTGGAATAACTTTGCCTACATCTGAACTATCGCATACACGGGTGAAATTCTTCTCATTATTCTATTCTTTATTATTCTATTGAACATCATCACATGCATGCGTTTCGCATGACTGATTCCGTTATTTATTATTCTCATTGGAACATCCTGCTTCGGTGCAATTTACTTTGACACAGTTCCGTTATTTATTATTCTATTATAATATTTTGTCTGTGCGTTTACGCATGACTTGATTCCGTTATTTATTATTTTGTTGGAATAACACATCTGTGCGGTCTATCGCATGCCCGGTGATTTCTTTTATTATTTCATTCTTTATTATACTCAGTCGGTTAAAGTTTTGACTTCTATACTCCTTGAAATTAGTGAAATATCCTTTATATTTGCGCTTCATCCAGTATCTTTTCATGAAAATATTCTTCTGAGCATTCTTGAATTTTACTCTACAAAGAAGTATTATGTTGACAATTTGGACGTTATTAGTTCCTGGATAAATTAATTCTTGAACTTGTTTTATTGAATTCTTATATCATTGTCATCATCCTCATGTTTATATTATGTTGAAAGTCATCTGTGGCTTGTAGTGCATAGATGGACTTGGTATGATTATGACCAGGGATTAATCGGTATAATCATGACCGTAATGTTACAAATGATGTGGTAAAAGTCCTCATTGGCCCGTAGTGCATTGATGGACAGTTGTTGGCATGATCATGACCATTGATGAATACATGAATATCCTTGGTCCGTAGTGCATGGATAATTTGTGGTTGTGATACTAATGAATATCCTTGGCCGTAGTGCAGGGATGATGTGGATTATTTATTAAGTCGAGTCCCAAAGAATAAAAGTGATGAAAACCTTTTAAATCATAAAAGATAGTAGATTTTATTCTCTACTTGACTCTTTTAATGGATTGCTTGTTCACCGCAGCTTAAACTTGATGTTTGTTATATTGTATCAGTTTAACACTGTTGAAGGCTAACGATAATTTATTCTATATTATCTTAGTCATAATATTTCTTACTGGGTTAGTTGACCTCACCCTTTACTTTTATTGTTCTCTTCAAGAAATGAGAACGTAGCAGGGACTAGTCGGGGAACGGAGTGACGGTCCAGATAATAGCATTAGTAGTCCTCATTATTTTGTTAAATAATGTGATAATAAATGTAATGAGGACTCAATTGAGTGTGGATATTTTCTAGATGACAATATTTGCATTAAAACTCACAGCATCTATTTTGTCGTATTTTATACGACTGTTGTATAATTAAGTTATATTTGAATTTTGTACCATATATTTGGCGACTCAAGATGGGTGATGTATACCTATTTTGGGGGCATCACAGTTGGTATCAAAGCTTAAGGATATGATCCCTGGCTAAGTGTGTGAGACAAGAACTAGGAGGGAGAGACGGGAATTCCTTCACTAGTATGACCTACCTAAGTTTATTTGGTATTTAATTGGTCAGTCAGAGTATAGGGATAATATGTGATATGTTAATTAACCCTTGTTTTATGGCAGTATTTAAAAATGGCATCCGAGAATGTTGAGATTAGCAATGGAGCACAGGAGACCGTTGAGTCTCTACAGATCAATAATCAGGATAATGTGCATCAGGAAGGCGACAATCCTCAGGCAAACAACAACACTAACTAGATGATAAACGATGGAATGTTCAGAGGCTTTATGCAATTCATGCAACATCAGGCAAGAGCGGCTCCTGTACAAAATGCAGGTGGAAACACTAGCAACTCTCGGACGGTTACCGCTAAGCAGTTCAAGGAACTGAGACCACCGGAGTTTTTTGGAGAACCAAAATCACTTAAGGCAGAGACGTAGATAAAGTAGATCTGTAAGATATTTGATGTCCTGGGATGCTCCAAGGAGCAAAAGGTTCCCTTTGCCACCTTCATGTTGCGTGCAGAGGCAGATTACTGATGGGAATCTGTAAAACGTACTCAACCTGCCGCACTAAAGATGACTTGGGAGAAGTTCCAAGAATTGTTCAACGACAAGTACTTTCCCAAAAGTATTCATCACATTAAAGAGGTAGAGTTCATCAAGCTGGAGCAAAACAACATGAACGTGTCGCAGTACGAAGCCAAGTTTGCCGAGTTGTCCAGGTTTGCGTCCCATTTGGTTGATAATGAAGAGAGAATGACGTTAATGTTTCTAAGAGGTTTGAAACCCGAGATACGTCAATATCTTATCTCTCATAAACTTTGTTTGTATTCGGGATGTTGTTAATAGGGCTCAATTATTGGAGCGCTAATGAAATCAACCCAACCAAAAGAGAGCAAAACGTAAAAATGATAATACCGGTGATAATTGATCATCGAAGCGGTGACAATAAGCGTGGAGGGAATCAACATGCCAGAAATGGTAACCACTTCGGTGGTAATCATGGCCAAAACAATAAGAATGGACATTTCAAGAAGAGGAGATTCAACAATGATGGAAAGACGTCAGCACCTACACCCGTTGTTAAGGAAGGAGAACGACCACCTATCATATGCTTCAAATGCGAAGGGGAAGGACACATCAGTCCAAACTGCGCGATGCCGTCCAAAGCATGTTATAATTATGGAAGAGAAGGTCACTTAGCCCGATTTTTTCGTTCACTAAAGACAAGTTCAGCTAGGATGGAGGCACCAAAGGACTTCCCAAAAAAGTCAAAGCCAGTAGTGTAAGGGAGAGCGTTTGTCGTGACCTCCCAGAAAGTAAGGAACCCGAACGAGGTCATCACGGGTAAGCTTATCATAAACTTTAGCGAAGTATGTACCTTATTTGATACCAGTTCTACCCATTCTTTTATTTCTCCTACTTGCGCTAAACGTTTAAATTTGACTCCGGAGAAATTAGACTTTGACTTATTTGTTGAAACTCCGTTGAGAGAAACCTTCATTACATCCACTGTTTATAAGTCTTGTTTGGTTCAAATCGGTATCCTCACATTACCTGTCGATCTTATTTCATTGAAAATACTTGCATTTGACGTAATTATAGGGATTGATTGGTTATCTACTCATCATGCAAAAATTGATTATTTTCGTAAGGTTGTTAGCTTTCATATTCCTAACCAACCTATTATGCGAATTCAAGCAACCAAACCATTAAAATCAATCACTGTCATCTCAAGCCATAAAGCTATTCATTTATTGAAAAATGGATGTTAAGCTTTGTTAGCTCATGTCACGGATCTAAATAAAAATACGTCAGTTTTGAATGATATTTCTATTGTTAATGAATTTTCTGACGTATTCCCTGAAGAACTTCCTGACCTACCCCCAGAGCGTGAAATTGAATTTTGTATCGACCTTGAACCCAGTAGTAAACCCATTTCCAAAGCCCCATATCGAATGGCTCCTATTGAACTTCAGGAGTTAAAGACCCAACTGTAGGAATTGTTAGACATCGGTTTCATTCGTCCTAGTACGTCTCCATGGGGTGCTCCTGTTCTATTCGTGAAGAAGAAAGATGGGAGTATGCGACTTTGTATTGATTATCGGGAGTTGAACTATGTCAATATCAAAAATAGATATCCATTGCCTCTCATTGATGACCTGTTTGACCAGTTGCAAGGCGCCAAATTTTTTCAAAGATTGATCTTCGTTCCGAATATCACCAATTGAAGATTAGAACCGATGACATTCCAAAGACGGCTTTTCGGAACTCCTAATGCGGGCATTATGAATTCCTAGTCATGTCTTTTAGATTAACTAATGCTCCTGCTGCCTTCATGGATATGATGAACCGAGTATTCAAGGAATATTTGGATCACTTTGTGGTCGTCTTTATTGATGACATCCTTATTTATTCCAAAAGCCATGAAGATCATGAGCAACACTTGAGGCTGATACTTCAAAAGCTTCGTGAATATAAGCTTTATACCAAGTTGAAGAAATGCGAGTTTTGGCTTGAGGAAGTAGCATTCCTTGGGCACGTGGTATCAAGTCATGGAATATCTATTGACCCAGCAAAGATTGAAGCTATTCAAAGCTGGGAGCAACCTCAATCAGTGACCTATGTACGTAGCTTTCTTGTCTTAGCTGGTTATTATCGGAGATTCGTAGAAGGGTTTTCTCGAATCACAATTCCCTTAACTCAGCTGACTCGGAAAGATACAAAATTCCGTTGGAACGAGGAATGTGAGAAGAGTTTTCAAGAACTCAAGAGAAGACTCATTTCAGCACCAGTTCTGACAATACCATCTGGCTTGGAGGGATTTGTCATCTACAGTGATACTTCAGGCAAAGGGTTAAAATGTGTTCTCATGCAACATGGGAAAGTCATAGCCTATGCCTCTCGACAACTCAAAGAATATAAGAGGAATTATCCTACTCATGATCTAGAGTTGGCAGCTGTTGTCTTCGCACTTAAAATTTGGAGGCATTACTTGTATGGGGAGAAAGTGGAGATCTTTACGGATCATAAAAGCCTCAAATATTTTTTCACTCAAAAGGAAATCAACATGCGACAGCGATGTTGGCTTGAACTGTTGAAAGATTATGATCATACCATCCAATACCATTCTGGAAAAGCAAACGTGGTAGCTAACGCATTGAGTAGAAGATCATATGCGGGTATGAGTGCGATATTGTCAACGTAGAGGCCCATTTTGTATGACTTACAAAGGATGGAGATAGAGATAAAGACTCCAGGGATCCACGTGATGATGGCGAATATACGAGTAGAATCGACTTTAATCGATAAAGTTAAAGCTGCTCAAGCTACAGACCTGGAGTTAATGCATATGAGGAAGAAAGTACAAGAAGGTGTTATGCCGGAAGCAAGAATCGATGAAGAAGGAATACTTTGAGTCAACTCCAGACTTTGTGTTCCTAACGATCCTGAGTTAAAGTATAAAATCATGATGGAGGCGCACAACACACGGTTTTCAATCCATCCTGGGAGTACCAAAATGTATCATGATCTTCGACATACATTTTGGTGGGGCAATATGAAGAAAGAGATAGCGCTATTTATTTCAAGGTGTTTAACTTGTCAACGAGTCAAGGCAGAGCATCAAGTACCAAAAGGTCCATTGCAACCACTTGAAATTCCAGAATGGAAGTGGGAGCACATTACCATGGATTTTATTACTGGTCTTCCCAAGGTTTCTCAAGGCATAGATGCAATTTGGGTCATTTTTGATTGATTGACCAAGTCTGCTCATTTCTTACCAATACGAGAAACTTATACACTTGAACGTCTTGCTCGTATGTACATAAACGAGATTGTAAGACTGCATGGTATGCCAGTATCCATAGTTTCTGATCGAGACCCAAGATTCACTTCACGATTTTGGGTTAGTTTACAAAAAGATATGGGCACAGATTTATGATTTTGTTCGGCATATCATCCTCAGACGGACGGATAATCAGAGAGGACTATTCAAACTCTTGAAGATTTATTAAGACTCTGTGTCATTGACTTCAAGGGAAGTTGGGACAAGTTCTTGCCATTGATGGAGTTTTCTTACAACAACAGTTATCAAACAAGTATTGGCATGGCTCCATTCGAGGCATTGTATGGAAGAAAGTGTCATTCTCTAGTATGTTGGGATGAGGTGGCTGAAGCAATATTGCTCGGACCGAAGTTGGTACGTATAACTATAGAAAAGATTCAAACGATCCGACAACGTATAAAAACCTCACAAGACCGAAAAAAGAGTTATGCTGATCTTCATCGAAAGGACGTGGAATTCGATATTGGAGATCATGTGTTGTTACGTGTTGCTCCATGGAAAGGAGTTACAAGATTTGGAAAGAGAGGAAAGCTCAATCCTCGATTCATTGGCCCATTTTTAATCCTCGATCGAGTAGGGACTGTAGCCTATAGACTCGCTTTACCGCCAAGTATGTCTCGTGTTCATAACGTTTTTCATATATCCACGTTACGTAAATATGTGAAAGACTCGAACCACATTATTGAGTTAGAACCAGATGAAATAGCGGAAGATTTAACGTATGAAGAGGTTCATGTTCAAATCTTGGATAAGAACAGGTGTTTAGATGAACATGACCAACTGGTGAATATCTTTGGCCTGTAGTGCAAAGATGAATATTTGATTCCAGATATATATTGATTGATGTTACAGGGATAAAATATCGACGATGGACTTTTAAATTCATATATAGAAGATAATAGTTTGCATTCTCTACTTAACTCTTCTAATGAATTATTATTTCCGTTGCGAAGATTGATTTAAAACTGGTTGTCTATTGTATTCTATTAGATTTTTCCCTGTTGAAGACTAACGATAATTTGTTGTATATTATCTTAGTCATAATATTCTTTACTGGGCTAGTTGAGCTCACCCTTTTCCTTGTTGTTCCATTTTTCTTCTCAGGAGGTGAGAATGTAGCGAGTACTAGTCGGGGTATGGAATGAAGTAACTAGAGAAAGTTGTTTAGTAGTTCTCACCATTTTTGTAAAATAATGTATAAATAATTGTGATGAGGATTTATTTGGGTATGTATATTGTCTAGAAGACAATAATTGTATTTAAACTCACAGTTTATATGTTGTAATAATAAAGTTGTAGTTATTTCTGTACCATGTATTTGGCGACTCAGAATGGGTTGGATGGAATGAACCTATTTTGGGGGCGTCACAACATCCTTCATAATGGGGTTTAGCCTTCTTTGCTGCTCAATGGTTGGTTTTACCCCCTCTTCCAATAAGATCTTATGCATACAGAATGATGGACTAATTCCTCGAATATTCGCTATAGTCCACCCATTAGCTATTTTGAACTCTCGCAATACCCTTTTCCAGCTTCTCCTTTTGCATGTCAGTTAACTCTGTCGAAACAATGACTGGTAGGGTAGCATCTTTTCCCAAGTAAGCATACTGCAAATGAGATGGTAGCGGTTTTAATTCCAACACCGGTGGCTCTTCTATTGAGGGTTTGAACTTTTTACCTTCCGTTTCGGGCCTTTCAAGGGTGTAGAATGGGTGATTACTTTTCCGGATGAAAGATGGTGTCTCTAGCCATTTGACATACTCAATGTCATCTTCAATACTATTTTTGTCCATCCCGAGCAAAATGGATTCTAGCGGGTCCTCTGAATAATTTCCACGGAACTTGTGATTAACTAATTCATCCATGATATCCACCGGCATACATTCACCTTTTTCTTTCGGATAAGACATCAACTTAAATACATTAAAGGTGACCTGTTAATCTTCAACTCGCATCGTTAATTCACCTTTTTGCACGTCAATCAATGTTCTCCCCATTGCTAAGAATGGTCGCCCGAGAATAATTGGAATTCGCTATCTACTTCACAATCCAAGATAAAGAAATCCGCGGGGAAGATGAATTTATCCACTTTGACTAACACGTCTTCAACTATACCTCGTGGATATGTAACGGAGCGATCCGCCAACTGCAAACTGACATTCGTCGATTTTGGTGCTTGAAGTCCAAATTGACTGTAGACGGATAGTGGCATCAAGTTTATATTGTACCCTATATCACATAGTGCTCGTCCCGAAAACTGATTTCCAATTTCACATGGAATAGTAAAACTACCTGGATCCTTGAGCTTCGACGGTAACTTATTTTGAATAATTGCGCTTCACTCTTCGGTCAACGCCACTGTCTCAAACTCACCCAATTTCCTCTTTTTCGACAAAACTTCCTTCATTAACTTGGTGTAACTCGGCATTTATTCCAAGGCTTCTGCGAATGGGATGTTGATATTCAGTTTTTTGGAAATATCCAAAAATCTTGAAAACTGGTTATCTAACTTGGATTTCTGAAACCTCTGCGGATACGGTATGGGAGGCATTATGATGGTTGGTTCCGGTGCTTTCTGCTCTATGGTCTCATCTTGACGTTTTCCAGTTTCCACAGGTTCCTCTGTTTCACCTATTGCGTTGTCCCTCTTTTCCTTATCATTGACTGTCTCTTGCAAATTCTTTGCACTACGTAAAGTCACAGCCTTGCAATGCTCATCTCTGCCCGGATTTATCTCTGTATCACTAGGGAGTGTTCCATGTGGACAGTTATTCAACGCATGTGCTATCTGCCCCATTTGATTTTCCAAATTCTTTATCGAAGCACCTTGCCTTTTCACATTAATATCTACTTAATTCAATAACTTTTCTTGTTCACCGATCCTTTTGTCAGTAGCTAAAATGAATTTTTCCAAAGCTTCTTCCAAACTTGAATTCCTCTCTGGCTGTTGTGGAGTCTGATTTTGAAATCCGGATGTGTTTTGTTGTCTAGGTGTTTGAGCTTGATTGTTACTCCATGAAAATCCCGGGTGATTTCTCCAACCTAGGTTATATGCATTTTGATTCGGATACGGTTGGGTTGATCGACTATAGCTCCCTACGAACTGAGCTGATTCAGAATTGATGGCACATTGATCTGTAGCATGACTACCAGCACATAACTCACAAACCATTGCTACTTGCTGCGTGGATGGTGGAGTCCATGTTTCCATTTTCTTAGCTATTGCGGACACCTGTGCTGCCAATGCTGTCACTATATCCACTTCAAATTTTCTCGGTGTTTTCAGAGGGTTAGACCTAGTCATGGGCCACTGATAGTTGTTGTTGGCCATCGTTTCTAGCAGTTGATAAGCCTCATCAAAATTCTTAGACATGATCGTTCCACCTGCTGCTGCATCAATACTGACTCTTGTGGATGCGTGCAATCCATCACAAAATATCCCAACCTGCATCCACTGTGGAATTCCGTGATGTGGGCATTTCTGGAGCATATCCTTGAATCTTTCCCACGCCTCATATAACGTTTCTGAGTCGAACTGTGTGAAGGTATGAATATCGTTCTGTAGTTTTTCCGACTTCGCTAGTGGGAAAAACTTAGCTTGAAATTTTTGAGCTAAGTCGTCCCAAGCTGTGATTGAACCAGGTGGCAAAGAATGTAACCAACTTCGAGCTTTATCTTTCAACGTAAACGGAAACATCCTCAACCTTATAGCATCTTCTGATACATTGTTGAACTTGAATGTGTCGCACACTTCCAAGAAACTCAAGATGTGCTAATTAGGATCATCTATCGAACTACCCCCAAACTGACATGTATTCTGGAGCATCTGAATTGTTCCCGGTTTTATCTCGAAACTGTTTGCATTGATTGTTGGCCTCCTAATACTCGACTGTATATCTGTAACATTTGGCATGGCATAATCCCTAAGTGATTTTTGTTCGTCCCCTGCCATGTTCACTGGTATTTCTTGTTCTGCCAGATCTTCTTCCACAGGTGACACCGCACTAGTCAACTGCAATTTCTAGAACTTCCTTTCGATATCGTCTATATAAGGAAAAAGTTCTTTTTTAGCCCTTGATCTAGTGTGCATACACTCACAAAGAATTCCTACAAATACAAGAAGAAAAATAAATAATGTTTAAATTAAGACCGAATTGATTATAACTAATATGGAATTAATATTAATAAAGAATTCCCTGGCAACGGCGCCAAAAACTTGTTGGTTGATTTCTCAATCAATGAATTTGTGCAAGGGTACATAGTCAACAAGTAATAAAGTGATAAGATAGAGTGTCGATCCCACAGAGAATTCTAATCAATAAATTCCAACTACTAGCACTATATCAATCCAATTTTATTTAAACAACCATAAACGTGATTTTTCAAAATAATAAAACTAAATTAAGCAAGTAAAATAAATTATTCTAGAATAAATCAAATAAATAAAACTAAGATTTTAACGAATGAATTCAGATAAATAAGGATTAAGACTCCAATATCCCCAATTATGAACTATAAACCAATTATCCCAATTATTATGCCTACTGAATTGTTAACAGGAATTCCCAGTGTCAAAAGCCCTTTTCCAAGTGATCAATTTACTTCTATTTAATCCTATTAATCTTGCTATATTCCTATGCAAAATGTGACGCCCCCAAAACAGGTATACATCACCCATCTTGAGTCGCCAGATACATGGTACAGAACTCAACTACAAACTTAATTATACAATAATCGTGTAAAATACGACAAAACATAGCTGAGAGTTTAAATAAGAATATTGTCATCTAGACAATATCCGCACTCAATGGAGTCCTCATTACATTTATTGTCACACTATTTTACAGAATAATGAGGACTACTAAAACAACCATCTGGACCGTCAATCCGTTCCCCGACTCGTCCAAGCTATATTCTCATTTCCTGAAGAGAATAGTGAAAAAAATGATGAACTCAACTAGCCCAGTAAGAAATATTATGACTAAGATAATGCAGAATAAATTATCCTTAGCCTTCAACAGTATAACAACTGATAGAATACAATAGACAACAAGTTTTAGATCAACAATCGCAATGAATAATCAATCCATTAGAAGAGTCAGTAGAGCATGATATCTACTATCTTCTATGATTTAAAAAGTTTTTCATCAACTTTATCCTTGTAATACCCATTAACAGTTCTTTGTTATACCCAAGACAAAAAGAACTATCATCACCTGTCTTCACCTGAACCACCAAAGATTATAGTTAAATCCACAATTCATATTTATAATCATGTGAATCAACAGTTTCTCCTTGCCACAAAGGCTTAATAGAACGTTTACTCAATATCCTTACCCCAAAGGCTAAAGATATTCAAGTGTAATAACAATGATCATACCAATCAGTTGTCTACCTTTGCACTACGGGCCAAAGATATTAAACTATAAAATCAATGGTTATGATCATACCAATCAATTATCTATCAGTGCACTACGACCAAAGACATTCAACTGTTAACTAATGGTCATGATCCTGCCAATCACATCATCGAATTATCCATGCACTACGGGCCAAGGATATTCGTTATTATCACCAAAGATGGTTATGATCATGTCATACACTGTCCATCTTTGCACGTAAGCCAAAGATATACAACTATAAAACCAATAATCAATCATCCATCTTTGCAAGTAAGCCAAAATATACAATCAGAAAACCAATAATCAACGATCCATCTATGCACGTAAGCCAAAGATATACAATCAAAAACCAATAATCAACAGTCCATCTATGCACGTAAGCCAAAGATGACTTTCATCACAATATAAGCATGAGGATGATGACAATGATAAAAGCATTAATCAAACGAAATCAAGGATAAATATTAAAGACTTTAAATTTATCCGGGGTTTAAAAATATCCAAATTGTCAACATGATACTGCTTTGTGGAGTAAAATTCAAGAATAATATTCATGTACCAAAAATAATTTGGACAGAAAAGGAATATATTTTAAGGGTAAATAGTACCCTGTGAATAGTACTTCGGGAATAGTACTTCGTGAATAGTACCCCGACATGAAAAATACCCCAAATACCCGACTGAATTATACTAGAGTGAATAGTAATTGGGTGAATAGTAACCCATGAATAGTAACTCGTGAATAGTACTCTGTCATGAAAAGCGCCTCGAATACCCGAGTGAATAATACTAGAGTGAATAGTAACCAGGTGAATAGTAACCCATGAATAGTAACTCGTAAAAAACCCCCAAAGAAAATGATATTCCATGACGAGTACAAAAGAAATGATATCTCATACGAGTATAAAAGAATATACGAAACTGCAAATGGATTTTCACCCGCCATGCGGTAATCCACGTAGACAGATCATTTCCATGATTTAATAAGGAATGAATACAATGGATCATTCACCATGCATGCGGTAATCCATATAGACAGGTTATTCCAACAGAATAATAAAGAATAGAATAACAGAAGAATTCACCATGCATGTGATAGACCGCACAGACAGGTTATTCCCAACAGAATAATAAAGAATGGAACTAGGTAAATGCGTAATTACGCATGACATGTGATATTCCAATGTAATAATAAATAATGGAACCGGATCATGCGAAATCCGTAGATGTGATATATTCGATAGAATAATAAAGAATGGAATAACAGAAAAATTTCACCATGTATGTGGTACTTCGCATAGACAGGTTATTCCAACATAATAATAAAGAATGGAATAACAATATCTCTCTTCATGAATACGAAAGAATAATACCCCTTACTTCAAAAGAAGACTGGATACTGGAATAGGGAGGTAGCAGACTTCTCTTCTTCTTTCTCTCTATAATAATTGATCTATAAATTTAGTGAATTTGTGAAAAATAATGAAGGAATGAGCTTCTATTTATAGGAAAATATAGTTTCGATAATTGCACGTTTTGGGACTCGAAATATTACAGTATAATACCTTCCTCTTTTTCTTCATTTTTAATTTAGTTATGCAAGTATTATCAAACTTGCATCATCTCCCCTAATAATAAATCATGTGAATCAATAGTAAATCATGAGAATCAATAGTTCTAGACATGTGAAAATATGAATTACAGTATAATACCTCCATCTATACCTCCATTTTTAACTTAGTCATGCAAGTATTATCAATCATGCAACAACTCCCCTAATATTAAATGAATATGAATCAATAGTATACACATGTGAATAAATAGTTATAATCATGTGAATCAATAGCAATTAATTGCTCATTTATCCGGTTAATTAACCGATTGATTAATATAACCTCTAGACATCAATTATTATCGAAATAAATGTCGATTTTCACTAACACTAATAATTCCAACGTAATGGAACTATCAATTTCGATTTTAATCAACACGAACTTATTCATCATTAATATTATAATTCACAATATTTAACAACCAAGTCGTTCCCAGGAAAGAGGGGGCTTTCCGATAAGGATTTCTCCTTATTGGCGAGCAATTAGGTGACCAAACCTCTCCTTGACAGAACTTCTAGACATTGTCAATATTGCAAATAATAATATGAATAACTTTATCGTCTCAATTATTGATTTAATAATATAACATATTATGCGAGATGATCTTGTGACAATAATTGAATCAATAATACGAGAGATATGATGCGTGATTACTCTAGCAATAATTGAGTATAACCGGTGACTTATAACGTAAGCATCAATAATCAATACCGTGTGCTACTACTTATGCCACGCCAGACATCGCATGTACTTTTACTACCGGAGTAGTTCAACGGTTTTAACGGTAACACTTTTCGGCGTTATTTTTATAAAATGATAATTACATCATTTTCTAACTACTACAATAATACTTCCGTAGGGGTCCACTTAATGATTGTCTTCGTCATCATGGATATTCCCCGACAAAAAGAATATTTTATATCAACTTGCTTACTTTGCAAAAATTTTAAATATCACCCTTAACTTTAACCTTTATCAATTTAACCATTTACTAAATAACATAATAATTATAAGAAAATTGAATACTTTCATTTCATAAAATTCGGGATCTCACGCAAAACAATTAAATTAAACGCATTAAATTCCAATTCCCATCGTGTTATATGTAGTGAACAGATATTTCCATTCCATTCACAACCCTAATTATTCATCATGAAAATAATTAAGAATACATGTTATCATGCCCAGTTCTAACCCAAGATCTCCTCTTCCAATTCCTTCTAAAGTAACAAGGTAATTATTGGCCAAATAATTAATCAATAAGCACAAGACAAGATAAACAATTCACTTTGACATAAATAATTGGAATAAATCGAATAACTAATTCATAGACATAAAAGGTTCAATTGGAATCTTAATTAAAGAATTAGTTTATAATAGAAATTAAAACCAACAATCCTTTGAAAATCATCCTTAAAGAATTACACAAATTAAAAAAATTAGGAGAAGAAGAAAACTCTAGAGCCAATCCTTCAATCTTCAAGTAATCCCTTGTTTAGTCTTCAAATGTGGTAGATCCCCCTTTTAATTCAGCAAAATAACCTTTATATACTTTCCTCCCCCAACCACAATCCTTCTTCCAATCAACTTATCAATTGATTTCCTTCTCCAAGTCAACTTCACCCACGCACAAAAATTAATCAATCATGAAATCGGCCTCAAATACCTTTGCCATTTGAAGAATGTACTAGATAGAGCGCCCCAGCACTGAACTTCAATGTATTTACCAAATTGCCATTTTCAGCTCAAAATTCCCCAATTGCCCCTTCAGCTCCCGAATCTGCAAAATAACACATAAACACAATAAAAATACTTCTAAAAGACTCGAGACTACACAAATTTAAGCCCAAGTATATCCAATTCATGGATATATTACCCAATCATCAAGTGCCTATCGAGTCAAGTCAAGAATCGCAGTCAGCTCTCAAAATCGCGGAGTCTGCAAAACAAGCAAGTAGAGATCGTAGTCTATCAGAGCTTAAGACAAGTCTTAGTGTTCTTTTCGATCAAGGCTAAATTAAGCATGAACATGTCAAGACAAAACGATCGTAATGTCTCTCCTGTCAACAAATGAAGAATGGCTTATAGACGTTGAGATTTTGGGAATCTCAATGATACAACACTCATCCTTAGTATGTATCGAAGAAGCGTATAGAAGAAGTTAAGGAAAGAACTGCATGCCTGCTGAAAACACCTTATCAGGTGTTAGGTGAGGTAGCAATCTGCACAAACGATTATACTTGAGACGGTTGAACAAAAGATTTCCAGGAAGTCAACATCGGTGCTCAGAAAATGTCTGATGCATTTAATACTACAACAGATGCTTTCAACGGACACATTTCAAAGGCTCCTTTATAAGGAAATCAAACATAGATGAAATAAGCAAGCAAGTACACAATAAAAGCTCAAGAACACTCAATGTTCAAACTCTACGATCTAGAAAGAAAAGCTTGCTCTACTACTCAGTTCTTTCGAATGTATGCTTAAATGCAACTGAGTAGCACAACACAAGAACTCAAATCTCATGAACTGTATTCCAAGTCTGCTGGACTTGTAGAGTTCTAAGTGAACTAAAGAAGTTCCAAGACTTCTGGCCTTGAAGGAATCTAAGTGATTCAAAGATTGTAAAGATATCTTTAGTGGATTTTCTACTCGTGGAGTAGAAGAGTGGACTAGGAGCTTTGAGTGCTCTGAACCACTTAAAATCGCCAGTGTTCTATATATACCGCTATATCTCGTTATAACCGCTATCACCTATAAAATTGGTTTATCTTAAAGGGAACAAACAAATCATATATTCCGTTGTGGTTAATTTATTAACAAATCTGACAAGTATTTTGAAAAGGAAAAAATTTAAAATATCTATTCAACCCCCCCTTCTAGATAACTATTGTGTCTCTGGGAACTAATATTGAGGTCCTTCTTTACCCCTTTGAAAATACTTTTTCTCTATGCACCTTAGGAGTTTCGTGTGACTGTCTCCAATGCGACTTTTCATGTCTATGAACCGTCTTTTCACCATCCTAAATTGATCACCTTGAAAGTTGCTTTACACTTTTTGAAGTTGCATAATTACGATAGCTCTCATAATCTTTCTCTCATGTTCTCTTCCATTCATCATCGAAAGAATCCATACGAACTCTTGGTTTCTATTTTAATGACTCCTCATAGCCAAACATGTTTGTTGCAAGACAAAAGTTAGTAGATAAATTTTTTCTCACACACTCCCTTACGTGTTTCGCTCAAACAATGATGAAACTCTCAGTATATGCACTTTCGATGAGCTTTTACCTCAATTGATCTTACTACTTTTGCTTTTACCACTCAATATTCCCTCTTATATGTTCTTTTTTTGAATTCACTAAACAATATCACAGTTTTACTATTCAACTCAACTAGAATTTATCAAGAACACAATATAGAAGGTATGACTATCGGAATACCAATCAAAAATTACGGGATGATCGCCTTTTACTCCTCTTGTAAGCCTTTTAAATTTTTTGTGTAGGCTTTATCGGAATTGATGATTGTTGCTCAAATTATTGTTGCGGAATTCGTTAGCAAATAATCGAAACAAACTGAAAATTTTTATTTACTTTTTTTCCTCACATTTTTTTATTTACTTTTTTTTTGTCGGAATTGATGATTTTTTTCGATTCTCCCCCAATATATATTCAAAAAAAAAATAAAGATAAGTAACTCGCTAGAAAGGCTTAAATTTGATACCAAATGACAAACTCTACGACACACTTATTAATAGAGGAACATCTCTTTTATTGAATTCCCTTGAATAATTATGTAGGATTCTAATTCATAACTCTTGAATGAGAGAACTATCATGCTATAAATAAGGGATGTTCCAGCACATTTAAGGTACATAACTTTTACTCCCATAATAATTTTCTATCCTCATATATACGTTCTAACTTAAGTATCAGAGAGTTCTCCTTGAGTCCCCCAATACTCTGCGAGTAAAATTATGATATTACTCATTATTAATAGAGATTTAAAAATAACATCTGACAAGTCGCTATTGGTGAATTATTTTTACCCATATCACTATTAGGAGTGAGCAAAAAATGGATAAAACAGAATTACCGAACAAAACAGAATTTTTTTAACCGAATTATTTCGGTTATTCATTTTTTTTTCTTCTAATTTCGGTTATATCCGATTTTTTGTTTAGTATTCGGTTTCGGGAGTAAAAATCAAGCTATTCGGATATCCGAAATTCCAAACAATCGAATTTATTAATTAAAAATAATAATCTTATACTTATTACTATTCTATTCATCCAAGTGGGCCAAGTCTGCTGTGAGCTGTCTATAGACTCTACACTAAAACCCTTTTCATTTCCCTAACACATCTTAGCCTCTCGCCTCTCTCAGCCTTTCGCCTCTCTCATCTCTCATCCCAAATCCCAAATCTCTCAAATTCTCTCTCGCTCTTCGCCTTTTTCTTTCTTTCATCTTAGTCATTTGAATCGGACACTTTCATCTCAAATTACCATTGAATCAGGAAGCATGTGGTGTTTGATCAAGCTGTAGAGGGATTGGATGTGGAGAAGGCCATTGAGAAAGTGGGATCCAGTTCTGGAAGGACTCTTAGATCTGATCCAGTTCTATTTTATGTTTTAGTTGTGGTCTCTTAGATCTGATCCAGTTCTATGTTTTCGTTGTGGTGTTTTGAAATTTAATTGTCATTAATAATTTGGTTTGGTTGGTTGTTCCGTTTTAGATCAGAATCTGTGTATGGGAAATTGAAAGATTATGAACTATAAACCATTTATCCAATTATCCCAATTATTATGCCTATTGAATTGTTAACAGGAATTCCCAGTGTCAAAAGCCCTTTTCCAAGTGATCAATTAACTTCTATTTAATCCAATTAATCTTGCTATATTCCTATGAAAAATGTGACGCCCCCAAAATAGGTATATATCACCCATCTTGAGTCTCCAGATACATGGTATAGAACTCAACTACAAACTTAATTATACAACAGTCGTGTAAAATACGACAAAATATAGCTGAGAGTTTAAATAAGAATATTGTCATCTAGACAATATCCACACTCAATGGAGTCCTCATTACATTTATTGTCACACTATTTTACAGAATAATGAGGACTACTAAAACAACCATCTGGACCGTCAATCCGTTCCCCGACTCGTCCCAGCTATATTCTCATTTCCTGAAGAGAATAGTGAAAAAAATGGTGAACTCAACTAGCCCAGTAAGAAATATTATGACTAAGATAATGCAGAATAAATTATACTTAGCCTTCAACAGTATAACAACTGATAGAATACATTAGACAACAAGTTTTAGATCAACAACTGCAGCGGAATAATCAATCCATTAGAAGAGTCAAGTAGAGCATGATATCTACTATCTTCTATGATTTAAAAAGTTTTTCATCAACTTTATCCTTGTAATACCCATTAACAGTTCTTTGTTATACCCAAGACAAAAAGAACTATCATCACCTGTCTTCACCTGAACCACCAAAGATTATAGTTAAATCCACAATTCATATTTATAATCATGTGAATCAACAGCTTCTCCTTGCCACAAAGGCTTAATAGAACGTTTACTCAATATCCTTACCCCAAAGGCTAAAGATATTCAAGTGTAATAACAATGATCATACCAATCAGTTGTCTACCTTTGCACTACGGGCCAAAGATATTCAACTATAAAATCAATGGTCATGATCACACCAATCAATTATCTGTCAGTGCACTACGGCCAAAGACATTCAACTGTTAACTAATGGTCATGATCCTCGCTTAATCACATCATCGAATTATCCATGCACTACGGGCCAAGGATATTCGTTATTATCACCAAATGGTTATGATCATGTCATACACCGCCCATCTTTGCACGTAAGCCAAAGATATACAACTATAAAACCAATAATCAATCTGTCCCATCTTTGCACGTAAGCCAAAAATATACAATTGTAAAACCAATAATCAACAAATCCATCTATGCATCGTAAGCCAAAGATATACAACAGTAAAACCAATAATCAACAGTCCATCTATGCACGTAAGCCAAAGATGACTTTCATCACAATATAAGCATGAGGATGATGACAATGATAAAAGCATTAATCAAACGAAATCAAGGATAAATATTAAAGACTTTAAATTTATCCGGGGTTTAAAAATATCCAAATTGTCAACATGATACTGCTTTGTGGAGTAAAATTCAAGAATTATATTCATGTACCAAAAATAATTTGGACAGAAAAGAAATATATTTTAAGGGTAAATAGTACCCTGTGAATATTACTTCGTGAATAGTACCCCGACATGAAAAATACCCCAAATACCCGAGTGAATGATACTAGAGTGAATAGTAATTAGGTGAATAGTAACCCGTGAATAGTAACTCGTGAATAGTACTCATGTGAAAAAAGTGCCCTTCAATACCCGAGTGAATAATACTAGAGTGAATAATGAATCGGTGAATAATAACTCCATGAATAGTAACTCGTAAAAAACCCCCAAAGAAAATGATATTCCATGACGAGTACAAAAGAAATGATATCTCATACGAGTATAAAAGAATATACAAAACTGCAAATGGATTTTCACCTGCCATGCGGTAATCCACGTAGACAGATCATTTCCATGATTTAATAAGGAATGAATACAAAGGATCATTCACCATGCATGCGGTAATCCATATGGACAGGTTATTCCAACAGAATAATAAAAAATGGAATACCAGAAGAATTCACCATGCATTTGATAGACCGCACAGACAGGTTATTCCCAACAGAATAATAAAGAATGGAACTAGGTCATGCGTAATTCGCACAGACAGGATATTCCAAAAGAATAATAAATAATGGAACCAGATCATGCATAATCCGCATAGACAGGATATTCCAACAGAATAATAAAGAATGGAATAACAGAAAAATTTCACCATGTATGTGGTACTTCGCATAGACAGGTTATTCCAACATAATAATAAAGAATGGAATAACAATATCTCTCTTCATGAATACGAAAGAATAATACCCCTTACTTCAAAAGAAGACTGGATATTGGAATAGTGAGGTAGCAGACTTCTCTTCTTCTTTCTCTCTATAATAATTAATCTATAACTTTAGTGACTTGGTGAAAAATAATGAAGGAATAAGCTTCTATTTATAGAAAAATATAGTTTCGATAATTGCACGTTTTGGGGCTCGAAATATTACAGTATAATACCTTTCTCTTTTTCTTCATTTTTAATTTAGTTATGCAAGTATTATCAAACTTGCATCATCTCCCCTAATAATAAATCATGTGAATCAATAGTAAATCATGTGAATTAATAATTCTAGACATGTGAAAATACGAATTACAGTATAATACCTCCATCTATGCCTCCATTTTTAACTTAGTCATGCAAGTATTATCAATCTTGCAATAACTCCCCTAATAGTAAATGAATGTAAATCAATAGTATACACATGTGAACAAATAGTTATAATTATGTGAATCAATAGCAATTAATTGCTCATTTATCCGGTTAATTAACCGATTAATCAATATAACCTCTAGACATCAATTATTATCGAAATAAATGTCGATTTTCACTAACACTAATACTTCCAACATAATGGAACTATCAATTTCATCTTTAATCAACACGAAATTATTCATCATTAATATTATAATTCACAATATTTAACAACCAGTCGCTCCTGTGAAAGAGGGGCTTTCCGATAAGGATTTCTCCTTATTGGCGCGCAATTAGGTGACCAAACCTCTCATTGACAGAACTTCTAGACATTGTCAATATTGCAAATAATAATATGAATAACTTTGTCGTCTTAATTATTGATTTAATAATATAACATATTATGCAGATGATACTGTGACAATAATTGAATCAATAATATGAGAGATATGATGTAGCAATTACTCTAGCAATAATTGAGTATAACTGAGTGACTTATAACGTAAGCATCAATAATCAATACCGTGTGTTTTACTTTGCAACCACGCGTATTACTGTACTTTTACTACTGGGTAGTTCAATAGTTTTAACGGTAACACTTTCGCCGTTATTTTTATAAAATGATAATTCTGTCATTTTCTAACTACGACAATACTTCCGTTGTGGGGTCCACCAATGATTGTGTCGTCGTACGGATATTCCCCGATAAAAAGAATATTTTATATCAACTTGCTTACTTTGCAAAATTTTCAAATATCACCCTTAACTTTAACCTTTATCAATTTAACTATTTACTAAATAACATAATAATTATAAGAAAATTGAATACTTTCATTTTATAAAATTTGGGATCTCACAATCTCCCCTCCTTATAAAATTTCGCCCTTGAAATTTACGTACCAGGTAATTCGAAGAGATGATAATACCTTGTTTCTTTTCGGGTTGTACCTTCCCGGTTATTTCCTCTCTATCATGATTTTCCCATTTTTCATCTCATGTATTTCATATATTATTCTTGAATATAGTTTCAAAATAAGGGTTAATTGACATGCCACATATTATCTCTATATTCTGACCGACCAATTAAATAACAAATATACTTAGGCAGGTCATACTAGTGAAGGAATTACCTGTCTCTCCCCTCTTAGTTCTAGCATCACATCTTTGTCAGGGATCATATCCCTAAGATTTGATACCAACTGTGACGCCCCTAAAACAGGTATACATAACCATCTTGAGTCGCCAGATACATGGTACAGAACTCAACTACAAACTTAATTATACAACAGTCGTATAAAATACGACAAAACATAGCTGAGAGTTTAAATAAAAATATTGTCATCTAGACAATATCCACACTCAATGGAGTCCTCATTACATTTATTGTCACACTATTTTACAGAATAATGAGGACTACTAAAACAACCATCTGGACCGTCAATCCGTTCCCCGACTCGTCCCAGCTATATTCTCATTTCCTGAAGAGAATAGTGAAAAAAATGGTGAACTCAACTAGCCCAGTAAGAATTATTATGACTAAGATAATGCAGAATAAATTATCCTTAGCCTTCAACAGTATAACAACTGATAGAATACAATAGACAACAAGTTTTAGATCAACAACTGCAGCAGAATAATCAATCCATTAGAAGAGTCAAGTAGAGCATGATATCTACTATCTTCTATGATTTAAAAAGTTTTTCATCAACTTTATCCTTGTAATACCCATTAACAGTTCTTTGTTATACCAAAGACAAAAAGAACTATCATCACCTGTCTTCACCTGAACCACCAAAGATTATAGTTAAATCCACAATTCATATTTATAATCATGTGAATCAACAGTTTCTCCTTGCCACAAAGGCTTAATAGAACGTTTACTCAATATCCTTACCCCAAAGGCTAAAGATATTCAAGTGTAATAACAATGATTATACCAATCAGTTGTCTACCTTTTGCCTACTGGGCCAAAGATATTCAACTATAAAATCAATGGTCATGATCATACCAATCAATTATCATCGATTACTACTGCCAAAGACATTCATCTCATTAACTAATGGTTATGATCCTGCCAATCACATCATCGAATTATCCATGCACTACACGGGCCAAGGATATTCGTTATTATCACCGATGGTTATGATCATGTTATACACCGTCCATCTTTACGCACGTAAGCCAAAGATATACAACTATAAAACTAATAATCAATCGTCCATCTTTTGCATCGTAAGCCAAAAAAATATACAATCAGAAAACCAATAATCAACAAATCCATCTATGCACGTAAGCCAAAATATATACAATCAGAAACCAATAATCAATAAATTCCATCTATGCATACGCGTAAGCCAAAAGATGACTTTCATCACAATATAAGTATGAGGATGATGACAATGATATAAGCATTAATTAAACGAAATCAAGGATAAATATTAAAGACTTTAAATTTATCCGGTTTAAAAATATCCAAATTGTCAACATGATCTTCGCTTTGTGGAGTAAAATTCAAGAATAATATTCATGTACCAAAAATAATTTGACGAAAAAGGAATATATTTTTTAGGGTAAATAGTACCCAGTAAATAGTACCCTATGAATAGTACTTGAGAATAGTAACTAAATGAATAGTACCCAAACATGAAAAATACCCCAAATACTCGAAAGTGAATAATACTAGAGTGGATAATAGAATGGGTGAATAGTAACCCCATGAATAGTAACTCGTAAAAAACCCCCAAAGAAAATGATATTCCATGACGAGTACAAAAGAAATGATATCTCATACGAGTATAAAAGAATAGAATATCATAAATCGCAAATGAATTTTCACCGCCATGCGGTAATCCACGTCAAACGGATCATCATTTCCATGATTTAATAAGGAATGAATACAAAGGATCATTCACCATGCATGCATTAATCCATATAGGCGAGTTATTCAACGAAATAATAAAGAATAGAATAATAGAAGAATTCACCATGCATGTTATAGACCGCACAGACAGGTTATTCCCAACAGAATAATAAAGAATGGAACTAGGTCATGCATAATCCACACAGACAGGATATTCCAACAAAATAATAAATAATGGAACCAGGTCATGCGTAATCCGCATGCATCGGATATTCCAATGAAATAATAAAGAATGGAATAACAACAGAATTCACCGGCATGCGATAGATCGCATGCATACAGAGTTATTCCAACGAATAATAAAGAATGGAATAACGTAAGAATTTCACCATGTATGTGGTATTAGTAGATAGGTTATTCCAACATAATAATAAAGAATGGAATAACAATATCTCTTTCATGAAAATGAAAGAATAATACCCCCCCTCAAAAGAAATTTGATATATCGAATAAAGAGGTAGCGGAGACTTCTCTTCTCCTTTCTCTTTATAATAATTGATCTATAGCTTTAGTGAATTGGTGAAAAATAATGAAGGAATGAGCTTCTATTTATAGAAAAATATAGTTTCGATAATTGCACGCTTGGGGCTCAAATATTACAAAGATAATACCTTCCTCTTTTCCTTCATTTTAATTTAGTCCCGCAAGTATTATCAAACTTGCACCATCTCTCCCTAATAGTAAATCATGTGAATCAATAGTAAATCATGTGAATCAATAGTTCTAGACATGTGAAAATACAAATTACAGTATAGTACCTCCATCTATACCTCCATTTTTAACTTAGTCATGCAAGTATTATCAATCTTGCAACAACTCCCCTAATAGTAAATGAATGTGAATCAATAGTACACACATGTGAACAAATAGTTATAATCATATAAATCAATAGCAATTAATTGCTCATTTTATCCGGTTAATTAACCGATTGATCAATATAACCTCTAGACATCAATTATTATCGAAATAAATATCGATTTTCATTAACACTAATAATTCCAACACAATGGAACTATCAATTTCATCTTTAATCAACACGAACTTATTCATCATTAATATTATAATTCACAATATTTAACAACCAGGTCGTTCCCAGGAAAGAGAGGGCTTTCCAATAAGGATTTCTCCTTATTAGCGCGCAATTAGGTGACCAAACCTCTCATTGACAGAACTTCTAGACATTGTTAATATTGCAAATAATAATATGGATAACTTTGTCGTCTCAATTATTGATTTAATAATATAACATATTATGCAGATGATAATATGACAATAATTGAATCAATAATATGAGAGATATGATGCAGCAATTACTCTAGCAATAATTGAGTATAACTGAGTGACTTATCACGTAAGCATCAATAATCAATACCGTGTGCTACTATGCAACCACGCATATTACTGTACTTTTACTACCGAGTAGTTCAACAGTTTTAACGGTAACACTTTTCGTAGTTATTTTTATAAAATGATAATTACGTCCATTTTCTAACTACGATAATACTTTCGTTGTAGGGGTCCACCAATGATTGTCTTGGTGCATTTGGATATTCCCCGACAAAAAGAATATTTTATATCAACTTGCTTACTTTGCAAAATTTTCAAATATCACCCTTAACTTTAACCTTTATCAATTTAACCATTTACTAAATAACATAATAATTATAAGAAAATTGAATACTTTTATTTCATAAAATTCTGTATCTCACGCAAAACAATTAAATTAAACGTATTAAATTCCAATTCCCAACGTGTTATATGTAGTGAACAGATATTTCCATTCCATTCACAACCCTAATTATTCATCATGAAAATAATTAAGAATACATGTTATCATGCCCAGTTCTAACCCTAGATCTCCTCTTCCAATCCCTTCTAAAGTAACAAGGTAATTATTGGCCAAATAATTAATCAATAAGCACAAGACAAGATAAACAATTCACTTTGACATAAATAATTGGAATAAATCGAACAACTAATTCATAGACATAAAAGGTTCAATTGGAATCTTAATTAAAGAATTAGTTCATAATAGAAATTAAAACCAACAATCCTTTAAAAATCATCCTTAAAGAATTACACAAATTAAAAAAATTAGGAGAAGAAGAAAACTCTAGAACCAATCCTTCAATCTTCAAGTAATCCCTTGTTTAGTCTTCAATTGTGGTAGATCCCCCTTTTAATTAAGCAAAATAACCTTTATATACTTTCCTCCCCCAACCACAATCCTTCTTCCAATCAACTTATCAATTGATTTCCTTCTCCAAGTTAACTTCAGTCCACGCGTGCAAAATTAGTCAACCATGGTCGGGCCTCAGCGCCCCGGCGCTGAAGAATGTACTAGATAGAGCGCCCCAGCGCTGAACTTCAATGTATTTACCAAATTACCATTTTCAGCTCAAAATTCCCCAATTGCCCCTTCAGCTCCCGAATCTGCAAAATAACACATAAACACAATAAAAATACTTCTAAAAGACTCGAGACTACACAAATTTAAGCCCAAGTATATTCAATTCATGGATATATTACCCAATCATCAAGTGCCTACCGAGTCAAGTCAAGAATCGCAGTCAGCTCTCAAAATCGCGGAGTCTGCAAAACAAGCAAGTAGAGATCGTAGTCTATTAGAGCTTAAGATAAGTCGTAGTGTTCTTTTTGATCAAGGCTAAATTAAGCATGAAAATGTCAAGACAAAACGATCGTAATGTATCTCCTGTCAACAAATGAAGAATGGCTTATAGACGTTGAGATTTTGGGAATCTCAATGATACAACACTAACCTTAGTATGTATCAAAGAATCGTATAGAAGAAGTTAAGGAAAGAACTGCATGCCTGCTGAAAACACCTTATCAGGTGTTAGGTGAGGTAGCAATCTGCTGTGTCAGTGTGCCATACGGTTGAACAGAAGATTTCCAGGAAGTCAACATCGGTGCTCAGAAAATGTCTGATGCATTTAATACTACAACAGATGCTTTTAACGGACACATTTCAAAGGCTCCTTTATAAGGAAATCAAACATAGATGAAATAAGCAAGCAAGTACACAACAAAAGCTTAAGAACACTCAATGTTCAAACTCTACGATCTAGAAAGAAAAGCTTGCTCTGCTACTCAGTTCTTTCGAATGTATGCTTAACTGCAACTGAGTAGCACAACACAAGAACTCAAATCTCATGAACTGTATTCCAAGTCTGCTGAACTTGTAGAGTTCTAAGTGAACTAAAGAAGTTCCAAGACTTCTGGCCTTGAAGGAATCTAAGTGATTCAAAGATTGTAAAGATATCTTTAGTGGATTTTCTACTCGTGGAGTAGAAGAGTGGACTAGGAGCTTTGAGTGCTCTGAACCACTTAAAATCGTCGTGTCTTCTATATACCTGCTATATCTGTTATAACTGCTTATCACCTATAAAATTGGTTTATCTTAAAGGGGAACAAACAAATCATATATTCCGTTGTGGTTAATTTATTAACAAATCTGACAAGTATTTTGAAAAGGAAAAAATTTAAAATATCTATTCAACCCCCCCTTCTAGATAACTATTGTGTCTCTGGGAACTAATATTGAGGTCCTTCTTTACCCCTTTGAAAATACTTTTTCTCTATGCACCTTAGGAGTTTCGTGTGACTGTCTCCAATGCGACTTTTCATGTCTATGAACCGTCTTTTCACCATCCTAAATTAATCACCTTGAAAGTTGCTTTACACTTTTTGAAGTTGCATAATTACGATAGCTCTCATAATCTTTCTCTCATGTTCTCTTCCATTCATCCTCGAAAGAATCCATACGAACTCTTGGTTTCTGTTTTAATGACTCCTCATAGCCAAACATGTTTGTTGCAAGACAAAAGTTAGTAGATAATTTTTTTTCTCACACACTCCCTTACGTGTTTCGCTCAAACAATGATGAAACTCTCGTATATGCACTCAGTAGGCTTTTACCCTCAATTGATCTTACTACTCTTGCCTTTTACCACTCAATATTCCCTCTTATATGTTCTTTTTTTGAATTCACTAAACAATATCACAGTTTTACTATTCAACTCAACTAGAATTTATCAAGAACAAAATAAAGAAGGTATGACTATCGGAATACCAATCAAAAATTACGGGTTGATCGCCTTTTACTCCTCTTATAAGCCTTTTAAATTTTTTGTGTAGGCTTTGTCAAAATTGATGATTGTTGCTCAAATTATTGTTGCGGAATTCGTTAGCAAATAATCGAAACAAACTGAAAATTTTTATTTACTTTTTTTCCTCACATTTTTTTTATTTACTTTTTTTTGTCGGAATTGATGATTTTTTTCGATTCCCCCCCCCCCCAATATATATTCAACAGAAAAATAAAGATAAGTAACTCGCTAGAAAGGCTTAGATTTGATACCAAATGACAAACTCTACGACACACTTATTAATAGAGGTACATCTCTTTTATTGAATTCCCTTGAATAATTATGTAGGATTCTAATTCATAACTCTTGAATGAGAGAACTCTCATGCTATAAATAAGGGATGTTCCAACACATTTAAGGTACATAACTTTTACTCCCATAATAATTTTCTATCCTCATATATACGTTCTAACTTAAGTATCAGAGAGTTCTCCTTGAGTCCCCCAATACTCTGCGAGTAAAATTATGATATTACTCATTATTAATAGAGATTTAAAAATAACATCTGACAAGTCGCTATTGGTGAATTATTTTTACCCATATCACTATTAGGAGTGAGCAAAAAACGGATAAAATCGAATTACCGAACAAAACAGAATTTTTTTAACCGAATTATTTCGGTTATTCGTTTTTTTTTTCTTCTAATTTCGGTTATATCCGATTTTTTGTTTAGTATTCGGTTTCGGGAGTAAAAATCAAGCTATTCGGATATCCGAAATTACAAATAACCGAATTTATTAATTAAAAATAATAATCTTATACTTATTACTATTCTATTCATCCAAGTGGGCCAAGTCTGCTGTGAGCTGTCTACAGACTCTACACTAAAACCCTTTTCATTTCCCTAACACATCTCAGCCTCTCGCCTCTCTCAGCCTCTCGCCTCTCTCATCTCTCATCCCAAATCCTAAATCTCTCAGTCCTCTCTCGCCTCTTCGCCTCTTTGTCTCTTTCTTCATCTCAGTCGCTGAACGGACTCTTTCATCTCAGCCGCTGAACGGGAAGCACGTGGTGTTTGATCAAGCTGTAGAGGGATTGGATGTGGAGAAGGCCATTGAGAAAGTGGGATCCAGTTCTGGAAGGACTCTTAGATCTGATCTAGTTCTATTTTTTGTTTTCGTTGTGGTCTCTTAGATCTGATCCAGTTCTATGTTTTCGTTGTGGTGTTTTGAAATTTAATTGTCATTAATAATTTGGTTTGGTTGGTTGTTCTGTTTTAGATCAGAATCTGTGTATGGGAAATTGAAAGATTATATCTTTCATTTGCTTAAATCAAATAGTCAAAGTTTTATGCAGTATTAAACATTGTTAATGCTAATCTATGTTAAATCTGTGGCTTTGTTTTTTCTTTTTCTGGTAATGAGATTTTTATGCTGATAATATGTTGTATATATTATTTTCATTTCGGTTATTAACCGAATAACCGAATAATAAATTCGGTAATTCGATAATTCGGTTATCTACTATTTCGGTTGTCAATTCGGATATCAAAAGTGTGTTATTTTCAATTTTCGATTATAATCGAATAAGCTATTCAGTTCGGTTATAACCGAATGCTCACCTCTAATCACTATCGAAGCACATATTTAGATTCTCAAACTCAAGCAAATGAAGCATACAATTGATTAATAAGTTACAATGGTGAAATTTTTCTCTCTCTAACTAAATTGAATCGCAAATATCTAAAAACTTGAAATTGTGATCTAAGCAAAACTAGTACAAGTTGTCATATGAAATAGCGGATGAGGTAACTTTAAATATTGAAATTCGTATATATTATTGAAATTTTCTGTTATTATTGATGGATTAAAGTTGGAAATGTAACTTTAAATAAAATGAGAGAAGAAAATTAGTGTGAAATTGATGTCGGTTGTAAAATCTGGTAATCAATTTTTATTTTATTTTGACTTGGGGAAAATTTCATGGGATAATTTTGTAATTTGATAATATGGAGTAGTATTATAGGGAGTGGACAAAGTAAAATACTAGTGTGGAAGTAGCATACTAGCAGCACTCCAAAAATCCGAAACTAAAAAAGTTTTGTTTGGCGGAATGAGTGGGAAAACTTGCGCCGAGCTCTGAATTTTCAAATATTTAGAAAACACGCTCGCCCAAACACAAACCAAAACCCCCATTATCCTTTCGAACTCAAAACTCAAAAACTTAAAACCCAAACCCCAAACCCCAAAAACAGTGTTTTAAGCGGAAAACTGTAATTTTTGAAAACATTAGAAATGGCGGCATCTGTCTCTTTTATTAAATCAGCTCAAAGCCCAGCTTCTCATTCCTCTCTCTCAATCACTCTCTCTCTATATATAACTGTGAACCTTAGTTCCTATATTCAAGAGTGGGAGTGAAAAAAGTTTATCAATGGCGAACCAGGAGAACTGCGTACGCGTGACTCGCTTGGCGTTGAAGAGGGCCGTGGCGGCAATGGGCGCACCGGAGTCTCAAGAGAAGCATTCAGCCACCAAGAAGAGGGTGGTGTTGGGTGAGATTTCGAACTTGGCGAATCAGGTTTTCGATTTCGAGCCGGAAAAGCCCAAATGTAGGCCGAAGAAGAGAGCCAGAAAAGATGTGACGAAGACTTCGGCGGTAGATAATAACGAGGGTATTGATGTTGATACGAAATCAGATGATCCCCAAATGTGTACTGGTTATGCTTCTGATATATATGAGTATCTTCGTAACATGGAGGTGAGTGAGATCGATGTTTTTTGTTATTTGTTTGGGTTAATTGCAAATGGGTTGATTTAGTTTGGAAAAGTAAGAAATGGGTTTGGTTTAATTTGAAAGATTTGTTCTTTTCCTATGATGGGTCAATTTGTATGAATTTAGAGGGTAATGGGGCTAATTTTGAGACTTGTATCTAGGGTTTTGGGTTCTAATTAATACGGATTGATTTGATTTTTAGAACTAAGAAAGAGGTTATTTTCACAAAGATTAAATCATATACATTGCTTGTTCAATTTTTTAAGTGGTTTAGCGAATTCAATTTCCAGAGATGTGTAATTAGGGTTTTGTATTTTAATAAATGTTGGGGTTTGCTGCAATTGAATTTGTTTTCTAAGAAATGGGTTGCTACTGATGCTAAAAACATTAACCATTTTGACTGTTAGGACTTATTAGTTTGGACATACATATTACTACCAAGATCTTGAATTTAAATTAATTTGGGTGTTGTATTCAGATGGAGACAAAAAGAAGACCATTGCCAGATTATATTGAGAAGGTCCAGAAGGATGCGACTATTAACATGAGATCTATTTTGGTGGATTGGTTGGTTGAGGTTTCAGTGGAATACAAGCTTCTTTCAGACACTCTGTATCTAACTGTTTCTTACATTGATAGATACCTATCAATGAATGCTCTTAATAGGCAGAAGCTTCAGCTTCTTGGTGTCTCTTCAATGCTCATTGCTTCGTAAGCATCTAATGCCTAGTTTTTAGTCTAATTGTTTGGCAACGTTAGTCTGCTCTCTGCTCATTGATAAATCTTTAATTTTGTGATTTATGAACAGAAAATATGAAGAAATCACTGCCCCACATGTTCATGAATTTTGTTATATCACTGACAATACATACTCAAAAGAAGAGGTGATGAAAATGGAGGCTGATGTACTCAAATCTTTAAAGTTTGAAATGGGGAATCCGACAATTAAAACTTTTCTCAGGTGAGAACACTTTTATCATATTATCCCCAGTTTTCCACTATTTGTCATTGGTCTATTAATGCATTTCCAAATGTTCTTTATTTGGCTAAATTTTATTATTGTTTTGTGTTTTGGATCACAGAAGCTTTAACAGAGTTTCTCAAGAAAATCGCAACGTGAGCCTCTCTCTCCTATTTGCCTGTGTGTGTTGAATATAATGTGTTCATTCTGGTTACTTATTTTTGCATTGTGCTTTCTACAGACTCCCAATTTGAAGTTGGAATTCTTGGGTTATTATCTAGCAGAACTAAGTTTGTTGGACTATGGATGCATCAAGTTCTTACCTTCTCTGGTAGCTGCATCTGTAACATTTCTTTCAAGATTCACCATAAGACCGAATGTGCATCCTTGGGTAAGGACCTAAATACTCCTAGAAAGTTACAATCTTTGTGTATCAAGAGCACTTTCATAATGTTCCCATCTTCATATGTTAAGCAAACTAAAATAAGTTCTACATGCCTTGCAGAGTTCTGCCTTGCAACAATACTCTGGGTATAAATCAGCAGATTTGAAAGAATGTGTTGTTATCATACACGATTTGCAATTGAGTAGAAGAGGAGGCTCATTAATGGCAGTGAGAGATAAATACAAGCAGCATAAGGTATACATCTATATAAATGGTATACCACAATTTGATGAGTTTTTCTAGAAATAGTAAAAAATGAATATAATTATCTAATTCAAATTATGTGACTTGTTTGGAACAGTTCAAATGTGTGTCAACATTATCTTCTCCTCCAGAGATCCCCATTTCCTTCTTTGATGATGTTAAAGAATGACAGTTAGAGTAGTTATCTAGGACATGATCTTTCAAATCAAAGAAATGCCTTGTAGATAAAGCTTGGAAGCAAGAAAGATTGGTTTATTCTACTGGATATCTTGCTTGATAGAGGGATTCTTGACTGGTTTGATTGCTAGAAGATTCTGATATCAATGCTGGCCTGAATGCTTGGATACATATCTGCAGAGCGGAGCGTGTATGGCTCTACTGGTTATGAATATTACAGTGACTGTAACATGGACTTAGGTTTACCTTGCTAGGAAGTAGGAACCATGTATTTGTAGACATAGTAGTAGCTTGCTAAGTTTTATCTGTAATTGATCCTTAGTATGAATTTTGTATTGACATGAAATTGCATGTTGAAAATCTTGGGTTATATAAGTTCATGTGCTTAACAAATAATAAGCAAAGCATTATAGCATGGTTACATAAGTGATTTGTTACCCCAATTGATAGTTTAACCATTGTAACAGTAGTGTTGATGAAGAAAAAAAAATAAAGTTTGCCTGCTAAATTTTCAGAAGAGTAACAGGCAAATTATTTTGGTCAATTGCAGATGCACTGGGCTTTTGAGCCTTGATGTAAATTCAATTTTTACATTTGTCCTGATTGTGTGCCCCACGTTCTACTACGAGGATTGAAATATTGGAGTTTTATCAGCTACATTTCAGTTCTGAGTTGGGATATCTGTTAATGTGATCATATGGTTCTTGTGAAAAAACACCAGTCCAGTAATAGATTAAACTCCGGCTGTGGATCTAGATTAAGAATTGTCAGTGTAACCGTGTTTGATTTGTTTCTGTAGCTAGCTGCAGCAGGCCAGCAGCAGGATGTTAGTTCATAGCAACTAAGGAAATTAGTTTTACAATATCACCATGCCATTGCCACATTGAGGCACCGTGATTGTTAAATTATACTAGTAGAAGTCCACCTAAAGGACTCAACTCTGGTGAATACATAAATACATATAGCATATGTTTCCCAATTAAAAGTCAGGCTTATTAAGGGTTAGATGGTTAAATTAATTAAAATTTGGTTCATAGTGTTTTGGTAAACTAATAAACCATGTTTGTAAAATTTTAAATTGCCAGACATGAATGGGTTTAAATAGGATCAAACTGAGTACTAGTAATTCTCTTCCAGTAAAGTGCTGCAACACTCATCCCCCACCATGTTTCAGAATTTTGGACAAAAAGGAAAATAATAAAAAAATTTAAATCAAGAAAATTTTTTTAAAGAAAATTTTGGAAGTTTTCTTTAATTTTTTTGTTGATTTTGAAAAATAAAAATAAATTTTATATTTAAATTAAAAATTATTATTTTTATAAATAAAACTTATATTTTTAGAAGCCCCTCCTCACAAGATATGTAAATCGGAGGGTATAATAGAAGGCACCTCACGTGCCCCTTCCATGCATTACAACCAGCAGGAGGATCAGTAGGAGGATACAAATACTACAGGCAGGCAGTAGACTTATGTGGGTCCCAGATAAGTTAGTGGGATCCACATGAATTCACATCGGTGATATCGGACCACCGTCATCTTCACCCTATTAAAAACCTTCTGCTGCTGCTCCTCTCTGGCACTACTCTTTTAATCAAAATTCTTAATTTTCTGTCATACCCACAAAAACAAAATTTATTTCTTCTTCTCTCTTTACTTGATAGCAAAAAGGTGTGATTTTTGTTTCTTCAATAATAAATTTAGTTATTTAATAATTGTTGGGTTGCATATTTTATATAAACGGTTGTGGGTTCGATTCACGAGAACCTTGTGTCCCCTTATTTAAATTTTGACACATGTTTTTTTATTTAATTTTAGAATTAATTAGTATTAAGTAAGAGATCTGCTCTCCGATTCACCCTTATATCCTAAGCGCTCATACTATACTTCTAAGTTCAAATAGTTCGAGTTGCTATATCTTTGCCCATTAAGGTACCACCACGGACGAAACCAAGATTTGATCTTGGGGGGGGGGGGGTTCAAGATTTTTTTTAACAACATAATATATATTCATAACTAAAAAATAAAGTTCCACCATTACAAAATATATTTTTACTAAAACAAAGATAATGTAGTAATAGATTTGCTTTACCAAAGACAACAAAATATAGCAAAAAAAGTCTTTTAAAACATATCTTCGTCAAAATTGCACCCGACGTTCTTTCAAATCACGAAATCCATCTATGATTGATTACATCTTTGAATCGCTTTACGCAATTTCTTTTTCAATGTTGACAATAAGAGAATTTGTAAGATATTCATCCTCATCTTGTTTCGAAGTTCAGATTTGACAAGACTTATAAATTTAAAATGCACGCTCAGTAGTTACGTAGAGAAAGCGGAAGAGTTAGAACAAGCTTGATCAGTCTATCGATTAGTGGATAGATTGTTGACTTTCTTGTTTTCACCAACCATTGACAGAGATCAGAAATAGTGGACAACTTTTGAAATTCTTGATGTTGTAGTACATCAAACTCGTAATGTTGCAATTGTATCCTTAAGTCGTCTTTCTCATTCTCTGTGAAGTCTTTGGGGTAAAATTCATCCACAAGCTTACAAATATCATCAATACTGAAAGACGAATGCCCATTTTGAGGATCCAATGTAGAGCTAAGAACAAGTAACTTCACCGCATGCTCACTAAACCTATTGTTTAGCTCTTGCAACTGAGAGTCTATTATAGCTGCAAATATATCAATCCGATAATGCTCAATCACTATAAATTTATCTTGTTGATGTCGAGCTCGGCCTCGTCTCTCAACATATAAAGAATCTAAATCTGGGACATCTATTGTATGTCGTTCACAAAAAGACTTCACCTTTACTATGAAAGTATCACATCCATCATCTCTCAACTTCTGAAGAAGTTTCTTTGTGGTTTTCACAAGGTGCATAGCATTTAAAATATCTTGAGATTTTCGCTGCAAAGCTTGTGAAAGCATATCAGTGATTTCCATAATTGCTTTCATAAGATGCAAGATGAACACAAACTCAAAAGAAGTCAAAGAAGTAAAGTAATCAAGATCTCCACGTTGATCCCAAGTTCCATCATCGATGATGTTCAATAAAACCTGACAAGTTGCACTAAACATCTTTATCAAGCTAGAAAGAGACCTTAAGTGAGAACCCCATCGTGTATCTCCAGCCCTTTGTAAAGTACCAATCTGGTTCATTCCTGTCCCAGTCTCAAGTTCTTGTTCAGGGGTAGGCAAAGATGTTTGAACATTAGGCTCATGGGTCAGTAGAGATGTGTCAACATGAGTTGATTGCTTGCTCTTGAAAAATGAATCAATAGTATGTGATTTTCCCATGATTCTAAAACAAAAAATAAAAATATGTGAATGTTAATAGCACAAAGACAATTGCTATTCAGATAGTTTACAATTGTTGACTAATGACATTTAAGATTATAATTGGTATTATTTACCCCTACTTTCCCAAGCAAACATATCAACTCTGAAATTATCTCCGTGAACTTCACAAACATAAATAAATAACCCAACTAAATAAAGCCCATTTGCAGCTACAAATTTACTTGTTTATACTGTTTATTAAAACCTCAAATGTTGACAACTAAATATTCATCACCAATTGTTAACACCAATAAATACAAAAATACTGAAACTTTAACTTAATTCAATCAACTGGCTAAAAAACAAAGCAAAATCTCCACTAATATTAAACAGAACATAACTTCATTTGGTGAAACTATTTTAACATAAATAATGGTTAAATTAGAAGAGACTAGAAGATGTGGATACCTGAAGCTGAAGCAAATAGTATTGATAATCAATCTGCCGACTACTTTAAGGAATGAATTTTCGTGTAATACTTTCCAGTGTCCCAAAAAGGAAATCAACAAAACCCTTTTTGGTGGTGGACAGGGGACGATTGTATGGCCTTGACGCTGGCCGTAAAGTGGAATTACGGCAGTTGGAGGTGGTGCTGATGTGAATTGGCTTAACCCAATTTATAAAATAGAACTAAGCCATAAAAAACAGCATTTCCACAATTTAGGTCAAGGAATTACGACTGAAATAGGGGAGAAATAGAGCGTGTATCGGTGTATTGAAAATAATATACTAGAACTAGAGATTAGAGTTATTGGGCCAGGCTGAACAATAAAATATATTATTGAATAAGTGGATCTAAAAAATTGTTCACACTTAGCAACAATTTTTTTTTTCAGATCTTGGGGGGCCATGGCCCCCTGCAGCCCTCAATTAGTTTCGTCCCTGGGCACCACCATGCAATTGACATCTCCAATATCAACTCTTACATGTTAGTAATAGAGGTAAACATACACACTTTTAGCCTACTAAATACTAGTCCATTGTTAAAAAGCTTGTTCTTACTTTCACACCAAGGTATCTCCGGACGGCCCAAGCGGTCAAGTATTTTATGTTAATTTTTTCTGTACAGTCGATGCATGTGATTGAACGTGTGGACAAATTCAAACCTTAACTAAAAGGAGGACCTTAGTGGAATTCTTTTTAAACCCCTCTTTCGCATACAAATTCCATAGTGACACTGTCATCTCCACCCGGTCACGGGTCACCAAAGCCATTCCCATGGTGAGACACATTCGCAATCACGTCAACCAACAGATGTTAACAAGCAGCGTTGTCTCCAGGAAGTCGGGGATAAAAGGAAAGTTATTCAACTCCAGCAAGAAGAGCTCGGAAAGAAGCTTGCTGATTTAACGCGAGCTAAAGACGGCTTAATCAGAACGCCGTGGTTCTCGTCTCACCCATATCTTATTTTTCTCATAGAAGTTCTCCTACTTCAGCCAGACGCCGAAGAAGAACCAGATCTCCTTAGGGGTTGATAATCATGGTTTGCTTCTCGGATCACAACACCCCTAGGCCCCAATTTGCCACATATCAAGTCTAAAGTATAGGGCTCAAGGGTCGATAGTCTTTTGTACACGATGGATGATATCAAGTCTAAAGTATAGATTGCTGACTAAGCCTCTTTTGGTCATTGTTGGGGATACACAAGTGAGTTAGACTCCCCCATCTGAGCTTAAAATTTTGGGTCAAGTTGAATTTCAAACGTGTGTATGAGGGCTTTGTGGTCGCACATGCAACACCTGGACTTCCCCGTTCTCCCCCAACGGTCACAAGCTCTTATATTGTTTTCTTCTTCAAATGAAACAAGTGTATTGAAAATCAAGTGCAATGTTATTTGTACTTTGTTATGCTTTTTGACTACTCCTTACCCCTTTTTAAAGCCCTTCCACCTTAGGAAGTTTCCTTTGCTTTGAATCGGAATAGCTATCTAAAGTACCCCAAGGCACCAAGTAATATCCAAGTTATTATGTTAATATTATGGGTTAATGTGAGGATGGTTGCAAAAGATTCAAACAGGGCATAAATGATGTTAAAATCAGCTACTATGATGTGATACTAGCTTGTTTGTAGGAAATGAAAGTTGTACTTGGTAGGCGGATACATATAACTGGCAGTATGGGCAACTGTTTCTGTTGGATTTTTTTTATATAAGTATAGGGACATGACAGATATGCAAAATAATAAATTCAAAGGAGCAGATTAATAGAAGATTTAAATTTTGAGGGGACAAAAAAAATTCATAAACCAATTCTGAATATAAGTACAAAAATCTTCTTAGTTTTAAGGCTTGATGAAATCTTAAAAGTATTTTTTGTACCGTTTTTGGTTTTGAATGTTCATCAACGTATGAACTGAGGATTGTTTGATTCAAGTTTGAATTTTTTTTGTTATTTATTTGGTTGACTATGGTTATTGTTTGTTTGTTCTGATTGAGTTTTTATTTTTGGGTTGTTTGATCTTCAATTGAAAATACGATCATTTTGGTTGAGTAGTTTCTGTCTTTTATTGTGATAGCTTACAACGATTTTGCCTTATTTTTAATGGGAAATGAAAAATGAAAAATAATCGAGCCTTTAGCAGACCCTCATTTCTAGTTGTTATAATCACTTTACTTCCCTACATCTAACTAACGGACCTGTATAATTTTTGGTGTTCTGAGTATAAATTTTGGATGGTTTGTTTCTCTTATTTCAAGTAAAATTTATTTGAAACTTATAAAAAGATAACAAAAACTAGTTTATATTTTGTAATTAATTCATGATTTTGGTTGAATATAAAAAGTAAATTTGGTTTGAGCCTTTGAGCATTTGAAGAATCATTGAAATTGAACTATGACAAGTAACGGAAGTAAATTTCTAAATTGTATCTAAATATTTTTTATTTGAAATTTCTTTTTTTAGTTTGGATTATGAGTATTTATTGTAATTTGTAAACATTATTATAATTAATTAATATTATGATTAGTTTAAGTTTTCTTTATCTAACTTCAAAAAAAAATAGATAAAATCCGCTTCCGCTGAGAAAAATTCCTAGATCCGCCCTGTGAGTAACTGAAGGTCTTTTTGATTCTGTATAGTCAAGAGAACATCTTGCTTGGTGTCAAGAGAACTCTCACCTGGCAATAGAATTTCGTCTCCTGTATTCTTAATACTTGATCCTTTTTAAATCTCAAACTTGCTTTGATCTCTCATGATTCTATGGGGTTTTGTTTTGTAGTTAATGGATTTGTTTGCTCGAAATAGATTGTGGTTTCAGCCGGTGGTTAATGTCTTACCTACCGGTTAATTAATTGTTTAAATCGTTTTCTTCTTGTATTTTTATTACATCTAATAGCAACCAATGAAGGTAGAATTAAGTCTAAACCCAGTAGAACTTCCAACCAGAGACATCATGCAACACTGATCAATATTTTGCTAAAAATTCCATTATCCACATTACAAGAATAATATCAGACTTTTATGTCATTCTCCTCAAAGTTGACCTTACCGCCGTATACATTACAACAAATTAAATAATCTTGCTGGCTCAATCAAAAGCCCACAAGCCTAAAACTAACACTGAATCTCCACTTCCTGCATAGACAAGCTGATATAGGAGGATCAAGGGTGCTCTACATTCGGAAATCCATGACGCAGACTACATTGTCTGCGAACAAGCTGCAAGCTTTTGGCCTTCTTTATTCCAACATACTTGAAAGATCCCACCATTTCCAGCATATGGTTTTACAGGTTTTGCTTCCTTTACAGACCAAAAGTGCACACATTTATCCAATGAGCCGCTGGCCTAAATACTAGCTCACCATTGGGGCTGAATGCAACATTATATATAGACAGTGGCGGAACCAGAACATTTTCAGAGGAGGGTCAAAATACGTCAGTAAAAAAAATTATTTATCATCGACAGAGAACTGCGGTTAGGTTGTCGATAGAGGGGGAAGGGGAACAAAAAAAGGGCTGCTGTGCGAATTGCGATTTTGCGATTTTGAAGAAGAAAAGAAAAGGGTATTTTTTTAAAAATTATTTTTAAACTTACTAAATGAAATTCATTTAGTAAGTTTTAAAAAAATAAAAATAAAATTAAACCCAACTGCTGCCGAGAAGAAGGATCGCAGATGATGGCCATCAACAATCGCATGCATGCGTGAGGCGGCAGCAGCAGGCTTCATTCACAGCACCACTTGAATCTGCAGGGTCATGAATGGCAGCCTGGGTGAGTCGCCTGAAACGCCGCCGGAGATTCCAGCCTTCCAGTTCCGCCTCTGTATACAGGATCCCTGGAAAGAAACTCCATATATTAATATAACACGGAAAGCATGAAATTGTGTGTATGTTATAGCAACCAACACACACGGGACAATATTTATAAGCCACAAAGGTCATTTTAGGATGGACTCTTGTATAGCAACATCATATAACCACCTAAGCATATAGATATTATGAAAATTGAAGCAAACACCAAATCCAAAGCACCTAAAATGTTAGTAAAGCAACGTATGATAGAAACTAAATTATCTTGGAAGGTCATAACCAGGCGATAAGAGCTCAAATTGGTTACATAAATGCTGAAGTGCAATTACGCCATTTATAAATGTGGCAACTGTGGCCATTTAAGACTCCCTGTTTCCACTTTCCACATCCCATAGCTTTATAGTTGAGTCAAACGAGGCAGTGTTCTGTTGAGGGGAAAATAAAAGGGAAACATAATGCGGGGATTAGTTAAGTTGGGAGGGAGGCGTGCGGAGCTAAGCAATACCTTAGCTGGCATGTTCCTTCAAATCAAGCAGACAGGTGTCCTGTTTCATGCCCCTTATCCGCATCATGGTTTTATGAGTTGCAACCCAATTCCACATAACTTAACTGCTACAAAGCTCACTAACACGAAACAAGATTCTCTGATGCAGGAGATATTGAACAAGAAACAAGTATGAGAATGCAGTGGATTACAATTTGAAGCCATAGCATACAAATGTCTATTGTGAAACAGGGTCCAGTGAATCACCTTAGCAGTGGAAATGAATCATCAGAGCATGAAGCCAACAACAAACCTATAGGATCCCACTAGACATCCAGGGCGGGCCATAAGTTTTGAAGGGCCTAAATAGGACAACAAAAAATGGGCGCACTTTTCATGAATCTTATTAAAGACAAAGTAAAAAAAGGAAGAACTTTTTCCTCAACAAAGAAAGCGTCAATCTGAAAGAATATCAAATATAATAACCGACTATTTCAATATTTCCAAAGCATCATTTAGATATCACATTATCACCAAGTCAAAAAAATAATTACCAAATAGGGTCTCCACACTACTCCCAAACAATTAAAAAAACTCAAAAAACTGAATCTGATGATGAACCTCCAGGTACATAATAATTAAATTGTTTTGTACAAATTATATGCTTTAAATATGTAAAATATTACAATAATCAGTATATGTTGAATATTACAGATTGATTATTTGCTTTAATATTTTAGTATTCTATTTAAGTAATAAAAGTAAGAGAATATTTAAGGAGGCCCTAAAAATTTTTGGACCTAAAGTTCGGACACCTTAAACTTTAGCCCAGGGCGGGTACTATAGACATCATTAACTTCACCCTAAGTAGCAATAGATTTAGAAACACCCATTGGATTCTCATGTAGAAACATGGTCCTCCAATTTCTATTTGAAGCATTTAAAATAATAAAGAAGGAAAATAATTTAAATTTGTGTTCCACTTTTGAACAAGTTATTTGCCATACAATCATAATTAAAACCCCCATTCCCCATACTTCATTAGTTTTTGAAATATAATAAAAAGAATCAAGTTACAAGAGTAAAACTGAATGAACAAAAGGCATATTAATATATAATGTATTATGATATGATTCCCTCCTAGTTGGCTAGCTCCCCGTGAGTACTTCCTCCTCCCGTGACTCCCTTATTCTCTCCATCCCTCCTCTTCCTTCTCCTCTTCTCCTCTCATTCATTCCCTATATAAAGGGATGAATGCTGAAAGAAATAATAAGAATTCCTCTGAAGGTTTTTCTCTTTCTCTCTTGCTTATTCTCTCTAAATTTATGCAGTAATTATAAGAGTATATTACTATACTTTGCTAAAGTTTTATAACACGTTATCAGCACAAAGCTCTAAGCAACTGAGACGGTAAAATTAAATTCTTGCAATTTATTATTATATTACCGGTTTGGCTATGCCACCAATAATATAATTTTATTCTTATAATTGCCTTTAAATTCTGTTATTTACAATGGTACCATCTATCCTTGTTGATCTTACAAGACTTGGTGGGAACTTTTTACCATTAAGTTCTGTTATTTACAATGGTACCATCTATCCTTGTTAATCTTACAAGACTTGGTGGGAACCTTTTTACCACTTATTAAATTGTGGGAATAACTTTTATATATGCGAATCTTGCATACACGTGAAATTCTTCATTATTCCATTTTTATTATTCATTTGGAATATCCTGCATACATCGGATTCTGCATGACACGTTCCATTCTTTATTATTCTGTTGGAATATCTTGTCTGTGCGAATTACGCATGACCTGGTTCCGTTTTTTTTATTTTGTTGAAATAACCTGTCTACGCGGACTACTGTATGCATGGTGAAATTCTTTTGTTATTCCATTATTTATTATTCTATTGGAATAACCTGTCTATACGAACTACCGCATGCCGAGTGAAGATCCATTTGCATTATGCTAATAACATAAATACAAGAATATTTATATTTTCATTTTATCACCACTTGAGGTCGTGACTTAGTTTATTTTTCTATATCATACATGCAATTATTTATTGTTTTAATAAATAATAATTGTGTTTTAACCCAGAATTGATGGCAAACTTGGCAAAAATAGATTTTTCTATTTTGAAAATCTCTGGAGACAACTATTTGGCTTGGGCACTTGATGCAGAATTGCACCTTAGTGTAAATGAGTTAGAAAAGACCATTGAATCAAGAAATACAACAACTTCGGCACAAAATGCAAAAGCCATAATTTTTCTTCGTCACCATATTGTGAAGGATTAAAGACTGAGTATTTAACAGTCAAAGATCCTTTATCTTTATGGACACAACTGAAGGAAAGATTTGACCACCAAAAATTGGTTGTTCTCCCTAATGCCAAATTTGAGTGGCTTAATTTAAGGCTACAAGATTACAAATCAATTACGGAATATAGTTCCAATATTTATAGAATAACCTCTAATTTGGCTTTGTGCGGAGATCCAGTTTCTGAAGCCCAAATATTAGAGAAAACGCTCTCAACTTTTCATCCCACCAACATGATTCTCAAGCAACAATATGTATGCGAGTAAGTTTACAAAATTCAAATGACTTATTGTCATCCTCCTTGTTGCAGAAAAGAATAATGAATTGTTGTTGAAAAACCATCAAGTACAGCCAACGGGTGCTACCCCATTGCCAGATATTAATAGCACGTAATTCCAGCAGAATAAACATGACAATAAATGATCATATAAAAAGAAGCCTTGGGGACGAAAGAATAAACGAAGCTATCATAACAACAAATTCCAGAACCGCGACAATTCAGGCCACCAGAAGTGGCAAGTGTCTGGGTTGGGTAAAAATAAAGAAAATATAGTACCGATAAAGAACAATCCAGATATTTGTTTTAGGTGTGGGATGAAAGGGCATTGTCGCGTACCTGTCGTACGCCGAGGCATCTGGCTAATTTATTCCAGGAGTCTCAAAAGAACAAAGTAATGAAGGCAAAAACAAACTTTGTTAATCATCAATTGAATATTGTTGATGATCCACCAATGACCAACAATGAGGAAAAGATTGTTAATATTACTGAACCTTCTGAAAGTATCTTTTGGGATATCGTTTAATTTCTTGTTTTAATTAAACATCCTGCATGTATCATATTATTAGTTTTCGTTCTATACGTGGTATGTGTTTATCATGAATAAAATTATATATGAAATGTAACTTTTCTTATTTATGTTTTTTATATCGTCAGATCTCTTTAATGGATATGGAGGATATATGTTTAGCGAACAATCTGAACAACTCATACAATCCTTCAAAGTGAGAAATATTTTTCACAACTAATCAAAGCTAAGGGAAATGTAGGAACTATTTCTGGCACATCAAATTTAATCGAGGGATTTGGAAAAGCTAGTTTCATGCTACCAAATGAGACACAAGTCTTTATCGAAAATGCTCTATATTTTAGTAAATCAAGAAGAAATTTGCTTAGTTTTAAAGATATTCGACTAAATAGTTTTCACATTGAAACAACCAATGAGAATGATAATGAATATCTTCTCATTACTTCTACTATTTCTGGAAAAAAGAATATCTTAGAAAAACTTCATTCAATTTCTTCTGGATTATATACTATGAAAATTAGAGCAATTGAGTCTCATATTGTTATGATTCCAAAAATTATAGATCCCAAATCCATTATGCTTTGGCATGAAAGACTCGGTCATCCAGGTACTTCTATGATGCGTCGTATTATTGAAAATTCTATTGGTCATCCTCTAAAAAATAAGAAGGTTTTTCCCAGTAGTGAATTTTCTTGTGCTGCGTGTTCTCGAGGAAAATTAATTGTTCGACCATCACCAGTAAAAGTTTATAAAGAAGTCCCAAAATTCCTAATGAGAATTCAAGGAGATATTTGTGGACCTATTCAACCATTGTCTGACCCATTTCAATATTTCATGGTTTTAATAGATGCTTCAACTAGATGGTCTCATGTTTGTCTTCCCTCTTCTCGAAATTTTGCCTTCTCAAAACTTCTTGCTCAAATAATCAAGTTACGGGCTCAGTTCTCGGATCATCCAATCAAGTCAATTCGACTTGATAACGCAGCTGAATTTTCATCAATGACTTTTAGTGATTTTTTGTATGACCATTGGAATCTCCATTGAGCATTCCGTTCCTCATATTCATACACAAAATGGTTTAGCTGAATCTTTAATAAAAAGACTTCAACTAATTGCACAACCATTAATGTTAAGGGCTAACTTGCCTACCTCAGTTTGGGGTCATGTAATTCTTCATGCTGCAACCATCATTCAAGTAAGACCAACGACTCTTTATAAATTTTCTCCTCTACAGTTAGTTCTTGGACAGATACCCAACATATCACACTTTTGAGTTTTTGGAAGTGCAGTATATGTTCCAATTGCACCTCCACAAAGAACTAAAATGGGAGCTCAACGAAGAATAGGTATTTATGTTGGTTTTAATTCTCCTTCTATTATTAGATATCTTGAACCTTTAACTGGAGATGTTTTTACTGCACGTTATGTAGATTGTCATTTTGATGAATCTGTATTTCCAACATTAGGAGGAGGGAAAGTTTTAAATAAAAAACCCTCTGAAATATCATGGAATGCATCAAATTTAAATTCATGTGATCCTCGTACAGGACAATGTGAAATTAAAGTTCAAAGAATTATTCATTTATAAAATATTGAAAATCAAATGCCAGATGCATTTAATGATGCTAGAAAAGTGATAAAGTCACATACACCTGCAGTGAATACTCCAACAAGGATAGAAGTACCTATTGAAAAATCAATTCCTGGAGAATTGACGAATAAGGTAACAGAAGAATCTAAACCACGCTAGAAGCGTGGAAGACCGATTGGTGCAAAAGACACTGTACCACAAAAATCAAAAGCAAATAAGGGAATCCCAGAAGGAATATTCACTTCAGAAGTAGCACTTATTCCAAGAGTGGGAATAACCCCAGAAGAGGTTCAAAATCTCAGTGAAGGGATAAGAGATGAACACCAAGAGATCTCAATAAATTATGTACATGATGAGAAAATATGGGATCGAAGCAAAGTCATGATTGATGACATATTTGCTTTCTCTATAGCATCAAATATTACTTTGATTCTTGACACGGATCCTGAATCACAAAGCGTGGAAGAATGTTGAAAAAGAAAAGATTGGCCAAAATGGAAAGATGCTATTCAAACTGAGCTACAATCTCTATTGAAAAGAGAAGTATTTGGACCAGTAGTCCATACACCGTTGGGTGTAATCCCGATTGGAAACAAATGGGTATTTATACGAAAGCAAAATGAGAAAAATGAAATTATGAGATACAAAGCCCGACTTGTAGCTCAAGGGTTTTCACAAAAACCTGGTATTGATTATCTGGATACATACTCTCCAGTAATGGATGGAGTTACTTTTCGCTTTCTGATAGGTATGGCAACCATGGAAGGTTTGGAAACACGTTTGATGGATGTTGTAATTGCATACCTATATGGCTCACTTGACAGTGAGATTTATATGTGAATCCCTGAAGGATTGAAAATGGCTGAATCACAAAGGCCCCGTCACATATATTCAATCAAGTTACAACGCTCATTGTATGGGTTAAAACAGTCTGGTCGTATGTGGTATAATCGACTTAGTGATTATTTAATAAAAGATGAATATATAAATGATCAAGTATGTCCATGTGTTTTTATTAAGAAATCACAAAGTGGATTTTCCATCATTGCTGTATATGTGGATGATTTGAATCTTGTAGGTACTCCTGAAGAACTCACAAGAACTGCTACTTATTTAAAGGATGAATTTGAAATGAAAGATCTTGGAAAGACAAAATTCTGTTTGGGAATACAAGTGGAGCATTTAGCATCTGGAATTTTTGTTCATCAATCCACATATGCTGAAAAGATTCTCAGTCATTTTCATATGGATAAAGCTCATCCTTTGACTACTCCGATGGTTGTTCGATCTTTAGAAGTTGATAAAGATCCATTTCGACCTCTAGAAAGTGGGGAAGAAGTTCTTGGACCTGAAGTTCCATACCTAAGTGCAATAGGTGCTCTTATGTATCTTGCAAACTGTACACGACCTGATATTACTTTTGCTGTCAACTTGATAGCAAGATACAATTTTTCTCCAACTAAGAGACATTGGGATGGGATCAAACACATTTTTAGATACCTCCATGGAAGAATAGATCTTGGGTTATTTTATCCAAGGAATTCAACGTCGCGATTGGTTGGATATGTTGATGCAGGATATTTATCAGATCCACACAATGGAAGATCACAAACAGGTTATGTATTTACATATTGTGACACAGTTATCTCTTGGAAATCCATAAAGCAAACCATGACAGCTACATCTTCAAATCACTCCGAGATTCTCGCTATTATACATGAAGCAAGCAGAGAGTGTGTTTGGTTGAGATCAATTATTCAGCATATTCAAAAATCATGTGGATTACCATCAATCAAAGACATTCTTACAATTCTGTATGAGGATAACGCTGCATGCATTGATCAACTTAGAGGAGGATACATCAAGGGAGATAGAACAAAACACATTTCACCTAAATTCTTCTTCACACATGAGCTATAAAAGAAGGGTGATATAGATGTGCATCAAATTCGATCATGTGATAATCTAGCCGACTTATTCACAAAGTCGCTACCAAATGCAACATTTGTAAAACTTCGAAAAAGGATCGAAATGTGTCGACTGAAAGACTTACACTACAACAAAAAGGCTTATCAGCGACCGGATATGGTCGCAGACGACTATCAGCGACCGAATGCGGTCGTTGATACTAGTCGCAGCTAATCTGGTCGCTAGATGGACATCAGCGACCAACGATAGCGACCGCTTTTTCAGTGACCGCAGCCAGCGATCGAATCCGTCGTTATTCTAACTTATGCTGAGTCATTTGTCAGTTGTGACATGGCACACGTGTCCGCGACCGGTAATAGCGGCCAAAAAGCTCGATTAGCTAGTTTCAAGCGATTATCGTGACCGCTTTTTAGCATTAGCGACCGCATGCGGTCGCTGATGTTTTTATTATTTTTTTAATATTTTTCCTGTTTTATTGATTTCCCAAAACTTACTTGCTTTGTACCTGCTTTCTATCCCTACACACAACAGTATATATAAGCATCCATCCATGATAACTACCATATGATAAACATTCATCCATGATAACTGATAAACATCCATCGTAAACCAACACAACATAATACAATCATAAACATCTATATAATAGAATCGTAAACCAATACAATTGTCCAAAGAATGAATCTAAAAGAGTACAAGGCTTTAAAAATTTTAAAAACAATTCTAGCAAGGCTTTAAAAATCTAACATATATGACTGGGCTAGCTCTTCATGGATCATCCAAATTAGTACCCTGTAATTAACAAAAGAATAAAACATATATGTTACATGTGTTGATACTGCTATAACTTGGGAAAAGCTAAATAATAGACAATGTAGTGAAACATATAAGTATGTGCAGTGAAAGTAACAATATCGATATATATACCTGGTCGCCACCACGATCTTTGTGATGTTCTTTGCTGCCCGCATCTCCTCACTTAACTCATCGGGACTAAGAGAATGCAGATGCCCGCCTAGTATACGAAGAAGATCACAATTTTGACAGATCACTCTCACACAGTCAGCATGAGTATGATAAATTTGGATGACTGATATATTCTGTGTGGTAGACTGGTAGCAGTTTACTGTACAGCATTGATGGTCGGGCGTCATTTTTGTCCTTGGCCTTTAACATAGTTTTTCTTCATGACAAACGCCCTCTCCCACAATTCTTGATCAATCGACGGATGCAGGGTGCCTTCAGGATAACGCTCGTTCATTAAGCCCTTATTAGTGTCCTGTCAGAAGGTCAACAATGAAATAGTTAAAAAATAAATTAAAAAATGCTAAAAAAGGTCGTCACAATTTATAAACAACATATTAGTATAAATTTAACTTATTACCGCCATCTGAATAGCATCAGGTAGACCATCATGGGTGGCACATACACATCCAACCAATTGATAGGTTGACCTTGAGACTCAGACTCCTAAAGTTCATGTTCTCATATTAATATGTAAAAATATGATATTTTAGCTAAAAAACATGACTGTAAACATAAAAATAAATAATTAAGCCAATAAGTATGCTATACATACGTACCCTAGCAGCAATATCTTTGTAGTCAGATATCTTATACCCTTATCGTGCCTTTTGCCTTTTTGCCTTCAAATACACCTGAGGATCTATTCGAGACGGCAATCTTGCGTCTCTTGACCCAGCTCTCAACTCTCCACTGGTCACACATCTACACCCATATGGGCTGTGCGCACCACCAGGGGCTATGCTTATGCATATACTACTCACCCTATCCCGGATGGTCTATCTCAGCATTGTGCAGGGCTTTTTGTCGTTCCTTGTTCAGATTATCTATAGTTCGAATGGCGCACTTATGCCAGAACAGTGTCTGAATAACTGATGCCTGTGCGTCGTCCCATCTATACCGCTTTTGCTAATAAAATAATAATAATAATATTAAAACTGTTATATTACCATAATCCAATATTACTAAACAATATTATTTGATTAACTATGTATTATCTATCAGAGTGATAAAAAAATATACCTGGAATTCATCCCAAACTGCATCCTTATGGGCGAGAGGTGTGCTCGCCCATGTAATCACTGGCGTAGGCTAGTTTTGTAAGCATAATTGTGAAATGCACTTCACAATTTTACTATCTTGAAAATCACTACAATATACAATAATTTACAGTCATATATTTATAACAATGGAAATATTAAACCCTTATATATACACGATGTTTAACTTACGTGCTTTACGGAGGAGGATTTGATCAGATAAGAATGTGATCATCCGGATTAGCCGGGGCCTTGACACATGATTAGGGGCCAGAGACCCAACCCGCACTTTTCGTGTTTGTTGAGTTCGAAGACATCTATAAATAAAAAATTTAGGATGTTAGTATGAGTTATAAATGAAAGGTACATAAACATGTCAAGGATATAGAGAACATGTACATATGTAATTGTATGTAATACAATTAAAACTAAACATATATTTTATAGAAAATGACAATAATGACAATTAATTGTATAAAATAGTTAACTACAATTACTATAAATGAAAGGTACATAAACATGACTGCAAAATAGTTAACTACGACAACTATAAATGAAAGGTACATAAACATGTTAAGGATATAATGAACATTCCTTCGTTGTCCGAGTCAGAATCATTTTGTACAAGTATCGGAGATTCATAACCATCTTCTTCTTCAGATTCTGTGTCAGTGTCAGTTAATAACTCTTCCTCATATATGTTTATAAAGTCTACATATTATCAACTTGTAAACATATTATAAAGTCTACATATATGTTTTCAGCACATACTCAAGCTATATTGGATGATTAGCTTCTTAAAAATATAATTCTCAACCAAAATGGTTACCTAGACTACTTTAGCAGTCATTTGTCATCAACTGTTTCTACTCATAGGCAACAACCCCCATTGCACAGCTCTATAGTGCGGTGATGACACACAAATACTGGGTATTGCTACAAAGAACCTCGACTCCTTAACCGCTTCCCAGCCATCCTTTAGCCTCTGTTTTGCTAAATTTTTAAGAACATGACCCTTGGCTAAAATTCTTTAGAGTTTTAAGGTTATCCAAGTGGCCTATCAAAATGAAATTAAGCTTAATTCCTTGGCTCAGCCACTGCACATCACAGTGGGCTATAGGACTTGTCAAGCTAGCAATTCTACTACTAGATATAGCCAAAACTGATATGTTCTAAGGTTTACTTACCAAACTACTTTAATCATCACACGAGTTAAGTAAATTAAGTTAATGCTTTACTTGCTCTAACATTCAATTCTTTTTTTTTATTTTTATCAAAACAGTTCTATTAACAATTTTATCAAACAGTTGGTGGGCATGGTTGTAAGCTACTAGTTCCACAACTATTTATTTATATCACAATCCATTTTTATCCTCCTTATTTCTCCACAGCCCAACCTATCTCCTCCAATCAAATTCAGTCATCAAAAGTGCAATATTAGTCATCTTTTTGAATATCAAAACAGTCCATATAGAGCATTATAGACATGGTTTAATACCATTACACCAAAACAGTACCAAATAATGAAATATCTGCATTTCTAAAGCATGAATCTCTTATATATTATATGTTCATGGTTTAAAACATCTAATAGCAAGGTTTTCATGTTATAGGCCAAAACAATCCACATAATGATAGTTGGTAAAGCAACACAGGTAATGCTAGCAGTCAATTATCATAAAAATATAGCATAGCAGTCACTGTAGTACACATCAGTTAATATAGTAACTTTAAAATCCATAAAGTCCTTCATGCCTATCCCAAGCTTTTTAGGCAAGGTTCGACACTAGATTACCACAATAGCCATTAAGTTTGTAATATAAAGGTTATCATGTACATGCTATATAATACAAGTTCATGCTTTAAAGAGCCTATATACAAGGCTTTTAACTTTGGTTCAAAACAGCCCCTTATAGGCTTTAAATTATTACAAGGAAGCATGATTTGATTAAGCAACAAGTAAACAAGAATTGGTTACTTACATAATATCTAGTAGGTATGTCTTTCATCCGGATGACCTATTTTAGCTACTTCTTAGACAATCCATGACCACACCTCTTAGACATTAACATTCTTATCGTGAAGCTTTAAAGTGTCCTCATTACCAGCCTTTAAGACTTGAGGTAGTTATCCTCAATTATAACTATCATAAAAAAATTTCTTAATAACAGTCACAAGGACTGATTTTGGTTCCTTGAATTATAACAAGCTTAAGCTTCATAATTATAAGCATTAGTGGGTTGGAGTGATAGATATCATATTATAGTATAATAACCATATTAGAAGCAAATGATAGACATTACCTTTGTTTTGGTCTCAAATAACAGTCATTAGGGAGCTTACTATTTCAGTCCATTCTTACTTGCTTTGTCCAAGTTTTTTAAACTACCCAAGATTACAAGTCATAATGAACTATGATGAGGTCAAGCATAGAGTATTCTTGAGGTATTACCCCCATTACAAGAGCATTTTTACTTTAGTTGGACTCCATATAATAGTTAGTATACACAGATACTAATTAAATCAGTCCTTAACTTGGCAATTTATCAAACATATAGAGGGAAGTTTATATACTTGCACATAATACATAATTCTTAGCTTATTGACCCCAGCCTTATGGCTTAAAACAACAACAAGCACAGAACCATACTAAATAGTCCCAATCACAGCAGTTCACATAGCTATTAAAATAGTCATATATTGTATTAATTCCAATACATCAGCCATTTATGGTACTTAGTCCCTAACAGTCCAATTGCTATCATTTAAAGGAACATGAACGAAGGATTAGGACGGCCAAAATGAACTTACTTGATGATTCAAAGGTCACAAGTGGTTTGAACTGCCCAGTTCCTCCCCTTCTCTAGCCAAACTTTTCCTCTTTTGCTCTCAATCGGTTCTCTTTATTTTTCTTTCTTACTGTGCTAGAGTCTTGGGAAGTTAGTTAAGGGGTGGAATGTAAATGAATTTGACAATAAATCAATCAAGAGGGGATAATGGGTTAATGTCCTAGTAACATCCTGTATTTTGTTCAATTATCGAAGTTAAAGTAATTTTACAACAATTAAGCTAATAAAAAAGGAGAGAATTGTAAGACCCCAACTTTTATGAATAAAAATGAATTTTCTATAAATATCATTTTTGAATATTATGGAATAAATTTGATATAATGTTATAGTTGTGGGTAATATTTATAAATTTTGCAAAGTATGCAAGTTGTTATATAATATTCGATTGGTCGGGGAATATTCGTTTTAACAGAGAATATTCGTACGACGGCACCAATCATTGGTGGACCCCACAACGGATTATTGTCGGATTGAGAAAATGACAAAAATATTTTTATGAAAATAACGGCGGAAGTTTTACCGTTAACTGTTGAAACACCCGGTGTTAAAAGTAACAAGAATACGCGTGGTTGCATAGTAGCACACTGGTGTGATTATTGATGCTTACGTGAGAAGTCACTCGCTTTTGTTCAATTATTGCTTGAGTAATTGTTGCATAGTATCTCACGTTAATTGATTCAATTATTGTTGATATTTTATAATTGAGATGACGAAGTTACACTACTAAAAAAATGGTCATTTGTGATGGCCAAAATCCATCACAAAAAGTAGGAAAACCATCACGAAAGGTTTACGTGATAGCTTTAAGCATCACAATGGTCGTCTTGTATACGCCCATCATGAAAGGTATTACGTGACAGTTTTGACAATCACGCAAACGCTCAGTGCTTTTGTGATGATTAATACAATCACATTAACACATAATCTATTGTGATTGTCAAAGTCATCACAAAAAACAAGACTTTAGGAATCAAATGTAAGAACGTGAATCTCTATTTACATATAATTTATTTCATTGTATTAATTGTATCTATATTAATTGTATCAAATGATACTTGTAGGATTCGAACCCTCTCCCATTTGCAAACTAAATAACGAGTATTACCACTACACCAAAGTCCAGATCATGATTATAATTTTAAAACAAAATATAAAAGGAAACATATGTGAGTTGACTTACTAAACAAAATTACTTCCACATAAAATTTGGTGATTGCAATGGTAGTCACAAATACTCTATAATGATGGTAAAATTAGTCATCACTAAGAGCCATCATATATTTTATTGTTTTGTGACGGTTTGAAAATTCCATCACAAAATACCTTCTTTTTGTAATTGCAAATAAAAGTCTTCACAAAATTTATCTTTTTTAATGATTGTCACGACCGTCATAAAATATTATTTTGATTATTTCTTACATTAAAATATTAGTGATAGCTTAAATACAATAATGAAAAGGGTATATTTTTAAGTGATGACTTAGTGCGTCACAAAAAGGAAATTTATTTTGCGTGAAAAAATTAGTGTGATTGACATGACCATCACAATTATAATACATTGATGGCAAGATTAGTCATCACTAAGAGCCATCATATATACTATTATTTTGTGATTGCTTAAAAAGTCCATCACAAATTACTATCTTTTGTGATTGTTTTTAAAAACTGTCACAAAATTTCGTCACGTATTCTTGTTTTTCTAGTAGTGTTATTAATATTATTATTTGCAATATTAACGATGTCTAGAAGTTTTTCCAAGGAGAGGTTTGGTCACCTAATTGCGCGCCAATAGGAGAAATCCTTATTGAAAGCCCCTCTTTCTGAGAAAACGACACAGTGGTCGATTAATAGTGTGAATAATAATAATGATGATGAAGTTTTGTTTTATTAGTATTATTAATATAATAAAATATAAAGCTTTTTATATAAAACAAAATACTTTTATAAAGTTATTCGTTTTATTAGGCTAATAGTAAAATCTTTTTATATAAAAATGTAATACTTTTATAAAGTTATCTATTTTATTAGACAATAATTAGAATATATTATATTTTCTTATGCATAGTGTTTGCATAGTGCCTGTATAGTGTTTGCATAGTAAAATCTTTTTATATAAAATAGAATACTTTTATAAAGTTATTCGTTTTATTAGATTATAAATAGAATATATTATATTTTATTGTAAACCAATCTGGACCGTCCGTTTAAAGTAAATCAATATGGACCGTTCATGGATTGGTTACTATTCAGTCCATTCTTCTATAAATAGAAGCTCATTCTTTCATTATTTCTTATGAATTCACTGAAACTCTAGAGAGAGAAAATATAGAGAGAACTCTTCTTCTATAATCTTAAGCATCTTTCTTTAGCATTTAAGAAAGCTTTGAAGCGTAGTCTGAAGTTTCTTCAAGTATATCCCCGCCTCTACCGTTTCTTTAGTACTCTTCTTTATAAGGTAAGGGTATTATTTTTTCATATTATGAAGAGAACTTCATTATTCCATTCTTTATTATTCTGCTTGAATAACTTTGAATCTGTGATCATCCCATACATGATAAAATTCTTACATTATTCCATTCTTTATTATTCATTGGAATATCCTCAGATATGGCTTTTTCTGTGGGACCTAATTCCGTCTTTATTATTACATTGGAATATCATATATGCGTTTTTTACACCTGACTTCGTTCCGTTATTTATTATTCTGTTGGAATAACTTTATCTATGCAAAAGTACGCATGCATGATGATTTCTTTTGTTATTCTATTCTTTATTATACTCAGGTTGTTTAAAGTTTTGACTTCTATACTCCATGAAATTAGTGGAATATCCTTGATATTTGCGCTTCATCCAGTATCTTTTCATGGAAATATTCTTCTGAGCATTCTTAAATTTTACTCTACAAAGAAGTATCATGTTGACAATTTGGATGTTATTAGTTCTGAATAAATAAATTCTTGAACTTGTTTTATTGAACTCTTATATCATTGTCATCATCCTCCTCATGTTTATATTTTTTTTTGAAAGTCATCTCGTGGCACAGTGGTGCTTAGATGGACTTGGTATAATTATGACCGAGGATTATTCGATTGTAATCATGACCGTAATGTTACAAATGATGTGGTAAAAGTCCTCATTGGCCCGTAGTGCATTGATGGATAGTTGTTGGCATGATCATGACCATTGATGAATACACGAATATCCTTGGCCCGTAGTGCATGGATAATTTGTGGTTGTGATACTAATGAATATCCTCGGCGTAGTGGGGATGATGTGGATTATTTATTAAAGTCGAGTCCCCAATGAATAAAAGTGATGAAAAACCTTTTAAATCATAAAAGATAGTAGATTTTATTCTCTACTTGACTCTTTTAATGGATTGCTTGTTCCGCTGCAGTTAAACTTGATGTTTGTTATATTGTATCAGTTTAACACTGTTAAACTTGATGTTTGTTATATTTGTATTCAGATGTTGTTAATAGGGCTCAGTTATTGGAGTGCGATAATGAATCAACGCAACCAAAAGAGAGCGGTAGGAAAAATGATAATACCAAAGGATACTTGATCGTTGAAGCGGTGACAATAAGCATGGAGGAATCAACATGCCAAAATGGTAACCACTTTGTGGTAATCATGGCCAAAATAATAAGAATGGACATTTCAAGAAGAGAGATTCAACAATGATGGAATGACGTCGGCACCAAAGACCGTGATTAAGGAAGGAGAACGACCACCTATCATATGCTTCAAATGCGGAGGGAAGGACACATCGGTCAAAGCTCACAGCGATCTGTCAGTCAAAGCATGTTATAATTGTGGAAGAGAAGGTCACCTAGCCCAATTTTGTCGTTCACCAAGACAAGTTCAATTAGGATGGAGGCACCAAAGGACGTCCCCAAAAAAGTCAAAGCCAAGAAGCGAGTGGTCTGAGGAGGCGTTTGTCGTGACCTCCCGAAAGCAAGGAACCCGATCGAGGTCATCACGGGTAAGCTTATCATAAACTTTAGCGAAGTGTATACCTTATTTGATACCGGTTCTACCCATTTTTTTATTTCTCTTACTTGCGCTCAACGTTTAAATTTGACTATAGAGAAATTAGACTTTGACTTATCTCATGAAACTCCGCTTGGGAGAAACCTTCATTACATCCATCGCTTATAAGTCTTGTTTGGTTCAAATCGGTACCCTCCTCACATTACCTGTCGATCTTATTTCATTAAAAATACTTGCATTTGATGTAATTCTAGAGATTGATTGGTTAACTACTCATCATGCAAAAATTGATTATTTTCGTAAGGTTGTTAGCTTTCATATTCCTAACCAACCTATTATGCGAATTCAAGCAACCAAACCATTAAAATCAATCACCATATCTCAAGCCATAAAGCTATTCGCTTATTGAAAAAGCGGATGTCAAGATTTCTTAGCTCATGTCACGGATCTAAACAAAATATGTCGGGTTTTGAATGATATTTCTATTGTTAATGAATTTCCGACGTATTCCACGAAGAACTTCCTGCCTACCCCAGAAGCATGAAATTGAATTTTGTATCGACCTTGAACTCGTGACAAAACCCATTTCCAAAGCCCCATATCGAATGGCTCTGTTTAACTTCGTGAGTTAAAGACCCAACTGCAGAATTGTTAGACATTGGCTTTATTCGTCCTAGTACTTCTCCTTGGGGTGCTCTGTTCTATTCGTGAAGAAGAAAGATGGGAGTATGCGACTTTGTATTGATTATCGAGTTGAATCATGTCACCATCAAAAATAGATACCCATTGCCACATATTGATGACTGTTTGACCCGCCATAAGGCGCCAAATTCTTTTCAAAGATTGATCTTCGCTTCGATATCACCAATTGAAGATTAGAACCAGATGACATTCCAAAGACGGCTTCCTGAACTCCTGCACGCATTATGAATTCTAGTCATGTCTTTTGGATTGACTAATGCTCCTCCGCCTTCATAGATATGATGAACCGAGTATTCAAGGAATATTTGGATCACTTTGTGGTCGTCTTTATTGATGACATCCTTATTTATTCCAAAAGTCGTGAAGATCATGAGCAACACTTGAGGCTGATATTTCAAAAGCTTCATGAATATAAGCTTTATGCCAAGTTGAAGAAATGCGAGTTCTGGCTTGAGGAAGTAGCATTCCTTGGGTACGTGGTATCAAGTCATGGAATATCTATTGACCATGCAAAGATTGAAGCTATTCAAAGCTGGGAGGAACCTAAATCGATGATCGAAATCGTAGCTTTCTCGGCCAATGGTTATTACCAGAGATTAAGTAGAAGGGTTTTCTCGGTTGCTACTCCCTTAACTCACCGACTTTAAAGATACAAAATTTGGTTGGAGTGAGGAATGAGAGAAGAGTTTTCAAGAATTCAAGAGGAGACTCATTTCAGCACCTGTTTTGACAATACCATTTGGCTCGGAGGGACTTGTCATCTATAGTGATGCTTCGGGCAAAGGGTTAGGATGTGTTCTCATGCAATATGGGAAAGTCATAGCCTATGCCTCTCGATAACTCAAAGAATATGAGAGGAATTATCCTACTCATGATCTAGAGTTGGCAGTTGTTGTCTTCGCACTTAAAATTTGGAGGCATTACTTGTATGGGGAGAAAGTGGAGATCTTTACGGATCATAAAAGCCTCAAATATTTCTTCACTCAAAAGGAACTCAACATGTGACAGCGATGTTGGCTTGAACTGTTGAAAGATTATGATCATACCAACCAATACCATCTTGGAAAAGCAAACGTGGTAGCTGACGCATTGAGTAGAAGATCATATGCAGGTACGAGTGTGATATTGTCAATGTAAAGGTGTGACGCCCCCAAAATAGGTCCATTCCATCCAACCCATTCTGAGTCGCCAAATACATGGTACAGAAATAACTACAACTTTATTATTACAACATATAAACTGTGAATTTAAATACAATTGTTGTCTTCTAGACAATATACATACCCAAATAAATCCTCATCACAATTATTTATACATTATTTTATAAAAATGGTGAGGACTACTAAACAACTCTCTCTATAACCATCATTCCATACCCCAGACTAAATACTCGCTTACATTCTCGCCTCCACGAGAAGAAAAATGGAACAACAAGGAAAAGGGTGAGCTCAACTAGCCCGAAGAAAGAATATTATGACTAAGATAATATACAACAAATTATCGTTAGTCTCCAACAGGAAAAAATCTAATAGAATACAATAGACAAACGGTTTTAAATCAACAATCTGCAGTGAAACAACAATTCATTAGAAGAGTTAAATAGAGAATGCAAACTACTATCTTCTATATATGAATTTAAAAGATCATCGTCGATATTTTATCCTCAGTAACATCAATCAATATATATCCGAAATCAAATATTCATCTCTGCACTACTGTGCCAAAGATATTCATCACCGGGTCATGTTCATCTAAACACTGCTCATCTTTGTACTACGGGCCAAAGATATTAATCAAGAAGTCATGTTCATCTCAACATCATGCTCATCTTTGCACTACGGGCAAAGATATTCATCAAGAAATCATTCATCTTTTGCACTACAGAAGCCAAAGATATTCAAGAATATCATCATTTAAGACTCGAGGATGATGAAAAATATTTTAAAGGAAACGAATCCAAAGTGAAACAAAAGAACAAATATTAAGGATTCAGTATTTTAAACAATCCAAGTTCAAAAATACTTCATAAGTAATCGTAGTGGAGTAAAATTCAAAATGATCAAAAAATGGATACAATCAAAGATAGTATCCATAATAGATATTTTGACAAAAAAAGAAATTTCATTTTTCTATTGAATAGTGTCGTATTAAATGAATAGTCAGATATCGTGAATAAAGGCCGATACGTGAATAGTAACTCAAGACACCAAAAGATAGAAATTTCACAAAAAAACATCTTCACACTTAAATGAATAGTACTCGTGAATAGTAACTCGTGAATAGTAACTCATGAATAGTAACTCGTGAATAGTAACTCATGAATAAGTAACCCGACATGAAAAAGTTCCAAATTTGATAAAAATTTCAACCAATATTTCGCGTAATGATATTGAAGAAATAATATCATTTTCGAATAAAATAACACCCCTTACCTCGAAAAGATGTACTTAGTAGTTGAAACACTTTGATATAGGCTATGACTTGAACTTGCACCGTATAACAATACTCAAAGTATACTCAAAATACTCACAAGAATACGCTCGATAATATAGAGAGAAAACTTCAGATTTAAATGTGATTTTCAATTCTAACCCAAGCACCTATTTATAGAAAATGCTTTAGAACACCAAAAGCGTAAAATTTAATATAATATTAATATATATTTTCCAAAACCTCATACGCATTACTTGCCAACTGAATTCAGCTCCTACACATGTTAAATGAGGCCACCTAAACATTCCAAAAACGTTTTTGTTAATTAAAACAATTAAAACTTCCAAAAATCAATTATTTGAACTTTGGAACTTCAATAATTCATAATAAATAGCCCTTTTATCAGAAAATTCAATCTCTTGCGAATTTTATATAGGAAATTCAATTCTCTACAACTTTGCGAGAAGAAAGTGTTTCCAAATTCCAAACGAAATTGACCGAAATCCATAAATGGGCGATTTTACAAGCTATAATCAAATTTCGGTCAATAATTGTGTCCACCAACACACAAAATATGTGTTAAACATTTAATGCCACAAAATACTCTTCCTCCTCATATACTCATATATCCCACATTCATTATAAAAATATCACCGTTAATATATTATTAAAATAATATATTTAAATGAATTATTTTATCAGAAAAAGATAAAATATTAATTTTCAACAATTGTCACATTAAAAATTTTCTCCATCTATATCCACATAAAATCAATATTTTTCTCATCATATAAATTAATAATTAATTATTCATAAATAATATTACAGAATCACAGTACTGGCAACCAGGCCGTTCCCAAGAAAGAGGGGGCTTTCCAATAAGGATCTCTCCTTACTGGCGCGTAATTAGGTGACCAAACCTCTCCTTAGACAGAACTTTCTAGGCATTGCCAATAATGTTATCCAATAATATTATTCGGATAATATGAATTATTGCTCCAGATAATGGAAAATCTTGTGTAATGACAATTTATTGAAACAATAGTAATATAAAATATCAATGCAAAGAATTATTGAATCAATAAAATAAAATATTGAACAGTAATTACTGTAACAATTATTGAGTAGTGCCTTCTTACGTAAGAATAAATAATTGGTGCAATACCGTGTGTTACTGTTCCACAACGCGTATTAGTGTGTTTTAACCACCGGGTATTCCAACAGTATTAATGGTAACAACTACGCCGTTATTTATAAACAACTTATATTTGTCGTTTTCTTCATCCAATCGCTTTCAAGTTATGGGGCCCACAAAAGATCGTAATTGTCGCATTTAATATTCCCAAACGATTCGAATATTCCACGACCAAACGAATATTCCCAAACGATAATGAATATTTTATAACCACTTGCTTATTCAAATATTTGCGTATTTTACCCATAACTATCCACATTAATCAAATCAACCCTTACTATTTCAAAATAATAAATAGAGGAAAATAAATTTCATTTTTTAATAATTTGGGGTCTTACAAAAGGCCCATTTTGTATGACTTGCAAAGGATGGAGATAGAGATAAAGACTCTAGGGACCCACATGATGATGGCGAATATATGAGTAGAACCGACTTTAATCGATAAAGTTAAAGTTGCTCAAATTACAGACCTGGAGCTGATGCGTATGAGGAAGAAAGTGCAAGAAGGTGCTATGCCAGAAGTAAAAATCGATGAAGAAGAAATACTTCGAGTCAACTCCAGACTTTGTGTTCCTAACGACCCTAATTTAAAGTATAAAATCATGATGGAGGCGCACAACACACCGTTTGCAATCCATCCTGGGAGTTCCAAAATGTATCATGATCTTCGACATACATTTTGTTGGGGCAATATGAAGAGGGAGATAGTGTTGTTTATCTCAAGGTGTTTAACTTGTCAACGAGTCAAGGCGGAGCATCAAGTACCAAAAGGTCCATTGCAACCACTTGAAATTCCAGAATGGAAGTGGGAACACATTACTATGGATTTTGTTACTAGTCTTCCCAAGGTTTCTCAAGGCATAGATGCAATTTGGGTTATTGTTGATAGATTGACCAAGTTTGCTCATTTCTTACCTATACGAGAAACTTATACACTTGAACGTCTTGCTCGTATGTACATAAACGAGGTTGTAAGATTGCATGGTATGCTAGTATCCATAGTTTCTGATCGAGACCCAAGATTCACTTCACGATTTTGGGTTAGTTTGCAAAAAGATATGGGCACGGATTTACGATTTAGTTCAGCATATCATCTTCAAATGGACGAAAAATCAGAGAGGACTATTCAAACTCTTGAAGATTTATTAAGACTCTGTGTCCTTGACTTCAAGGGAAGTTGGGACAAGTTGTTACCATTAGTGGAGTTTTCCTACAATAACAGTTATCAAGCAAGCATTGACATGGCTCCATTCGAAGCGTTGTATGGAAGAAAGTGTCGTTCTCCAAGATTTGGGATGAGGTGGTCAAGCAACGTTGTTGGGACCGGAGTTGAGTACGTGTGATGACTACGAAAAAGATTCAAACGATCCGACAACGTATAAAAACCTCACAAGACCGACAAAAGAGTTATCTTGATCTTCATCGAAAGGGACGTGGAATTCGATATTGGAGATCATGTGTTTGTTACGTGTTGCTCTATGGAAAGAAGTTACGAGATTTGGAAAGAGAGGAAAGCTCAATCCTCGATTCATTGGCCCATTTTAATCCTCGATCGAGTAGGGATCGTAGCTTATAGACTTGCTTTCTGCCAAGTATGTCTCGTGTTCATAACGCTTTTTCATATATCCATGTTACGTAAATATGTAAAAGACTCAAACAACATTATTGAGTTAGAACCCATTTAAATAGCGGAAGATTTAACGTATGAAGAGGTTCCTGTTCAAATCTTGGATAAGAAGGAACATATTCTACGCTCCAAGGTTATACCTCAAGTCAAAGTTTTATGGAGGAACCACGATGTTGAGGAAATGACCTGGGAGTTAGAATCTGAAATGAAATCAAGGTATCCTTACCTCTTCGACATACTAGGTACGTACCCTAATTTCTAGGGAAAAATTTCATAAGAAGGGGAGATTGTAAGACCCCAACTTTTATGAATAAAAATGAATTTTCTATAAATATCATTTTTGAATATTATGGAATAAATTTGATATAATGTTATAGTTGTGGGAAATATTTATAAATTTTGTAAAGTACGCAAGTTGTTATATAATATTCGATTGGTCGGGGAATATTCATTTTAACAAGTTGTTATTGTCGGATTGAGAAAACGACAAAAATATTTTTATGAAAATAACGGCGGAAGTTTTACTGTTAACTGTTGAAACACCCGGTGTTAAAAGTACAAGAATACGCGTGGTTGCATAGTAGCACACGGTATTGATTATTGATGCTTACGTGAGAAGTCACTCAGTTTTGTTCAATTATTGCTTCAGTAATTATTACATAGTATCTCACGTTAATTGATTCAATTATTGTTGATATTTTATAATTGAGATAACGAAGTTATTAATATTATTATTTGCAATATTAACAATGTCTAGAAGTTCTGCCAAGGAGAGGTTTGGTCACCTAATTGCGCGCCAATAGGGAGAAATCCTTATTGGAAAGCCTCCTCTTTCTTGGGAACGACCTGGTCGATTAATAGTGTGAATAATAATAATGATGATAAAGTTTTGTTTTATTAGTATTATTAATGTAATAATACAAAAAAGCTTTTTATATAAAACAGAATACTTTTATAAAGTTATTCGTTTTATTAGGTTAATAGTAAAATCTTTTATATAAAATGAATACTTTTATAAAAATTATCTATTTTATTTGACAATAATTAGAATATATTATATTTTATTATGCATAGTGTTTGTAAAGTACCCGCATAGTGTTTTTGCATAGTAAAATCGTTTTATATAAAATAGAATACTTTTATAAAGTTATTCGTTTTATTAGATTATAAATAGAATATATTATATTTTATTATAAACCAACTGGACCGTCTGCTTTAAAGTAAATCAATCTGACCGCTCATGGATTGGTTACTTATTCACCCATTCTTCTATAAATAAATGAAGCTCATTCCTTCATTATTTCTTACGAATTCACCAAAACTCTAGAGAAAGAAACCGTAGAGAGAACTCTTCTTCTATAATCTTGAGCGTCTTTTTCACCGCTTAAGAAAGCTTTGGCGTGTAGTGCAAGTTTCTTCAAGTATATCCCCGCCTCTACTGTTTGAATCTTACTCTTCTTTATAAGGTAAGGGTATTTTTTTTTCATATTCATGAAGAGAACTTCATTATTCCATTCTTTATTATTCTGTTGGAATAACTCAGATACGCTGTGATCTACCCCATACATGGTGAAATTCTTACATTATTCCTTTTTTTATTATTACATTTGAATATCCTGTTTATGCGTTTCTGTGGGACTGATTCCGCCTTTTATTATTCGGTTGGAATATCCCATCTCATGCGTTTTACGCCGGACCGGTTCCGTTATTTATTATTCATTGAATAACACATACATCTGCCAAATACCGCATGCATGCATGGTGATTTATGTTGTTATTCCATTCTTTATTATTACATTGGAATATCCTGTCATGCATTTTACGGACACTGGTTCCGTTATTTATTATTCTGTTGGAATAACCTGTCTATGAAAAGTACCGCATGCATGGTGATTTCTTTTATTATTATATTCTTTATTATACTCAGTTGGTTAAAGTTTTGACTTCTATACTCCATGAAATTAGTGGAATATCCTTGATATTTGCGCTTCATCCACTATCTTTCCATGAAAATATTCTTCTGAATATTCTTAAATTTTACTCTACAAAGAAGTATCATGTTGACAATTTGGATGTTATTAGTTCCTGAATAAATTAATTCTTGAACTTATTTTATTGAACTCTTATATTATTTTCATCATCCTCATGTTTATATTTTTTTTGAAAGTCATCTGTGGCCTGTAGTGCTTAGATGGACTTGGTATGATTATGACCAGGATTATTCGGTGTAATCATGACCGCAATATTATAAATGATGTGGTAAAAGTCCTCATTGGCCCGTAGTGCATTGATGGACAGTTGTTGGCATGATCATGACCATTGATGAATACACGAATATCCTTGGCCCGTGAAAAATGGATAATTTGTGGTTGTGATACTAATGAATATCCTTGGGCACAGAAAAGGGGATGATGTGGTTTATTTATTAAAATCGAGTCTCAAATGATAAAAGTGATAAAAAAACCTTTTAAATCATAAAAGATAGTAGATTTTATTCTCTAGTTGACTCTTTTAATGGATTGTATGTTCCGCTGCAGTTAAACTTGATGTCTATTGTATTTTATCAGTTTAACACTTTTGAAGACTAATGATAATTTATTTTGCATTATCTTAGTCATAATATTTCTTACTGGGATAGTTGAGCTCACCATTTCTTTCACTGTTCTCTTCAAGAAATGAGAACGTAGCCGGGACTAGTTGGGGAACGGAGTGACGGTCCAGATGATAGTATTAGTAGTCCTCACTATTCTGTTAAATAGTGTGACAATAAATATAATGAGGACTTATTTTGGGAGTGGATATTGTCTAGAAGACAATATTTGTATTAAAACTCACAGCTTTTTTGTTGTATATTAAAGATTGTATTTGTATTCTGTACCATGTATTTGGCGACTCAGAATAGGTGATGTATACCTATTTTGGGGGCGTCACAAGAATATCTCAGATAGCGAGATTGACAGTCAAGAGGAGAGGCGGTGGCCGGTGGCAGAGTGGGCGGTGGCGGTGGCGGAGTGAGGCGGTGGCGGTGGCTGGCTTCTCCTTCTTCTCTTCTCCCCCTTTCTCCCTCTTCTCTCTATTCTGCTCCCTCGTTTTTCTTCTTCGCCTGTGTCGAGCGAATGACTGAAACTGGTAAATGTTAATATGATCAGCGACCGCCATCAACGACCGCATGCGATCGCTGATTTTTAATGACGTGGACACATCAGCGACCGCCTAGCGGTCGCTGATAGAGATTGGTCGCAAAACATAAACGCTCCAACATTTGACACCAATTTTTGGGAGGAAAAATTAATCCAGCAATCGCGTGCGGTCGCTGATAGTGATTAGCGACTAGAAGTAATTATGGTCACAAATAGCCGTCACTATTATTGATATCAGCGACCGGAAAGGGCGGTCGGTGAAAGGTTTGGTCGCAGATAGAGAATTTTCTTATAGTGTTATGACAATATTTCATCAAGGAATAATGAATTCCTTTTTAGGGGAAGACTGTACTCTTTTTCCTTAGTCACGGTTTTTATCCCAATGGGTTTTTCCTGACAAGGTTTTAACGAGGCAGTCAGTTAAGATATTTATGTAAAAGATATGTACTCTTTTTCCCTTCGTTAAGTTTTTTCTACTGGGTTTTCTTAACAAGATTTTTAATGAGACATAATCTTCTATCGTAAGAAATCAGGGGAAGTATTATGATATGATTCCCTCCTAGTTGGCTAGCTCCCCGTGAGTACTCCCTCCTCCCGTGACTCCCTTATTCTCTCCTTCCCCTCCTCCTCTTCCTTCTCCTCTTCTCCTCTCATTCATTCCCTATATAAAGGGATAAATGCTGAAAGAAATAATAAGAATTCTTCTGAAGATTTTTCTCTCTTTTTCTCTTGCTTACTCTCTCTAAATTTATGCAGTAATTATAAGAGTATATTTCTATACTTTGCTAAAGTTTTATAATATAATGTAAATAATAAAGGAATTCTAACAAAAGCAATCACTATAATGAAAAAGGTCAACAGTTCACTATGTGAGAATTAACTATAGTCTAATACAATGTCTTCGCAACTCTCATGGAAGCATCTAATGCTTTAGCGATTATCTCTTAATCAACTAGTATCTATATCCACAAGATAGAAGTATTGATTGATCTTACTTAATATCACTTAATTATACTCTGTCAAAAACAATAACTTCTTAAAATTTACCATTACTAGCTAAAACTTCACAAGTCCGTTTACTTGAACAGTCAAATAAATAATAACTTCTTAAAATTGTTTAATTCTATATTACTAGAAAACACTACAATGTTAGTGAATTGGGTTTTGATACCAACGGTTCCAAAATATGCAACACTTTCGTTCTGCGATTCAAAACTTATTTTCCTATTTAGTAACAAGAGACTAAAACTTTTATTTCACAAGAATAATTCCAACTATGTTTTAAGATTTACAAATAAGAGATATTTTTAATAGTCACCAGGCCTTGCAAACAATGGACATAATCAAATCTAATGGAAGACTAATATCTCCTATCTATACTATTCTTCTAAAATATCTAGGATATCTATAAGCTTAGTTATCATGCTTTATCAAAAACCCTGTTATATATAAGACAACTCTAAATTTTTTTGAAATAATGAGAATTTAAGGACTAATCTCCACGAATGACCCAAGACCTAATGACTCAAGTTTTTGAGTCAAGTTGGGTACCAAACATGTGTGGCTTGGGCAAGGCACACATGCCCAAACATTTGTATGAGAGATTTGTGGGCACACATGCAACAACAACTAGAGAGACTACCCGGTTCTCCCCCAACAGTGAAGCTCTTTGTTGGGTCATGATATTTCACTTATTGGGCCGAATGAATTGGGCCTGTTCATTTGATTAGTCCACCGGATTATTATTATTGGATCCTAAAGTTATTGGGCCTAGTCGCTATATTATTTCTATTAAGTCTTTATAAGATCGGGTCGGGTTATTAGGCTGGCCCATTAGATATTAAACATCTCCATCTTTGACCGGTAATGATGAAAAAATATGATGGTTGACTATTATATCTGTTATGCATTAATGTGGATGGGATCCTTGACCGGTACGCAGTAGGAAACAAGTGACCACAGGTGTAGTGGGTGGGGTTGTGTCTGGGTCGGCGAAACCATCGACATCGGGGTGTGTCGATAGTAGTGGGTGACACGACGAAACCAAAATTAGAGAGTATAACATAGCAAAGAAGTCTTCAAGCAAAAGGTAACTGATAATTTTATCTCTCTCAATACACTAGATATTTTATTCTCCATTGTTAACCTTTTGATCGTCTTCAGATCGACTCTCATGCTCGAAGCTATCCCCGACTTGGTCAAGTCCGTCGCTTTTGGTGTTGATCGTGTTTACTGTGCAAGATCAGGACGTCTTACGTGATTGGGACGTGGCAGAAAATCTTGGCGTTAACATTGGCGCTAGAAGGAGGGTTGTGTTCTAGTGTCTTGTAATTTTCAATCACAACTTTCATTTGTTCCACGTCGAAAAAGATGGTGAGGAGTAGAGCAGAAACACCTGAAGGACAGCCGAAGGCTGTGAGCTCATCTATCCAACATATTTCTGTTAAGGATCGTCTGGGTCCTTCAAAGAGTGCTCATGAGAGTGAGAGTACTGCTTCCAAGCATGATTCCAAGGGTTCTCGTTCGAGAGCTCATGGTGGAGCCAGACGGAGGTTGGTGTTTGCTGATGATAAAGGGTGTGACCAGGACCGGAGGCAGGTGGAGGGTTCTCCACCTAGAACTCATCACCGAAGTGGTCAAGATGACAAAGCTGCCAAGTTGGCAAAGATGGCAGAAGAGGCAGATAAAGCTTTAGAAGTTCTTCTAAAGCAGAGAGAAGATATAGCTGTGCAGATGCTTCAGATAGCTGATCTGAAGGACGAGGCGTCCACTTATGTCCAGTCCAAAAGGCGTAGTAGGCATAAGGATGTAAAACGGTGAGAGGGGAAAGAGCCGGAGAATTCTGTACATGTGTCTCAAGGCCGTTCTCATGATCGAAGGAGATCGAGGAGCAGAACTCCTGTAGCTTCAAAAAAGGCACTTATTGTCGTTGGTTGTCAAGGCCGAGATGGTGGCAGACAAAGGAGTAGGTCGAGGGAGATCGTGTTAGAGAGTAGAAGAAGGGAGCAGCATCGTGAATACTCTCACCGGGATGACAGAACCACACGCCGAAGTAAGTCCAGAAGTCCATCAAAGGCAGTGGTTTCCGATAGAGGAGGTCAGTCCATTCAGAAGAGGAAAGAATCGCCAGAGAAAGAAGTCTCCTCCAAACCAGAAGGCGTGGATTTCTTGGTGAAAGAATTAAAGGAGCTTCGAAAGCAGTTGGCTGAGATTCAACAGTGAAGGATACTCCGGGAAAGAAGGCGTCTTTTTCTCGGATATTCTCAAGGAGAAGCGGACACCACCAAGAAGTTGCCTCACACGGAGAGTTACGATGGGTGCAGGGATCCTTACGACCATAGCCAAAGCGTTCGAATCGAATCGATGGATTATTATGATTTCACCGATCTTTGCCAAGTGTCATATGTGAGACCCCGATTTTATCAATAAAGATTTAAATTTTGTCGAAATAATTTTAATATTATGGTGTGAATTTGAGATAATATTATAGTTGTGGGTAGTATTTATAAATTTTGCAAAGTATGTAAGTGGTTATATTATATTCGATTGGTGGGGAATATTCGGTTTAGCGGGGAATATTCGTACAACTACTCAATCATTGGTGGACCTCACAATGTAATTATTGTCGGATTGAAAAACGACAAAAATATTTTTATTGAAATAACTACGGAAGTTTTACCGTTGATCTTGTTGAACTACTTTCGGTAGTAAAAGTACGATGTCGTGTGGTTGCATAGTAGCACACCATTGATTGATTATCGATGCTTATGTGAGAAGTCACTCGGTTTGATTCCATTATTGTCGATTAATAATATGAATTATTATAATGATAATGACGCTTTTATTTTATTCAGTATTATTAACGTAATAAAACAGAAACATCTTTTTATATAAAATAGAATACTTTATTAAAGTTATTCTATAAATAGAATATATTATATTTTATTATGCATAGTGTTGCATAGTGTTTTGCATAGTGTTTTGCATAGTAAAATGTTTTTATATAAATAGAATATATTATATTTTATTTAAAAGATTTTTCTTTAAATATGGACCGTCAGATTAAAGTAAATCAATCTGGACCGTTCATGGATTAGTTACTATGCATTCCATTTTCCTATAAATAGAAGCTCATTCCTTCATTATTTTCTTACGAATTCATTGAAACTCTAGAGAGAGAAATTATAGAGAGAAGCTATAGAGAAAATTATAGAAAGAAGAAGAGTATTCTGCTACTTCACTACTTCTATATTCGGTTCTTTTTACGGTAGGGGTGTTATTCTTTCTTCTTGAAGAGAACTTCATTATTCCATTCATTATTATTCATTGGAATAACTTTGTAAAAGTGGCATACCCTATACATAACTTTTGTATCGTGGCATGCCCTATACTTGGTGAAATCCTTATGTTATTCCATTCTTAATTATTACATTAGAATAACTTTTATACGCTGGTTTACCTATACTTGGTGACATTCTTCTATTATTCTGTTGGAACATCCTCATGCATGTGTTTTACACCGGACTGGTTCCGCTCTTTATCATTCTATTGGAATATCTTATCTGTGTTTTACACCGGATCCGGTTCCATCTTTATTATTACTGTTGGAACATCCCATCGGTGTGAATTTCACCGACTGGTTCCGTTATTATTATTCTCATTGAATAACTTTGTCATCATGAAGCACCGCATGCATGGTGATTTCTTTTGTTATTCCATTCTTTATTATACCCAGTTGGTTAAAACTTGAACTTCTATACTCCATGAATTTAGTAGAATATCCTTGATATTTGCGTTTCATCCAGTATCTTTTCATGGAAATATTCTTCTGATCATTCTTGAATTTTACTCTACGAAACATTATCATATTGACAATTTGGACGTTAATAATTCATGGATTAAATAATTCTTGAACTTGTTTTATTGAATTATTATGTCATTGTCATCATCCTCATGTTATATTATGTTATCTTTGGCTTACGTGCATAGATGAACTTAGTATGATTATGACCGAGGATCATTCGGTATAATCATGACTTGATATAAATGATGTGACAAAAGTCCTCGATGGCTGTAATGCGTTGATGGATAGTTTTTGGGTATGATTATGACCGAGGGTGATTCGGTATAGTCATGACCATTGATAATTTGATGAAAATCCTTGACCGTGGTACGAGGATGATTAGATGTGGTGGTTTATTTATTAAAATTTGAGTCTCGTGATAAAAATTGATGAAAACCTTTTAAAACCTAAAAGATAGTAGACTTTATTCTCTACTTGACTCTTTTAATGGATTGCTTATTCACCGCAGATTAAACCGGTTGTCTATTGTATTTTATCGGTTTAACACTTTGTTGAAGGCTAATGATAATTTATTCGCATTATCTTAGTCATAATATTTCTTCTCGGGCTAGTTGAGCTCACCCTTTCTTTCACTTGTCTCTTCGAAATGAGAACATAGGCGGGACGAGTCGGGGAACGTAAGTAATGGTCCGGAGGATAGCATTAGTAGTCCTCACTATTCTCGTGAAATAGTGTGATAATAGTTGTAATGAGGACTCCTTTTGAGTTTGTATAATATCTAGTAGACAATATTTGTATTCAAACTCACGCTTTATGTCGTATTATACCGGCAGTTATATTAGTAAGTTGTATTTGAATTTATGTACCATGTAAGTGGCGACCCAAGATGGGTGGACGATACCTAATTTTAGGGGCGTCACGGTTGGTATCGAGCTTAGGATATGATCCCCGGCCGAGATGTGAGATAAGAACTAGGAGGGGGAGAGACGGGAATTCCTTCGCTAGTATGACCTACCTAAATTTATTTGGTATTTAATTGGCTAGGTCACGTAGTATAGGGATAATATGTGATATGTTAATTAACCCTTGTTTTGTGACGTTGTTTGAGAATGATATCCAAAATGCTTTGAGATAAGCAATGAAGCACATGAGAGTGTTGATTCACTCAAACAAAAGGTAACGACCAACAATACGATAATAATCATACCGGGTGGCAACAATGCCATCGAACAATGATAACCATCGTGGGGAAATTATCATGTTAAGAATGGTAACCACTTGATGGTAATCATGGCAAAGATAATAGAAGTGGAAATTGCAAGAAGAGAAGGTAATTTAGCTCAATTTTGTTGTGCAATCAAGTCAAGTCCACCGATAGTGGCACCAAAGGCGGATACTGGACAAAACAAAGTCGGTGGTTTTGTGAAGAGCGCGTTTTCGTGACTTCTCAAAAGTGGGTAACCCGAATGAAGTTAGCACGGGTTAGTTAATTATAAATTCTTGCGAAGTCTATACCTTATTAGATAACGGTTCTATCCATTCTTTTATCTCTTTGCTTTGCGTTCAACGCTTTAAATTTGACTTGGAGAAATTAGACTTTGATTTATCTATTGAAACTTCGTTGGGAGAAACCTTCGTTACCTCCACTCGCTTATTAATCTTGTTGTTTCAAATAAACACTTTCACGTTACTTGTCGATCTTATCTCTTTGAAAATACTTGCCTTTGAGGTAATTTTAAAAACGATTGATTAACTACTCATTATTCTTTTTGTAAGGTTGTTAGCTTTCATATTCCTAACCAACTTGTTATACGAATTCAAAGTAACCAAATCCTAAAGTTAATCACTGTGATATCAAGCCATAAGTAAAGAGCCCCGAACCTTTCGTTGTCAACTTCCTTGTGTGGAATGCACCGAAGCCAGACTTTCTGCAGGCGACATCGTGAATAAAGATGGCAAGTTTATAGGTATCATTGTGAGGTGCTATCTAGGTTAAGGGATAGAAGTCACAGTTGGTATCAATGTGACGTACTATCCAAGTCTTGGATAAGAGTCACAGTATTGAATGATATTTCTATTATTAATAAATTTCCTGACGTATTCTTGAAGACTTCTTAGCCTACTTAGAGCGTAAAATCGAATTTTGTATTGACCCCAGTACAAAAACCCATTTCTTAAACCCTCAAATATTTCTTCAACTAAAAGGATCTGTTTACGAGGATTATGATGAAAGTCATAATAAAAGCATTGGACTAATGAAAATCATGGGTATATGAAGTATTAGTAAGTGTTATGATGAGTTATGTTGGTTATTATGTGAAAACATGAAAGTTTATTAGAAATCACAAAGAGTTGAAAATCAGATTTTGGTGAAAAACGTAACATGAAATTCAATTGACCATATCTCCTATTATATTTTGAATTTTTGAGCGTGGTCAAGTTCTAGAGTTATATCTATGAGTTACCTAACTAATCCAAGTGGAATTACTGGAAAAGGTGTTGTAGATTTTTGTGTGGACTGATTTTAGCAAAGGAGGCCAAAGCTGTAAATTTCAAAAATGCTACTGCCCAGAAACTTTAAGGGACTGTTTCGGCCACTTAAATTATGAGAAAAATTCTGGCCTTTTGGGACATGAAAGTATATGGTATAAAGTACATCCTGTCCAAAAATGAGCTCATTCTGACTTAAAATGAGCAAGTTATGACTATTTCAATATTTAGGTTTTTCCGAAAAAAACGCTATAACCTAGAGTTCTATAACTCCGATGACCATGAAATTTAAACTAGAAGCTCACGTTAACATGTGTAAGGTCTTGCCAAGATTTGGGAATTTTTGGAGTTAAACTTGAGGTAGCTAATTTCTTAAGGAATTAATTAGAAATTGATTTTTGAAAAATAGTAAATGAATTTTAAAAATTCCGAAAAATATATTTTCATTATGGGACTATATTATGCTAAATCCCAGAAAAGAAATATTTTTGGACTAATTTGGTATTTTTCATGAAAATAGTTTAGTTATTCTAATATATGAGTTAAATATGTTATGTGAAGTAACAAAGTTGAAAATAGGATTTTATGGCTAAAGAATCTTATATAGAGTATATGCATATTTTTTTGATGAGGGATTTGATCATTGGTGATGATATCTTATGAGTATGGCATTTTTGAATGATTAAATGCATTATATGGTAAAGCGTAAACAATTAAGATAAATTGTTTATAAATTTAAGAAGTGATTAAAATATTGTTATAATATTAATGATATTAGATTATGAGATTATTAAGTGATTGATAACATGGGGATATTCTTGAATCCTGGATAAATTATATTATAAATGTTTAATATTTATCCTTTATCTCATTTGATTGATTCTTAATATCATTATCCTTATGCTTATATTATGTTGAAAGTCATCTCGGCTTCAGAAGTGCATAGATGGACTTGGTATGATTATGACCAGGGATTGTTCGGTATAATCATAACCGTAATTGAAAACACAATTATCTTTGGCCGTAGTGTATGGATAATTTGTGGTCGTGATACTAATGAATACACGATTATCTTTTGCCGTAGTGCATGGATAATTTGTGGTCGTGATACTAATGAATACACGATTATCTTTGGCCGTAGTGCATGGATAATTGTGGTCGTGATACTAATGAATACACAGTTATCTTTGGCCGTAGTGCATGGATAATTTGTGGTCGTGATACTAATGAATACACGATTATCTTTGGCCGTAGTGCATGGATAATTGTGGTCGTGATACTAATGAATACACGCTTATCTTTGGCCGTAGTGCATGGATAATTTGTGGTCGTGATACTAATGAATACACAATTATCTTTGGCCGTAGTGCATGGATAATTTGTGGTCGTGATACTAATGAATACACAATTATCTTTGGCCGTAGTGCATGGATAATTTGTGGTCGTGATACTAATGAATACACGATTATCTTTGGTAGTAGTGCATGGATAATTCGTGGTCGTGATACTAATGAATATCCTTGGCACGTAGTGCGGGGATGATTCGATGATATGGATTAATTATTGAAATGAGTCTCAAAGAATGAAATATTAATTCATGGATGTGGTAAAAGTCATCTTTGGTCAGTAGTGCATTGATAGACTTGGTATGATTATGACCACGGATTATTCGGTATAATCATGGCCGTAATTGAAAACACGAATATCCTTCGCCAATGGTGCATGGATAATTCATGGTTATGATACTATTAAGTCGAGTCTCGATGATTATTGGTTTTACTGAGCTTATATATCTTTGGCCCAGAGTGCAAAGATGAATTATTAATAAATATCTTTGATGCAGAAGGCAAAAAGATGAATTGTTAATGAATATCTTTGGCGGGATTGCAAAGATGAACTTAATATTTTCAACGATAAAGGTATTCAAGGTATCCTCACCTCTTTATCATATCAGTATCGCACCCCTAATTTCGGTGCTAAATTCCTTAAGGAGGGAGATTGTGAGACCCAGATTTTATCAATAAAGATTTAAATTTTGTCAAATAATTTTTAATATTATAGTGTGAATTTGAGATAATATTATAGTTGTGGGTAGTATTTATAAATTTTGCAAAGTATGCAAGTGGTTATATTATATTCGATTGGTCGGGGAATATTTGGTTTAGCGGGGAATATTCGTACAACTACTCAATCATTGGTGGACCCTACAATGTAATTATTGTCGGATTGAGAAAAACGACAAAAATATTTTATTGAAATAACGGCGGAAGTTTTACTGGTTGATCTTTGTTGAACTACTCTCAGTAGTAAAAGTACGATGAATACGTGTGGTTGCATAGTAACGGTATTGATTATCGATGCTTATGTGAGAAGTCACCGGTTTGATTCCATTATTGTTTATTAATAATATGAATTATTATAGCGATAATGACGTTTTTGTTTTATTCGTATTATTAACGTAATAAAACGAAACATCTTTTATATAAAATAGAATACTTTATTAAAGTTATTCTATAAATAGAATATATTATATTTTATTATGCATAGTGTTGCATAGTGTTTTTGCATAGTGTTTGCATAGTAAAATGTTTTTATATAAATAGAATATATTATATTTTATTTAAAAGATTTTCTTTAAATATGGACCGTCCGATTAAAGTAAATCAATCTGACCGCTCATGGATTAGTTACTTATGCATTCCATTTTCCTATAAATAAAGCTCATTCCTTCATTATTTTCTTACGAATTCATTGAAACTCTAGAGAGAGAAATTATAGAGAGAAGCTATAGAGAAAATTATAGAAAGAAGAAGAGTATTCTGCTACTTCACTACTTCTATATTCAGGTTCTTTTTACGGTAAGGGGTGTTATTCTTTCTTCTTGAAGAGAACTTACATTATTCCATTCATTATTATTACTCATGGAATAACTCAGTAAAAAGTGGCATACCCTATACATAACCTGTATACGTGGCATGCCCTATACTTGGTGAAATCCTTATGTTATTCCATTCTTAATTATTCTGTTAGAATAACCTGTATACGCGGTTTACCCTATACTTGGTGACATTCTTCTATTATTCATTTTGGAACATCCTGCTCATGTGTTTTACACCGACTTCGGTTCCGCTTTATCATTCTATTGGAATATCCTATCGTGTGTTTTACACCGGATCTGGTTCCATCTTTATTATTCTGTTGGAACATCCTGCTTGCGTTGTGAATTTCACCGACCGGTTCCGTTATTATTATTCTCATTGGAATAACTTTGTCTATCACGCGTACCGCATGCATGGTGATTTCTTTTGTTATTCCATTCTTTATTTTACCCAGGTTGGTTAAAACTTGAACTTCTATACTCCATGAATTTAGTAGAATATCCTTGATATTTGCGTTTCATCCAAAGATCTTTTCATGGAAATATTCTTCCGATCATTCTTGAATTTTACTCTCTGAAAACATTATCATATTGACAATTTGGGCGTTAATAATTCATGGATTAAATAATTCTTGAACTTGTTTTATTGAATTATTATGTCATTGTCATCATCCTCATGTTATATTATGTTATCTTTGGCTTACGTGCATAGATGAACTTAGTATGATTATGACCGAGGATCATTCGGTATAATCATGACTTGATATAAATGATGTGACAAAAGTCCTCGGTGGCTTTTGTAATGCGATGATGGATAGTTTTTGGTATGATTATGACCGGGGGTGATTCGGTATAGTCATGACCATTGATAATTTGATGAAAATCCTCGATCGTGGTACATGGATGATTAGATGTGGTGGTTTATTTATTAAGTTTGAGTCTCAAATGATAAAATTGATGAAAACCTTTTAAAACCTAAAAGATAGTAGACTTTATTCTCTACTTGACTCTTTTAATGGATTGCTTATTCATTTGCAGCTTAAACCGGTTGTCTATTGTATTTTATCGGTTTAACATCGTTGAAGGCTAATGATAATTTATTCGCATTATCTTAGTCATAATATTTCTTCTTGGGCTAGTTGAGCTTACCCTTTCTTTCACCGTTCTCTTGTGAAATGAGAACATAGCCGGGACGAGTCGGGGAACGAAGTAATGGTCCGAGGATAGCATTAGTAGTCCTCACTATTACGTGAAATAGTGTGATAATAGTTGTAATGAGGACTCCTTTTGAGTTTGTATAATATCTAGTAGACAATATTTGTATTCAAACTCACGCTTTATGTCGTATTGTACACGGCGCTATATTAGTAAGTTGTATTTGAATTTATGTACCATGTAAGTGGCGACCCAAGATGGGTGACGTATACCTAATTTTGGGGGCGTCACATCATACGTTTGTTACAACGTTAAGGAAAGATACGAGGCAGTGGATGGGGACTCTACCGGCAGATTCGGTCTCGTCGTGGTCCGAACTGTGTGACAAATTCCATGCTCATTTTGGGAGCAACCGAAGAAGAGGGAAGCCTACAGGTTCTTTGGCACAGGTCCGACAGTTCACCAATGAATCCTTGGGCCAGTATGTGAAGAGATTCCAGAAAGTAGTTGGTCAAGTGGCGGACCTCAATGATCTTCAGGCTGTCGGATTATTTCAGAATGGGCTGGATCTGGTGAAGTCCGAAAAGTTGGTGAAGAAGTTGATGTTTCACCATCCGAAGAGCTTGGCCGAAGCTTTTGATAAAGCGGAGGGCTACATTGTGGTGGAGGAGGCTATGAATAGCCTGAAACGTCCTTCTTCGGACAGGATGAAGGAGGTAGACTCCTCTAAGGCTGAAGGTGATCAGAAGAAGGTAGGAGGGTATAATGATCGGCCAGAGGGCAGTTCGAAGAAGTACAATAACACATGGCGACAGGGAAGTAATCGCCCACCTGCTCCTACCTCGAAGGTGAATAAGGTTTACACCAAACTGAATACGGATAGGTCGGTAATTTTAGATCAGATCAGGAACCAGTCGTTCTTTGAACCACCTCGCGACACTCTCAAGACGGGTCGGGGCAATGCTAGAAAATATTGTGGCTATCATCAAGTTGCAGGTCACGACACTAATGAGTGTTGTAATTTAAAGGACTTTGTGGAGAGGAAGGTTCAAAGCGGTTTGTTAGTTCAGTATGTGGCCGGGAGGGACCAACAACAAGAGTAGCAAAATGTTGACCGTACTGTTCAAACGGTTCAGATAGTTCCACCCGTTCAACCTGCTCCAAATCAACCACCAAGGCACGTCGTTGATGTAATAACCGGTGGGATGGCAGGGAAATTGGTAGGGAAGAAGAGGAGGGGATATCTGGATTCGGTCATGTCCGTGGCGGGTGCTCCCCCGAAGACCGACAGACCATTTCCAGGGACAGTTATATCCTTCACTGATGCAGATTATCCTTTGGAACCCATCGAACCCCATGAAGGAGCGCTGGTGATCACCTCACAAGTGGGTTCGATGGATGTGAAGCGTATGATGATTGATAATGGGTCTTCTGTTGACATTCTATATGTTTATGCTTATCAGAAGATGCATCTTGATGGGCGAAAGATGGAGGTGGGGCAGGAAGCTCCTTTATATGGCTTCAGCAACGATCCGGTCAAAGTAGCAGGCACTATTGAACTACCAGTAATCTTCGGCACAGCTCCTCAGCAGGTAGAAATAACATATAAATTTTATGTTGTGCATGTAGATTCGGCCTACAATGCCATACTGGGTAGACCTACTCTAACAGCTCTCCAAGCTGTGACTTCCATCCCTCACTTCAAGATCAAGTTCCCAACAGCACATGGAGTTGGAGAGGTAGCAGAGGACTTGGATCGCCGGACGATGCTCTGAGAATACCGTGATTTCCTGGGGGTAAAGGGTCAAGAAGCGAAAACAAACCATGGCGATTGAGATCGAGTCCTTCACTGAAAGAAGTTCGGAGCCATTGGTTATTCCTACAGGAGAGACGGAGGAGATCGAGCTAGTTTTGGGGAAGAAAGACAAAACAATGAAGATAGGTTCGGTTTTGCCGGAACCTCTCCGGAAAAACCTTATGGAACTTCTTCGTTGTTATGCGGATATCTTTGCATGGGAGCCATAAGACATGACTGGAATCAGCCGAAATATTGCCGAACACCGACTAGATGTGGATCCATCAAAGAAGCCAGTTCGGCAGAAAAGGCGGATCTTTGCACCTGTGTGTCAGAGGATCATCGATGAAGAGATCGCAAAGCTGATAGCTGCTGACTTCATCTTTGAAATTGACTATCCGGAGTGGATGGCAAACGTGGTATTGGTCCAGAAGTAGAACGAGAAATGGCGAGTTTGCATCGACTACACAGACTTGAACAAAGCTTGTCTGAAGGACTTCTATCCTCTGCCCCACATTGATCAACTTATTGATGCGACTTCGGGGTATGCACTACTAAGCTTTATGGATGCTTTTTCAGGTTATCATCAAATATCTATGTGCAAAGAAGACATCCCAAAGACAGCATTCATCACACACCGTTCGATGTATGCCTATAAGAAGATGACCTTTGGCCTGATAAATGCTGGAGCCACTTACCAGAGAATGATGAACTTCGTCTTCCAGATGTAGCTAGGAAGGAACATGGAAGTATATGTTAATGACATGATAGTGAATAGCATGATTGTCCAGAAACACTTGGACGATCTAGAGGAATGCTTTCAGACGGTTCGTCATCACAAGTTGAGGCTCAATCCTGCAAAGTGTACCTTCGGGCTCGGTGCGGGGAAGTTCCTGGGTTATCTGGTCAGTCAAAGGGGCATTGAGGCCAATCCAGAGAAGATCCAGGCTATTCTAAATATGAAGACTCCTCAGTCATTCAAAGACGTTCAACGTCTGACTGGTAGGATTGCAACTCTGAGGAGGTTCATGTCCAAATCGGCAGATAGATGCTTGCCATTTTTTGATACGTTGAAGGGACCAAAGAATGCAAAGACGTTCTAGTGGACTTCGGAGTGTGAAGACGCCTTCCAAGGCATAAAGACGTATTTGTCTTCGGCTCCTTTATTGGTGAAACCTGCTGTGACGCCCCCAAAATAGGTATACATCACCCATTCTGAGTTGTCAATACATGGTACAGAAACAACTACAACTTTATTATTACAACAGTAAAACCGTGAGTTTGAATACAAATATTATCTTCTGCATATATCTATACTCAAATAAATCCTCATCACATTTATTGATACATTATTTTACAAAATGGTGAGGACTACTAAACAATCCTTTCTAAAACCTTCATTCCATACCCAGACTGCAGTACTCGCTTATATTCTCACCTCCCGAGAAAAATGGAACAAAAAAGGAAAAGGGTGAGCTCAACTAGCTCAAGAAAGAATATTATGACTAAGATAATATACAACAAATTATCGTTAGTCTTCAACAGGAAAAATCTAATAGAATATAATAGACAACAAATTTTAAATCAATATTCGCAGTGAAATAATAATTCATTAGAAGAGTTAAGTAGAAATGCAAACTACTATCTTCTATGTATGAATTTAAAAGTTCATCGCTCATCTTTTATCCCCGTAACATCAATCAATATACATCTGAATCAAATATTCATCTTTTCTCACGTGCCAAAGATATTCATCGATTAATCATGTTCATTTAAACACTTGTTCATCTTTTGCACTACGGGCAAAGATATTTTTCAGAAATCATTCATCTTTGCACTACACAAAGCCAAAGATATTCTTAAGAAATCATTCATCTTTTGCACTACTGGGCCAAAGATATTCCATAATATCATCATTTAAGACCGAGGATGATGAAAATATTTTTTTTTAAAGAAACGAATCCAAAGAAACAAAATGACAAGGATTAAGGATTAAGGATTACGTACTTGGTTTTATCCACGTCCAAAAATACCTCAAAAATAATCATAGTGGTGTAAAATTCAAGAATGATCAAAACATGGATACAATCGAGTTAGTATCCGAATAGATGTTTTAGACGAAAAGAAGAAATTTTATTTTTCTATGAATAATATCAGTATCGTGAATAGTAACTCAGACACCAAAAGATAGAAATTCCACAAAAACATCTTCACACTTCATGAATAGTACTCGTGAATAGTAACTCGTGAATAAGAACTCATGAATAGTAACTCGTGAATAGTAACTCATGAATAGTAACTCGTGAATAGTAACCCCACATGAAAAAGTTCCAAATTTGATAAAACTTCGATCAACATTTCAAAGATAATGATATTGAAGAAATAATATCATTACGAAAAAAATAATATCCACTTACCTCGAAAGATCGAGACTTAGCTAGAATAAAGGGTATAGTCTTTGAAGGAAACTTGCAATCTGCCTAGCAATACTCAAAGTATACTCAAAATACTCACAAGAATACGCTCAATAATATAGAGAGAAAACTTGGGTTTACGGTGTGATTTTCAATTCTAACCCAAGCACCCTATTTATAGAAATTGCTTAGAACACAAAAAGCGAAAATTTATTAAATATTATTATATTTTTCAAAATCCTCATACGCACACTCAACCATCAGCCACACATGTAGCCCACCTCTCAAAAAGTAAGAAAAACGTTTTTGTAATTTAAATTATTTTAAACTTCCAAAAATTAATTATTTCGGAGCTTCGAACTTCAATAATTCATAATAAATAGCCCTTTCATCAGAAAATTCGAATCTCACGAGTTTTTATAGGAAATTCAATTCTCTACAACTTTGCGGAAGAAAGTTTTCCAAATTCCAAATAGAAATTGACCAAAAATCCACAAACGGGCAATTTTACAAAAGCTATAATCAAATTTCACCAATAAATGGGGTCCACCGAGCATGTTTAACATGTTTTAAACATTTATTTCAACAAAATACTCTTCCTCCTCGTATACTCATATATCCCACATTCGTTGTAAAAATATCACCGTTAATATATTATTAAAATAATATATTTAAATGAATTATTTTATCGTAAAAAGATAAAATATTAATTTTCAACAATTGTCATTTTAAAAAATTTTCTCCATCTATATCACATAAAATCAATATTTTCCTCATCATATAAATCAATAATTAATTATTCACAAATAATATTACGTAATCACAATATTGACAACCGTGCGCTTTCAGAGAAGAGGGGCTTTCCAATAAGAATTTCTTCTTCTTGGCGCAGTTATTAGGTGACCAAACCTCTCCTTAGATGTAACTTTCTAGACATTGCCAATAATGTTATCTAATAATATTATTCAGATAATATGAATTATTGCTTCGATAATGAAAAATACTTGTGTAATGACAATTATTGAAACAACAAAGATATAAAATATCAACGCAAAGAATTATTGAATCAATAAAATAAAATCTTGAATAATAATTATCGTAACCATTATTGAGTAGTGCCTTCTTACGTAAGAATCAATAATTGGTGCAATACTGCAGTCTGTTTGCTCAACAACGCGATTAGTGTGTGTTTTTACCAACGGGTATTCCAACAAGATAATCTGTGAATAACTACTACGCCGTTATTTAAAAACAACTTATATTTGTCGTTTTCTTCATCCAATCACTTTCCGTTATGGGGCCCACACATGGTCAAGCTACCGTCGTATTTAATATTCCCGACGCATTTAATATTCCACGACCAAACGAATATTCCCCGACAACAATGAATATTTTATAACCACTTGCTTATTTTGAAATATTTATGTATTTAACCCTTAACTATCCACATTAATCAAATCAACCCTTACTATTTCAAAATAATAAATAAAGGAAATTCCTTTTATTTAAAAAATTTCTGGATCTTACAACCTCCCTCCTTATGAAATTTCGTCCTCGAAATTGACGTGACGTACTGTGTTTCAAAAGGTGAGGATACCTCGCTTTCATTTCCGTTTCCAATTCCCGTGTCATTTCCTCTATAGCATGATTCCTCCACAAAACTTTAACTTGTGGTATGACCTTTCAAGGCGTAGGGACATGCTCCTTCCTATCCAAGATCTTGACAGTACCTCCTCATACGTTAAGTCTTCTACTATCTCGTCCGGTTCTAACTCAATAACGTGGTTCGGGTCTTTCACATATTTACGAAAGCACGAGATATGTGAAACACATTATGAACACGAGACATACTCGAGGTAACGCAAGTCTATAGGCTACATTTCCTACTCGGTCAAGAATTTGAAATGGACCAATAAATCGTGGATTGAGCTTTCCTCTCTTCCCCAAATCTTGTAACTCCTTCCATGGAACAACTCGCAACAATACACGATCCCCTACACTAAATTCCACGTCCTTTCGATGAAGATCCGCATAACTCTTTTGTCGATCTTGTGCCGCTTTGTATACGCTTGTCGAATCATTTGGATCTTTTCGGTAGTCATATACGTATTAACTCGGGTCCCAACAATGTTGCTTCACCCACCTCATCCCAACATATTGGAGAACGACATTTTCGTCCCATATAATGCTTCAAATGGAGCCACACCTATACTTGCTCGATAAGCTGTTTGTTGTAGGAGAATTCCACCAATGGTAAATACTTATCCCAACTGCCCTTGAAGTCTAGGACACATAGTCTTAATAGATCTTCAAGAGTTTGAATAGTCCTCTTTGATTGTCCGTCCGTTTGGGGATGGTATGCCGAACTAAATCGCAAATCCGTGCCCATAGCTTTTTGCAAGCTAACCCAAAATCTTGAAGTGAATCTTGGGTCACGATCCGAAACTATGGATACAGGCATGCCATGCAACCTCACAATCTCATTCACGTATATACTAGCAAGACGTTCAAGGGAATAAGTCTCCGTGATCGGCAAGAAATGAAGCGGACTTGGTTAATCTATCAACAATAACCCAAATAGCATTGATGCCTTGAGAAACCGTAGGAAGACCCGTAACAAAAATCCATAGTAATGTGTTCCCACTTCCATTCCGGAATCTCAAGTGGTTGCAACGGACCCTTAGGTACAAGATGCTCCGCCTTTACACGTTAAGCAAGTTAAACACATCGAGATAAACTTTGCAATCTCTCTCTTCATATTGTTCCACCAAAATGTATGTCGAAGATCACGATACATTTTAGTACTTCCAGATGGATTGCAAATGGTGTATTGTGTGCCTCCATCATAATCTTGTACTTCAAATCAAAGTCGTTAGGAACACAAAGTCTAGAGTGGACTCAAGTATTCCTTCTTCATCAATTCTCGCCCTAATAGCTCCTTCTTGTTTCTTCTTCTTCATACGCATCGACTCCGGGTCGGTGGCTTGAGCAACCTTAACGCTTTCTATTAAAGTTGGCTCTCATGTATACTTGACATCATCGCACTTTTCGTTCCGCATATGATCTTCTACTCAATCGTCGCCGCCTACCACGCTTAAACTTTACCGGGATGGTATTGAATAGTGTGGTCGTAGTCTTTCAATAGCTCGAGCCAACGTCATTGCGCATGTTGAGTTCTTTTTGAGTGAAGAAATATTTAAGGCTTTTATGGTCCGAATATATCTCCACTTTCTCCCCATATAGATAGTGCCTCCATATTTTTAGCGCCAACTCTAGATCATGAGTAGGATAATTCCTCTCATACTCTTTAAGTTGTCGCGAGGCATAGGCTATGACTTTCCCACGTTGCATGAGAACACATCCTAACCCTTTGCACGAAGCATCGTCATAGATAACAAATCCATCCGAACCGGATGGTATTGTTGAAACAGTCCAAAATAAGTCTCCTCTTAAGCTCTTGAAACTTTTCTCGCATTCTTCGCTCCAAACGAATTTTGTATCCTTCCGAGTTAAATGAGTTAATGGAGTAGCGATTCGAGAAAATCCTTCCACGAATCTTCGATAATAACCAATAAGCCCAAAAGCTACGTACTTGATCCACCACCGCTTGGTTGCTCCCAACTTTGTATTGCTTCAATCTTCACGGATCAACAGATACTCCATGTTTCGACACCACGTGCCCAAGGAATGCTACTTCCTCAAGCCGAACTCGCATTTCTTCAATTTGGCATATAGTTGGTTTTCACGAAGCCTTTGGAGTACCGACTTCAAATGGTGCTCATGATCTTCACGGCTTTTGGAATATATGAGGATGTCATCAATAAAGACAACAACGAATTGATCCAAATATTCCTTGAATACTCGGTTCATCATATCCATGAAAGCCGTGAGGAGCATTAGTTAGTCCGAAAGACATGACTAAGAATTATAATGCCCATACCGAAGTTACGAAGGCGCTTTGGAATATCCTCGATTAAATCTTCACCGATGATATCCGAATCGAAGATCGATTTTTGAAAAGAATTGTGCCCTTGCAGAATCGGGTCAAACAAGTCATCAATACGAGGTAGAGGATACCTATTCTTGATGGTGACATGGTTCAATTCCGATAGTCAATACAAAAAGTCGCATACTCCCGTCTTTCTTCTTTACTTAATAAAGAGGAGCACCCCAAGGAGATGTACTAGGGATTTATGAAACCGATGTCCAACAATTCCTCGTAGTTGGACCTTTAACTCCCCAAGTTCAATAGGAGCCATTCGATATGGGTTTTAGAAATGGGCTTTGTACTGTGTTCAAGATCAATAAAGAATTCAACTTCACGTTACGGGGTAGGCCGGAAGTTCTTCTTGATACGTCGAAAAAGTCAATAACAACAGAATATTATTCAAATTTGACGTGTCTTTATTCAAATCCATAACATGGGCTAAGAAAGCTTGACATCCGTTTTTCAATAAACGAATAGCTTTATGATTAGATATGACGATGATTGATTTTAATGGTTTAGTTGCTTGAATTGCATAACAAAGTTGGTTAGGAATATGAAAACTAACAACCTTATGAAAACAATCAATTTTGGCATGATGAGTAGTTAACCAATCAATCCCTAAAATCACATCAAAAGCAAGTATCTTTAAAGAGATAAGGTCAACGGTAAGTAATGGTGCCAACTTGAATCAAACAAGATTTATAAACGATGGATGTGATGAAAGTTTCTCCTAACGGAGTTTCCACAGATAGGTCAAAGTCTAATTTCTCCTGAGTCAAGTTTAAACGTTGAGCACATGCAGAGAGATAAATGAATGGGTAACACCGGTATCAAGTAAGGTATAAACTTCGCAAGAATTTATAAATAGCTTACCCGTGATCACCTCGTTTAGGTTCCTCGCATTATGACCGATCCACAACAAACGCTTCTTCCCAAAATCGTTGACTTTGACTTTTTCTCGACGATCTTTTGAGTCACCGTCCCATTGAACTAGGTTTCGCCATCTTTCGTATAATCTCGAGCGATATGTCCTTCCTTTCCACAATTATAGCATACCTTGAACTTGTTGTGGGGCGCTTTGACCGATATGTCCCTCTTTTCGCATTTGTAACATATGACCGGTGGTCGTTCTCCTCCTTAGAACCGCGATTCTTCTTAAGACCGCCGTCTTCACATGGTCGTTGTTAAATCTCCTCTTTTAAAATCTCCTCCCCGACTCGCTTCTTCTATTTTCATGGCCATGATTACCACCAGAGTGGTAACCATTTTTGTCCGTCTGTTTCTTTCTCCATGAGTTATCATTATTCTGCTGATCGCTATCTCTCGATACGATCCTGGTTGTGGTCCTCAGTTGATGCAGTACTCGTTATCTCGCTTCTAATAATTGAGCTCACATTACAACATCTGAATAAAGAGAAAATTTATGAGAAATGAGATATCTTGACGTATCTTAAGGTTTCAAACCTCTAAGAAACATCCGCGTCATCGTTCCTCATTCTCCACCAAATGAGGTGCAAACACGGATAACTCTGCAAACTTTGCCTCGTCTTTGAGACACCGCCATGTTGTTTTGTTCCAATCGATGAACTCCACTTCCTTCATATAGCGAACACTTTCGTGAAAGTATTTGTCATTAAATAGCTTCAAACGCCTCCCAAGACATCTTGAGTGCGGTGGATGGAGTACGCTTCACGCACTCCCAACATGAGTCGCCTCGCCATTTAACATAAAGGTGGCGAATGGAACCTTCGTTCCTCCGTGCATCCCAAGACATCGAATATCTTGGTAATTTGTTTGACCCACGTTTCATGCCATGATCGGATTTGGCTTTCCCTTAAATTCGTGGTCCCAACTCTTTTGAAGCTTGGGTTTGTGACAACCCGTGAATTGCTATCATTTTCTCTCTCAGATTTTGAACACGAGTTTCCTCGTCGATTTTGCATGAACCGCAAAAAAACTTCTAAACATCTCCTCGTTCATCATCTCGCTTTCAATGGTGTTGTTCACAGGAGGAACATTGCCACTGTTGCACGTTCTCCTCGTTGGTGAGTACAGAGCATCTCCACGGTCTCATTTCCATTGTTAATATTCTCGGTCGACATTCTCAAATACCGTCATAAAACAAGGGTTAATTAAGGAAATCAATATATCACATAATATCCCTATATACTTGACCAACTAACAAATAAGCTTAGGTAGGACACATTAGCGAAGGATTTACTCGCCTCTCCCTCCTAGTTCTATTCCCCGATCTCCGCCAGGAGATCATATCCTAAGCTCGATACCAACCGTGGCGCCCAAAAATAGGTATACATCACCCATTCCGAGTTGTCAATACATGGTATGTAAAACAACTACAACTTTATTATTACAACAAGAAATCGTGAGTTTGAATACAAATATTATCTTCTGACAATATCTATACTCAAATAAATCCTCATCACATTTATTGATACATTATTTTACAAAAATGGTGAGGACTACTAAACAATCCTTTCTAAAACCTTCATTCCATACCCCGACTGCATACTCGCTATATTCTCGCCTCCCGAGAAAAATGGAACAAAAGGAAAAGGGTGAGCTCAACTAGCTCAAGAAGAATATTATGACTAAGATAATATACAACAAATTATCGTTAGTCTTCAACAGGAAAAAATCTAATAGAATACAATAGACAACAAATTTTAAATCAATATTCGCAATGAAATAATAATTCATTAGAAGAGTTAAGTAGAGAATGCAAACTACTATCTTCTATGTATGAATTTAAAAGTTCATCGCTCTATCTTTTATCCCCGTAACATCAATCAATATACATCTGAATCAAATATTCATCTTTGCACTACTGAGCCAAAGATATTCATCAATTAGTCATGTTCATTTAAACACTGCTCATCTTTGCACTACTGGGCCAAAGATATTCTTCATAAATCATTCATCTTTTGCCTCAGAGCCAAAGATATTCTTAAGAAATCATTCATCTTTCCACTACAGTGCCAAAGATATTCCATAATATCATCATTTAAGACCGAGGATGATGAAAATTTTTTTTTAAAGAAAAACGAATCCAAAGTGAAACAAAATGACAAGGATTAAGGATTAAGGATTCGTACTTGGTTTTATCCACGTCCAAAAATACCTCAAAAATAATCATAGTGGTGTAAAATTCAAGAATGATCAAAACATGGATACAATCGAGTTAGTATCCGAATAGATGTTTTAGACGAAAAGAAGAAATTTTATTTTTCTATTGAATAGTACCGTGTATCGTGAATAGTAACTCTCACACCAAAAGATAGAAATTCCACAAAAACATCTTCATACTTCATGAATAGTACTTTCGTGAATAGTAACTCGTGAATAGTAACTCATGAATAGTAACTCGTGAATAGTAACTCATGAATAGTAACTCGTGAATAGTAACCCCGACATGAAAAAGTTCCAAATTTGATAAAACTTGAGATCAACATTTCAAAGATAATGATATTGAAGAAATAATATCATTACGAAAAAAAAATAATATCCCTTACCTCGAAAGATCGAGACTTCTAGCTAGAATCTACGGGTATAGTCTTTGAAGGAAACTTGCACCGCCTAGCAATACTCAAAGTATACTCAAAATACTCACAAGAATACGCTCAATAATATAGAGAGAAAACTTGGGTTTACGGTGTGATTTTCAATTCTAACCCAAGCACCTATTTATAGAAATTGCTTAGAACACAAAAAGTTAAAATTTATTAAATATTATTATATTTTTCAAAATCCTCATACGCACACTCAACCATCAGCCACACATGTAGCCCACCTCTCAAAAAGTAAGAAAAACGTTTTTGTAATTTAAATTATTTTAAACTTCCAAAAATTAATTATTTCGGAGCTTCGGAACTTCAATAATTCATAATAAATAGCCCTTTCATCAGAAAATTCGAATCTCATGAGTTTTTATAGGAAATTCAATTCTCTACAACTTTGCAGAAGAAAGTTTTTCCAAATTCCAAATAGAAATTGACCGAAATCCACAAACGGGCAATTTTACAGGCTATAATCAAATTTCAGTCAATAAATGGGGTCCATCGACATGTTTAACATGTTTTAAACATTTATTGCAACAAAAATACTCTTCCTCCTCGTATACTCATATATCCCACATTCGTTGTAAAAATATCACCGTTAATATATTATTAAAATAATATATTTAAATGAATTATTTTATCGAAAAAGATAAAATATTAATTTTCAATAATTGTCATTTTAAAATTTTCTCCATCTATATCCACATAAAATCAATATTTTCCTCATCATATAAATCAATAATTAATTATTCACAAATAATATTACGAATCACAATATTGACAACCAGCAGCCTCCTGGAAAGAGGGGTTTTTCAATAAGAATTTCTTCTTCTTATCTTGGCGCCAAGATTAGGTGACCAAACCTCTCCTTAGATGAACTTTCTAGACATTGCCAATAATGTTATCTAATAATATTATTCAGATAATATGAATTATTGCTTCGATAATGAAAAATAATCGTGTAATGACAATTATTGAAACAACAAAGAATATAAAATATCAACGCAAAGAATTATTGAATCAATAAAATAAAATCTTCGAATAAAGAATTACCGTAACCATTATTGAGTAGTGCCTTCTTACGTAAGAATCAATAATTGGTGCAATACTGCAGTATCTGTCGCTTTCAACAACGCCAGATTAGTGTGTTTTAACCAACGGTATTCCAACAAGATAATTGAATAACTACGCCGTTATTTAAAAATAACTTATATTTGTCGTTTCTTCATCCAATCACTTTCCGTTATGGGGCCCACACATGGTCAAGCCATTGCATTTAATATTCCCGAATCCGTATTAATATTCCACGACCAAACGAATATTCCCACAACAATGAATATTTTATAACCACTTGCTTATTTTGAAATATTTGCGTATTTAACCCTTAACTATCCACATTAATCAAATCAACCTTTACTATTTCAAAATAATAAATAAAGGAAATTCTTTTATTTAAAAAATTTGGGATCTTACACCGCCCCAATTTGAGACCTTGTACTTATATCCGGCGACTAGTTAGATTTGGCGATGGGAGCTGTTTTAGTTCGAGAAGTTGGAGGGAAGCAGCATCCGGTCTATTATGTTAGTCATTTTTTGAGAGATGCTGAAACCAGGTACCCGAATATTGAGAAATTTACCTTTGCTTTGATAATAGCCAGTCTAAAGCTCAGGCAATATTTTCAAGGTCGGCTCCTGGTCGTCTACACGGATCAACCGCAGAAGAAGGTGATGAGCAAGCCAGAAGTCTCGGGGAGACTAGCAGCATGGACAATGGAATTATCACAATTTTTTATTGAATATCATCCCCGAACTGCTATCAAAGGTCAAGCCTTGGCCGATTTCATGGTGGAATGTTCGTTCTCCGAAGTCGATCTTGGTCGCGGAAAATGAAACGTCCGTCGAAAGCGATTGCAGTTCTTGACAGTCGAAATTCATGGACGTTGTATGCAGATGGATCTTCTACTGCGGATGTCAGTGGGGCAGGGATTATTTTGACAAGTCCGGAGGGATTCAAGGTACAACGGGCCATCAGATTTGGGTTCAGAGCAACTAACAACGAGGCCGAATATGAAGCAGTGCTGGTAGGGGTCCGATTAGCGAAGAGTCTAGAAGTTCAGAAGTTGATCATTTACAGTGACTCTCAGCTGGTCCTCAAGTAAGTATCAGGAGATTATGAAGCTCGTGGGGCGAGGATGATCAAGTATTTGGCAGAGTTGAAAGACCGACTTCAGTATTTCGTCTCCTATGAGTTTCAGGGTATAGAGCGCAACGATAATTCTATTGCCGATGCATTGTCGAAATTGGCCACTACGGATGCTAATGTGTTCAATGGGTCAGTCTATTTGGAGGTTCTGCAGCAGCCGAGTATCCAGCATGAAGCGGTGATGTGCAGTGAATGTTCTAACAGTTGGATGACTCCTTACATTGAATATCTAGCAGATGGCATCCTTTCTTCGGATCAGATGCTTGCAAAGAAGATCAAGTACAAGAGTGCCAACTTCGTCCTTATTTATGGGGATATTTATCGAAGAGCATTTTCGTCACCATTGTTAAAGTGTTTGGTCCCGTTCGAAGCTGAATATGCTCTTCGAGAGGTTCACGAGGGTATTTGCGGTGACCATATGGCTGCTAAGTCATTAGCTTACAAAGTGCTTCGACAGGGGTTCTACTGGCCTACGATCTTCAAGGAAGCTACGGAGTATGTGAAGAAGTGTGAGAAGTGTCAGCTCAACATTCTGATCCCACATCAGCCACCAGAAGAGCTATACTCGATCTTATCTCCTATACCCTTTCTTTATGCTGGGGTAGATATCTCGGTCCAGATTCTTAAAAGCTAAAGGTCGGTCGGTTTTGTTATAGTTGCCATCGATTATATGACCAAATGGGTAGAAGTGAAGCCACTTCGGTTGATAACGGAACAAGAATGCCTGAAGTTCATGAAGGAGTCAGTAGTGTTTCGTTTCGGAATTCTTAAGGTGCTGATATCAGAAAACGGACGCCAGTTCGTGGGATCGAAGTTCGAAGGATTTCTGAAGGAGCTGAGGGTTCAACACAAGAAGACTTCAGTGGCTCATCCACAGTCAAACGGGCAGGTCGAGGTGACCAACAGAACGCTGCTAAATGGGATCAAGCGCAGACTGGATGAAGCTAAGGGGAGATGGCCTGAAGAGCTTCTCAGCGTGTTATGGGCTTATCGGACTACGCCGAGGACTACTACGAGAGACTCACCTTTCAGATTGGCTTATGACACTGATGCCTTAATCCTTGTTGAGATTGGATCCACCAGTCTTCGGGTCAGTCAGTTCAAAGAAATCTATAATGATGAAGGGCTGGAGGTCAACTTGAATCTGTTGGAAGAAGTCAGAGAGGTGGCTTTGATCAAACTGGCAGCCTATCAACGGAGAGTTGCCAAGCATTACAATAAGGGGGTAAAGCTTTGGAGATTTGAAGTGGGAGATTTCGTCCTTAGGGAAGTTGAAGCATCTACACCTCAGAACTTGTGAAAGCTTATGCCAAACTAGGAAGGACCTTATGAAGTAATTGAAGTACCGAAGCCAGGAACTTATCGGTTAAAGTCATTAGACGGATCCGAGATCAAGAACACTTGGCATGCTGGTAGACTTCGGAAGTATTTTCAATAGAGATCGAGTCAGTCTCCCGAAAGTCTGTAAATATTTGGTCATCATCAATAAAAGATTCACTTTTTCACAATTGATCTTCTTCCTATTGGTCCTAAATTCACAACGGTGTAAGGAGGACGGGGTGGACTCGTTGACCATTCGATGGTAGCCTTATCGGTAGGAGTGTCCTTATGAATTTGTCTTACTGCGAGTGGTAAACAAATTCCATAGTCCTTTTAATTTTGTTTTACCGCGAGTGGTAAACAAAATACACCGAAGCAAGGAGGACGGGGTGGACTCGCTGACCATTCGATGGTAGCCTTATCGGTAGGAGTATCCTTATGAATTTGTCTTACCGCGAGTGGTAGACAAATTCCATGGTCCTTTTAATATTGTTTTACCGCGAGTGGTAAACAATATGCACCGAAGTAAGGAGGTTCGGTCAGACTCGCTGACCATTCAATGGTAGCCTTATTGTTAGGTGTGCCCTTATAAAATTGTTCTACCCCGAGTGGTAAACAAATGTCCTTATATACTTGTTTTATCCCGAGTGGTAAACAAGATCTTGATGGTGCAAGGAGGGTCAGCCGAATTCGCCTTATGCCTAATCTATCTCACACTTCGGAAACGATAAGTATGCATTACTTTATGTTGTTCAAGTGTTGAGTTCGGTTCATTTAGTTCAGTTCATTATGTTCAATATTATTCTTCAACTTAATTATTATATGACTTGCCTAATTCACAATTTAAGTTAAGTCCAGTCATATTGATTGATACTGAATTATTGACAAGAAACGAATTAAACAGAAGTCATTAAAAAGAAAGTTAATATTTCATTCATAATTAAACGGTTACATAAAAAGAGAACATTTTTACACAAAAATCCTAAAACTAGAAGAAAGCAGTAATATCTTTAGGCATTGTCTTACGCTTTGGAAGAATCAAGCGAGTTGGGTCTAAATTGGGCTGCAACTAACTTCTCCTCTCCTATCTCGACCTCTGCGGACCTCGTAGCCTTGGAGTAGACCTTGAGATTTACGCATTTAATTCATCGAGGCGGTGCTACTTAGTGCGGATCCGCTTCGCTTGCAGTTCTTGATCGAAAGGAGGACCCAGCTCCTTCAAGGCCTTCAACTTATCTTGAAGCTTCGGCGTCCGGACCAAGTGCCTCTCTCCTTATCTTCACGGGCCTTCGCCTGAAGATTATCAACTTGTATTGCCAAACTTTGATTGGCTATAACAAACTCTTCGTTATTGGCCTTTCGAACTTCATTCTTGGCAACGAGGTCGGCATTCATACTGGTCATATCTTGTTGGCTGGCCTTAGTCGCCTTTAACTCTTCTTTGAGGGCCTTTAGTTCCTCTTTGGTCTGATCCAAATCCCACCGAAGATGACCATTGTTGAATTCTGCGATATCACGTTCATACCTTTCCTTCACTATGGCAGACTGCAGAATGGCATTCTCCTTTCTCGCAGCCTCTTCTGCAGCCTTAGCTTCAAGGTGTTTAGGGCGTAATCGCCCAAAAAGAGTGTTTGCCTACACATGTTCAGTATTATTTGATCAGTGTCAAATATCTAAGTATGAAGATAAGTACGAAAATTAAAGAGAGAATCATTTACCTGAGCTATATAGCTCATGCCTTCATCCAGTAGATCCCCAATCGAGCTGTTGCCAAATCGGTGATCGTCAGTTTCCCGAACGAATGCATTGAATAGATGGAAGGGGAAATTGGCATTGTATCGAGGCCAGAGGGTTGGTGATGCCATAGCATCATTATAAAATTTATGAGATGACGGTCTAGAAGGAGAAGGTATGGGTCGTTCAGGAGAAGGTACTGGTTCTTCACGGATTGGTGAGGGGTCTGCATAGATATTTTCAGGTGATGGAGACCGAGGTGGAACCGTTTCACGTGGTGGTGATGGGGCAGAAGCTGAACTTGGCTGGCTGTCAGATGGTCGGTTTTCTTTTTAGAGATAATGATGGGATGGGCTCAGCTGATTCTTCGTCATCGGATACTTGAATTTCAACTGGAAAGGTTGGGGGAGTTCAGTTGAAGAAGGAGGTACTCTGAGTTCATCGGTGGTCAAGGGAGTTACTTTGGTTCTTAATTTTTTGACTAGAAGAAGGTTTTTTCGATCATCTGCAGGCAGATCGAGTAAACTTCCTCGGGGGGGGGGGGGGGGACTGGTGTGGTGGTTGGTTCAGGTTCTGGGATAAGCTCAGGATTTGTTGGTGTGGGAATAGATCGAGGTTTTCGAATAGCTCTTTTCTTCCTGCGAGGTTGAAGAGATTCTTCCGGCAGAGGGAGATCCTCAGTTTCTGGATCTTCAGTTTGAGGTTCGATGATACGTGCTTCTTGTGGGTCGGATTATCTTGTGTATGACTTCTAATAGGGGTTTCAAAGACTTCCAAAGATTTTCCAGACAGGAAATCTTCAAATTCTTTTATTTCTGAGGAATTCGGCCTGATCAGAGATACTGCACAAAGCAAACAGTCATATGTCAGAATTCACGTCACATAAAATTTCAAATATTTTGTATATATAAGACAGATCAATACTTACGTTTATGATCATATAGCCACGCTTGTTTGGAAAGAAGCTCATAGTTCCACTCCTCCTTCGAGAAATTATCGAAGAGTTCTACCATTTTAGCTTCACGTTCCTCAGGAATATCCCCGAAGTCAGCAGATATCTTCTCATCGGTAGCCCAGTTCGGCAGGGAAGCGATCTCTGGTCCCTTTACGAAAAATCACTTTTCGTGCCATCCCCTGTTACTGGAAGGAGTAGAAACCAAAGAGCGTCTCTCGAATTTTTCGCTTGTCTTCGGTGGTTGTTTGCTCAAGGCCTTGAAGCCCTTTTCTCGGGACTGACCGATTTTGTAAACAGTGAAAAAGAAATCGAGTGTGGGTTCGACGCCCAGTTCATGGCAAAAGGCGATAAATGCTAGGATGTGTATGTAGGAATTCGGCACCAGTTGGGCAAATCCGACGCCAATAAACCCTAGGAGGGTTATTATGAAAGCATGGAAAGGGAATCGGATTCCCTTCTCAAGGATAGTTACCGAGACAGCCGTCCATCCCTCTGGTCGTTGATACATTCGCTCCTCTGACTTGGGAGCTCTCACCAAGTGGGTGTCCGGGATATGGCAACGAGCTCGGATTCTCTTCAAGTCAGTCTCAGTAACTATCGATGGAGTGTTGGCATGGGAGTATCGTTCCTTACTCCTATAAAATGCAGAAGGGTTGGGAAGGGGCTTCGTTATTGGATTCTTACTTGGGGTTGCAGCCTTAGGGTTTGAGCTTGATGCCTCTTTACTGGGACTTGGATTCGGTGGGACGGTGTTAATTGGGGTCACACGAAGAGGTGAGTTCTGGTTTGAATTGAGGACCACCATTGTTGAGATTCTGCAAAGCTAGGAAGGAAGTTCGAAAGAGAGGGGAAGAGCTCAAAAGTTCAAAATTCAAATTGACAGGTAAAAATGTCAATTTGGGCAAATATTACTTTTATCTTGTGATTTACCACGAAAGTTCTGAAGGCGACACATTTAATTTCCGCAATGATGGGGAAGTTGAATGGGTAGCGTCCCGTTAAGCCCTCGAATATTTATCAATTTGGGCTTTTCAGTTGGGCTTCCGATTTTAGTCCATCTTTTTATTTTAAATTCTTAACCGGTTGGGCTTTGGTTCAGTTATTTTCACTATGGGCCTTTAATATATCCTATAATATCATGGACCGTTCATAGTTTTCTATTAAATATCCTATTTAATAAAAAACTAGGGGGCAATGTTGGGTCATAATATTTCACTTATTGGGTCGAATGGATTGGGCTTGTTCATTTGATTAGTCCACCGGATTATCATTATTGGATCCCAAAGTTATTGGGCCTAGTCACTATATTATTTCTGTTCAGTCTTTATAAGATCGGGTCGGGTTATTAGGCTGGCCCATTAGATATTAAACATCTCCATCTTTGACCGATAATGATGAAAAAGCATGATGGTTGACTATTATATCTGCCATGCATTAATGTGGATGGGATCCTTGGATGGGCGTGATAGAAAACAAGTGACCACGGTAGTGGGTGGGGCGTGTGCGATCGTGAACCATCGACATCGGTACATGTCGAGACAAGATGGGTGGCATTGGCAAAATTTAGAGTATAACATAGTAAGGAAGTCTTCAAGCAAAAGGTAACTGATTTTATCCTCCATTGTTAACCTTGTGATCGCATGTACTGACTCTCACGCCTGAGCTATCCCCCAACGGTCAAAGCCGTCAAGCTTTTGGTGTTGATCGTATTTACTGTGCAGAATCAGGACGTCTTACATGATTGGGATGTGGCAGAAGATCTTGACGTTAACACTCTTATATTCTTTTCTTCAAATGAAACCAATGTATTGAAAACCAAGTGTAATGGTATCTGTACTTTGTTATGTTGGCAATATCCAAGTCATTATGTTCATATTACGAGTTACTGTTGGAGGATGGTTGCAGAAGATTCAAACAGAGCATACGCGATATTAGTTTGATTAGTTGGAAATGAAACTATGTACTAATGCTACGTTTGGATTGGAGTAATGAAAGTAAAAATGAAACGACTTATTTCTATAGAATGAAAAAAATTGTGTTTGGTTGCGATTGGAAAGGATTGAACCATTCTTATTCCTCCCAAATTTATGAATTTTATTCATCCTCATTCCAACTAGAATGGAATAACTCATTCCAACTAGAATGGAATAAATCATTTTGCTCTCCATTCTATTCCTTCAATCCAAACTTGGCATTAAAGGGTTTAATGATTCTGTATAGACAAGAGAACATCTTTGTGAGTGATAATTATTGAACAAACTATGCCAGACTCGCATCTCGTGATAGGGGTTTTCCTTTTCATATTCTTAATTCTTGCTCTCTCTTTTTCGGACTAATTCCCCTGCCCGAACCAGCCTTTTCTTTGAACCAGCTTGCGTTGGCGGTCCGTGACCCCATTAGCATTTCTGCCCTGACAATTTTAAATGTTGAACTTGCTTTGATCACAATTCACTGATGATACGGAGTCTTGATTTTGCAGTTAAAAGGTGTGTTTGTTTTTATTTCTAACATTCATTTTGTAGGGCTATGTGAAGGGGTTTATCAAGTTTTATGTTTCTGTTATACTTTTAGACTCTACCAGCATAACCACCACCAATAGGCAATAGCTAATAAAGCAATAAAAAAGATGGAAGGTTCAGTAATCGCTTGCGCAATAGCATCAAAATCTGAAAGCAGTGAAGACGCGTTTTTAGGTCTCATTGTTTGCTTGGCATCCTGTGAAATGTGGCTTTAGCTGGTGGTCAATTTCTTAACTGTTAATTGTCTAAAGAGTTTTCTTATTGAATTTTTATTACATTTGCTAGTGTCACCAATTAAGGTAGAATTAAGTCTAAACCCAGTACTACTTTCCAACCAGAGACATCATGCAACAATGATCAATTATCAATATTTTGCTGAAAAATCCATTATCAACATTACAAGAATAATATAGGACTTCTATGTCATTCTCATCAAACTCGATTACATACAACAAATTAAATAATCTTGCTGGCTCAATCAAGCCCACAAGCCTAAAACTAACACTGAATCTCCGCTTCCTGCACAGTCAAGCTGACATAGGATCACAGAAGTCCAGGCTCTACATTCGGAAATCCATGACGCAGACTACATTGTCTGCAAAACAAGCTGCAAGCTTGTCGCCTTCTTTATTCCAACATACTTCAAAGATCCCACCATTTCCAGTATATGTTTTTACAATTTTCGATTCCTTTATAGACCAAATGTGCACACATCTATCCAATGAGCCGCTGGCCAAATACTCACCATTGGGGCTGAATGCAACAGTATATACAGGATCCCTGTAATTAAAATAAAAGAAACTTGATATATTAATAACAAGGAATGCATGAAATTCTCTGTATGTTATAGCAACCAACACACGGAAGACATTTATAAGCCACAAAAATCATTTTAGGATGGTCCCTTGTATTTTAATATCAGATAACCAAATCAGTATATAAATATTATGAAAATTGAAGCAAACACTAATTTGAAAGCACCCAAGATGTTAGTAAAGCAACGAATGGAAGAAACCAAATTTGCCAAAATTGTCTTGGAAGGTCATAACCAGGCGATAAGAGCTCAAATTGGTTTCATAAATGCTGCACTGCAATAACGCTACTTATAAATGTGGTACCTGTGGCCATTTAAGCTGCAGAGAAGACTCCCTGATTCCACAGCCCATAGCTTTATAGTTGAGTCAAACGAGGCACTGTTGAGAGAAAAATAAAAAGGAAACATAAGTATAAGAAGGATGCAACAATGAATGAAAAAGTAGTCATGAACACTGATCTATGATTCAAGGTTAAATAGTAAGAGAGGTTATGCTTTTCCCTTGCAGTGATGCCTTTTCAGATCATAAAACCCCCATGTAGTTGGAAAGGTTGTTAAGAGCACAACTTGAAACGCAGAATATGTTTAAGAAATTGATATAACCTTTTTTAAAAATTTAAATCTTTTACCCAAAAATTACCCTAAATAATACTCTTGCCGACTCACTCCACCCTATTTCCATAATTTACTATCAGAGAAAAGCATGTTTACCTTGCCAACACTAGCTGCTGATTAGGGTTGTTTGTACCAGGCCCTGTAGGACTCCATTTGATGGTGTATATTTCCTACAAGTTGATAAAATTATGCCACTCTCATAATGTGAGGATCAGTTACATAGTATAAACATTGGGAGGAGGCGTGTTGAACTAAGCAATACCTTGCCATGTTCCTTCAAATCATGCAGGCAAGTGTCCTGTTTCATGCTCCATATCTGCATCATGGTTTTATGAGTTGCAATCCAATTCCACATAACTTAACAGCTAGAAAGCTCACTAAGGAATAACCCTATGAAACAAGATTCTCTGACAAAGAAATTAATATCGACCACAGTATGCAGGAGATTCTGAACAAGAAACAACTATGAGTATGCAGTGGATTACAATTTGATGCCATACATGCAAACGCCTATTGTGAAACAGGGTAAAGAAAAGTCCAATGAATCACCTTTGCAGTGGAATCATCAGAGCATGAAGCCAACAACGAACCTGTAGGATCCCACTTGACAGCATTAACTTCACCCTAAGTAGCAAAAGATTTAGAAAGATCTAATGGATTAGAAAAATGGTCCTCCAATTTCTATCAGAAGCATTTAATATAATGAAAGAAGGAAAAGAGTTTAAAATTGTATTCCACTTTTCAACAAGTTATTTGCCATACAATGATAATTAAACCCCAAGCTCATTAGTTTTTGAAATATAATAAAAAGGATCAAGTTACAAGATCAAAATTAAAATGAACAAATCCCATAGTAAAATATAATGTAAATAATACGTATAGGCTGCCAACAATCAATAAATAATCACTTTCTAAACTTGTCCAGATTGAGGAATAAGAAAACTAACAGAGAAAAACAAACCTGATGCCCTGCAAAAGTTTTGATTGGTCGGTTCTCTCCAACTTTACAAACATATATCATGGTATCAGTCGAGCAAGTTGCGAATGACAAATTATTTCTCCAATCAACATCAAGAGTAGGAGCTGAGATACAATATATACTTGGTTATTCATTACACAAGTGCACATTCAGAAACAAAATCTGAACATTTGTTGAGCATGGAATAGTCATCATATTAAGCAAAATCAAAAACTGATTTACATAAGAAAAAAGTAAAGCACCTAAATGAAATTCAAATTGCTGTTTCCATTCCCCCGTCTTGACATCCCACACGATTGCAGTTTTGTCAACACTTCCGCTTAGAAGATAATCGCCTTTCTTGTTCCATTTCAAAGAGAAGATCGGCCCTTTATGTTTATTAAAAGTACTAACCAACTCTCCTGAAAAAGATTGACTAGTTAATAAGCGATGAAATGCAGATTTCCTCTTTAGTTTAGCATAAGAATGAGTCTGAGGTAACCCAAGGAGTTAACTTGGTGGTAGTGAGCCTAGGGGTAGAGCGCCTTAGCAAATGACATAGGTCCTGAATTTTATACTCCACATAATTTACTGGGCTTGTCCGGTACGCATGGTTGGTGGGGTGTTGCTTGATCTGGTGGTTATATCTAGTGCAAACCCTAAGAGTAGAGGTTGCAGGTTCACCATGATTTAAAATCTTAAAAAACAACAAATAACAATTCCAGTCCTAAATACATAATATTTATTTATAGAAATTATAAGCAAATGTGGAATTCAAAACCATATAAAAACAAACATAGATATCACCTTTGTGCAGACATAATTACCTTAGTAATACTACGTAAAAGCTCAAGGCTCTCCAAATAAACCTTCACCTTCCCAGTGGAATTAGAGAGGTGGAATACTTTATTTATTTAATCTAGGCCTGGCAATTTCCCCCGAACCAGACGGGGCCCGCCCGATTCCGACCCTAATGGGACCCAAATTTTAAAATGGCTAGAGTCGGGTACGAGAAATACCCTCTCACCCCCGCCTCCGACCTAATTATATGTATATATATATAATTTTATTTAAATTAGCATTTTATATGTATGTATATATATATATATATATATATATATATATATATATAGTTATGTACTTATTTAGGTTATTTTATTATAAATTCATAAGGTTTGTAATATAATACGTTGCTAGTAATAGAAATGTTACACGTTTGATTTTGAATTAAAAACAATTGTACAAAGTAATATAGAAAATTAAAGAAATTTAATTTGAGAAAAAGAAGAGTAATCGAATAAAAACGGGGCGGGTATGGGGTGTTGTATTCAGAAGCGGGTCGGGTTCGGGGGATTGCTTCATATCGGCGGACGCCCCCAAATCTAGGTACCTTTAAACTCTGGATAAGGTGCTACACGCTACTACAACATCCACATATATCTAGCTATATAAGCTTAATGACACAAATGTAATTACTATATTATTACATCATATCCGTTCAATCCCAGATTCTGTAACCAATGTCATAATATTACTTATTACATAGTAATATTAATATATTACAAGATCTTCTATTCCTTTCTCTTTTTCATTCCTTTATCCTTACTGGATTCATCAATACGTTTGATGAATAAACCGGAATAATACTTTGAATAAACCAAAATAATACTTCTCCTCTTTAAGAACATTTTGAAACGACATATTGGTCATCTGTACTGAGTTGGTCGTCGGACCAAGAACTTTCTTTTACTTCATTTGAAAAGGACTTCCCAGTATTATAACTGTAAATCCAATCACTTACGAGTACGTCTAGGTGATCAGCCTATAGTACGCTATGTTGTACAACACTCGACTTTGCGTTTAAGCTTGACACCATGTGTGTCAGCTGAAAATTTTGACCAAAACATTTGTTCGTTCATCCTCAGGATTACCTTTGAATCCGTACCAAAATAATTTGGTTTGGACAACGCTACTTAACAGTTAACATCAATAATATTTCAAGGATTCATATTAAATCGATAAAACATTTTATTAGTTGTCTAACCAAAACAAATGACATCGACACTTCCTTAAACAATTCATGGATATCAAACTTTAAAACTTTAAAAATTTATGTCATAGCATAGCTTGAATACTTGTACACAATGTTCGAAAAAGCTAAATGCGGTACGAGGCGTTTTTCTCCGGACGAAGCGAGGCGTAAGCTTCGAGACAGAGCGAGACGGAAGCCTCGATTTAAAGAAGAAAAAGTCTCCAAAAAATTATAAGAAAATGAATACTAGTCATGTACTCATGTTAACATTGATAGAATTTAATATTGTTCAAAAACTGAATATAAATTTATGTTTGATTGTGATTCAGGGACTGAAAGACAGTGGAATCGGTTCACAGGGCATCACCAACAGCATTAACACGAGGACCAACATCAAGACCACTGTTATAAACTTGCCAATCCTAAGTCCTAACTAATTATTTTGGTGACATTAGCAAATAGCAATTAATGAAAATTAATGTCTACTATCAGAGCAATATACAAAAATTCATATGCAATCTTTGTTCATATGCTATCTTTGTTCAAGAAAATTGGATAACATCATATGCTATCTTTGTTCAAAAAAAAATTAATGAAAACACAAACAGAGCAATATACAAAAATTCTCTACAAACACTATTGCTAAAATCACAACAAAAACAGAACACAACAAAAACACTGAATTGAAGGCACAATTATTTGAATGCTTTATCCAATCCAAAATAATTTAACCAAATCACAACAGCTTTACACTTTAAATTAGAATAGTGCTTTTGTAATCTTATTTAGTTCTTAACATTCTTAATTTGTTCCAAATAATAAAAAAATTCCCTCAGGCTAGGATTCCATGTGATACATTGTACTATTGTGTACACTACATTCAAAACTCAAAAGAAGACTTGGAGTCGCAGAGGAAGACTGAAGAAGTCGAAGAAGCCCAATCGAAGTAAAGTCTGATATTTAGGTTTTTTTAAGCCCAATCGAGGCGCAGGCCTCACGACGCCTTGAGGCGAACCGCCACGAGCGTAATAACCGAAAAAGGTGCAGGTTGCTGGAGATCCAGAATAGGCGCACGCCTCACCTCTGCCTTCTTCCGCCTCGCTACGAGGCGCGCCTCGAGGCGCACGCCTCGAGGCGCACGCCTTGAGCGCTATTTCGAGCATTGCTTGTACAAATACTAAGATTTGCATAAGCATAAAGTTCATACAATCATACCAGAATTGTGTTCATTTGATCTTTAAAAACATTACATAAGCTTCATGAGAATATATTCAGATGAAGTTAGAAAACTTGCTCAATAAAATCAGAGTAAGTTTAGGAAACTTTATAATCTTGACGATAATTGTCCTTCAAATGTCCTAAACATATACATTAACCATAACACATCAATTAAGCACATAATGACATCAAGTTTGGTTTACGTTAACTCTACTTATTACTTTTCATGTCTGTGCCATTAGACTCGGAGCACTTTTCAAGTTTGTTTTTACTTGTTATGGCGTTTCGGTGTTCGTTCACCGTACACCCATTATAACTTTATAACGCTTCATATGCCTTTTGCATATGCTTAAGCGATCCTGACCTTCATAACACTCTTTGATTTAGATCAAGTGTTTTACGTTTACTATTGTTCATCTTTTCAATTAACCTTCAACCATTAGGTAAGGTTTTAATCGCTTGTTATTGTGATACATTAGTTTAACATTCATGATAAAATCATTCTTCTATAAGACTATCCCAAGTTTTTGAGTTTAAAATAACTCACTCTTCGGACTTTGACTTGGAAACCCCATAGCATTGCGGCTAGGAATAAGCTTCTGATCATTGTATTGCGTGACACTGACATTTCACCCCCAGCTACTGCAGATGGGCTCTGCGGTGCCCAAAATGAACTAGAACAACGGCATTGCGACGCCGGTGTGGGATTTTTGTTTTTCAAGTTTTGCATAAATGATTCTGGTAACTTTACAAATCCGTAACTTCATCATTCCACCTAGGAATGAATCCGTTCTTGAGCCAAATTCTCAATGTTCTGAAAGGCGCTAGGCGGGAGGCCGAGGGGAGCCTAGCGCCTAGGGGGCCTAGGCGGGGCTTGGACGGGGCCTAGGCGAAATTTTTTATTTTAAGCTAATTTTAATATTTTATCTTACATTTATCCAAACAAAGCAGTAATATAAAACAAAACAATCTATAATAAAGGCATTTTCTTAAAGTTCAAACACATCCATATTGCTAATGTCAAAGGTCAAACACATATATGCAATTGTTCAAAGTTCAAACATATTTTTAACGTATTAATTTTATTTATAAATAATATTGCTATTAAATAATAAAATTTAAAATTTCAAGATTTTAATTCAATATTAAAACTTAAGAAACTAAACATAAATTTAAGAATTATATTGAATTAAACTAAATATTACAAATGTATCATCATTTATATAATTTAAAGTTGGTACAAGTTCAAAAAATTACAACTATAATAATATTATCCATTTTGACTTGATATTGTTCACTTCTTGTTGTGATTTGATATATTATAATCTGTATTATGAATATGGTAAATCATTAGAAAAATAAATATATCAAGATCTGGTTTGGGTAGTTATTAAAATAAAAAAAACTCTTCGCTTAATCCCCGCCTAATTTTCTGGAGGAATTTTTTGCCATTGGGCCTAGTGGGCGCCTAGCTCTAGGCGGGCGCCAAGCGAGGCCTAAAGCGGACTAAAGTGAGATTTTTAGAACACTGCAAATTCTTGCTCTTACTACCCACTACAAATCCCCCGGACAGAATAATTTTTTGAATTCTCTAACAAGTCTTTCAATTGGCTGAAAAATCACTCGTCACTCAGTTTTTCAACTTAGCGTTCTTAAGGTTTAAATTTTCAAATCTTCGTAACTTACTCATCCGAAATCGAAATGATTTCGTTCTTGAGCCTATGACTCAATTATACTATAATATATACCATTCCCACAAAATCTTCGTTATTCAGAATCATTAACTAGCATTATAAATGCGTCCGGAAATCATGTCGAACTAAGATTTTGACGTTTAACGTCTTTTACTTAAATTTTCGTCATAACTTCGTTATAGCACGTTTTTAATCTGTTCCACTTGGAACTTTTTCGTGTCTCACATACGTATATTACCTTCTCTTCGGATTTCCATAATTAGTCTAACAAACTAAGATTTAAATTAACTCGATTAGACAACAATTACTACATTCTTCAGTCGTTCTTTATTTAGCTCATTCTTCCAACTATGATTTCACTTATATACGTATATTAGTGATTTAAGTCCCACTAATTCTTCCTTATTTCTCCGAATCACTCATGATTCACATGAATCAACCAACCACTAACAAAGCACTTCGTTCTATATTTACAAAGCGTTTATAAATAAACGAAAAAGTAGAGTTCTTGTTCTTACCTTTTTGGTTCTCTTCGTGTTCTTAATTAACGGATGGTTTGATATTGCGTTCTCCTTCCGAAACTTGCAAATCTCCCAAGCTTCTCATTTCTCTCTCAAAATGTCAATAATTTTTTTATTGTTTTGTGAATTGGTAGAAAAAGGAATGAGCCACTATTTATAGGTAAAGCAAGGGTTAGGGCATTATTGTCATTTAGCTTGCTTAACCATGGTTAAGTGGTGGGGGATGGCAATCTTCTTTTGCAAGCTCTCATCTCTCATTGGTCCATTTCTTTGCACATGGATCAAGTTAGGGTTTAATTATCCTAACTTGTTCTTCTTTGCTTGGTTTGGTTTCTCCAACTGTCCAGTTAATCGTAATATTTGAATTTTGACTTTCGTAGTCCTATTGTATAATTTTCGTTTTATACTCCTTTAACGTTCGAAATTCGTTACGCAGTCGAAAAAATTTTCATTTCCAAATTTTATTGGATATTCCCTCTTTCCTCATCATAATAACGTTAGCGCGTTCTTCGAAAAAACGCAAAAGATTTTCGGGTAAATAGTATTGTTACGTCTTTTCTAGAATTTTTTTAATTTCTCATACGAACTCGAATTCGTAAATCCTAAAACGTAAACATATTCGAGGTCATAGAATCAACCTTTAAACACATAATACAAAATAATATTCATAAAATCTCATTTTATTCAGTAATATTCATTTTATTAAGTAAAATTTCTCGATCGTTACAAGGTTTGGGAAGGGATCCCCCAGACCATACCTGCCCCGTTGTCAGTCCTAATTTAATCCTTGATATTTATACATTAGCATTCAAAATAAATATATAAAGAAATTGTCGTGATTGCATCCTAATTACTTGTATATGGAAGTTAGATTATAGAAAATTTTCCATTAACACAATCTCGTAAGTGCATCACAACATGTAAGGTTTTTTTTTCCAAGTTCTAATGCATAAATTAATCCACTTTAAGCACCAAAAAGGGGGCAAATCCGAATACGCACTTAATATAAAAAACTAGGGGAAATGTTTTCTAACGTAATCTTTTCTTACTACAAATATTGAAAACCCATGTCAGTGGTTTGATTATCTCGACTTACCTTTTGTCATAAACCGTTTTTACAAATCCTTTTAACATCTGTCCTTACAATCATTAACCTGCCACTCTTGAAGAGCTCAACCATCCCTTGATTATAGTTCATGATATGGTATATACAGCATTACAGCAGCCAAAAGTTTTCCCATTCTTGCCTCATGAAGACACAATTGAGGCCTTTCTGATTGCCCTATTACATCCTATATAATTTTAATTTTCTTTTCGTACCAAAGTCAACAAGAAGCAATCAAAATAAAACCTTCTTTCAGATGCAAACTCCCTATAATAGTATAAAAAAATAGAGAAAAGATAACATTCCCCCAACTCATGCCCTTTCATAATCCCCTAAACATGTCTCAACATCAAGTCATCAAAACTTTTCTAGAGAAAAAGGAAAATAATGGTTTTGTTTACTTTGTATGAAAAATTTTGTTTTGAAAACATATTATTATTAAATGCTAATTAAATCAGATAAACTGAATTGTCGGGTCATACATATATATGTACCAATTCTCAACTGAGGCAGCAATACTTTACCATCCGCCTTGTTGCACAATCATACTATTTGCATATGGAAGATTTTAGGGGTATTTTTGTGTCTGATTCTAGAAGAGATTAGAGAGCTGCATCTATTTTCTTTTTTATTCTAGTTGTTCTATAGGATGAATGGACTTCTTATCCCCCTCCACTTGTATTCTCTTTAATACTAATAAATTTCTATTACTATCTGAAAGAAAAAAGTACCCAAAAAAATCATTATGTCTTTCAGTTAGAGCTTTATTTGCTTTGGAGGCCAAAACAAGTCTTACGCAAACAAATTTGACTGATGTAGCCATACACTACAGTTGAACTTGAACTACATCACATAAGTTGCAAATTACCTAGAATCTGCAACATGAACTAAATCCCCACACGCATGCACGCAGAGACAGAGTAAAGACCTAATAGCAATAAATTTATTTACTCAATCAGCTGGTTTATTTTCTAATCTTTTTGGTTACAAACTACTGTTCACCCATCAGTTAACTACCACCAACCACAATTTCATGATTCCTCTTTGATAACATCTTTGAACTAAAAACATAAAAGTATAAAACAAAACCCTGTAGACAAAATAACTTACCATCTCTATTCCATATTCTTGCTTGGCCATCGTAAGAACCTGTAGCAAGGAATGTACCCTCGCCCTACATAGTTGAAAGACATTCAACAAAACATAAAAAATGCCAAATGTAATCATTACATGATAAGATACATAGAGGGATTGTATGATAAATGATTGTGTTAAAAGAGCTAGGATCAAGCATTTCAACCACAATTATTCAGTAAAAACTCACATTCCAATCTAGAGTTGTCACATCTTTGCTTTTTTCATTTGTTCTACCCTTGGAATGCTTCAATACCGCAGAATTTAAAAGCCCACCTTGCATATTGGAGCTACAAGGTCCATCACCAATTGTCCAAATACGAGCAGTGGAATCTCCAGCTCTGTAAATTAAGAAATTATAAGGAAATTAAAATTTGAAATTCGGGCTATGCCAAGAAAAGAATTGTAGACATTTAGTAAAATTTACTTTCTTACAAGACATTGTTAAACAAAACATGCATAGCCAACAAATGGGTTTTTATGAGGTAAGTTTAGGTCATCAATCATCATCCTTTACGTCCCAGGTCATAATTAAATATGAAAGCAATAGTTGTATTATTGCGAAGATCCCACAGAAAAGGTGAGTTAACCTAAAATGCGCCTTCAATAGTCCTCTGAAGTGGGGGGCTTCATACCAACATGGTCCCCAAGTTAGGCCACTTTCTAGAAGATGGTTAACAAATAGACTACTAATATGAATTTCTTGTAAGCTACACACAAACATATTTGTATATATACAGGCATACAAGTATATGAGCAAGCATTCTAAATTTATTGTCTTCTGTTCTCCAAACAACATGATTATTTGCATAACAAAAAATATTACTTTTTTCCTCCTGAATAAATGCACAGGGATATGTATGAAAAGGTACATCAATAGAAAGACCAATAGAGTATGGGACCAAAAGACACATCGTCTAGAGATGTTATGAAAAAGAAACTTGCTTAGTTTGGTCTGCTTGCTCTCAGGGTTATATGTAAATGCATGTTAACCTTTTATGAAAGTTAATCCTTCAAATATACATTCCAGCAAGTATATGTAATGTCTGCATAAATGTTTTTATAGTTTTTCTTATATAGTTTCTGTTTTCTTCAATTCATCTTCTGAATTTATTCATAAAGACAGACTAGGTTAGAAAGATTATAGGCTTAAATTGAAACTTTGGGTCAACTAAATCATGCTCACGGAAAAGGAATTGGGTAAATGAACAAAAAACAAAAGTTATTTGCCAGACACGACATATTACTTAGAAAAAGGTAATAGATAACAGTACAACATCTAGAAGAACCAAATTTTGGTTCCCCTGATGGTGATATAGCAAAAGGTTCGCAACATTTACTTTTAAAAATTGCAGATTTTGATAGTACATGGGAGCCAAGAAAATGGCTCATGAGAGAAATCAGGTGGCAATCCCATGAAGACCGATAGCATCAATAGCATTAGGTAGTAAAACTTACAGCTAAAGCTACAAGGTGTAAAACAAATGAGTTTGAGAACGATATACAAAAGCTTTTCCTTAATAGATTTTGATAATCACATTAAGTCAATTAAGTAATACTGCCTTGCTTTAGCACCTCCCATTAGCTAAGTTATGTTTACCACAACTTGCTTAAGGTATATATCCTATTCTCGGTGCTGTCAGCTTGATTTTAATCTGAGTTCCTAACTCAGTTGATTGTGAATTTTTTATTAAAGTTTGAAACTGATGGGGGAAAAACCCAAGAAGTTTCCAATGTCACCCAGTCATGAGTTCAAAAGGACTAACAATCGGAACTCAGTCGAGTTAGATATATTAGAATTTAGAAGGCATATCATTGTATACCAAATGTGATAAGAAAAAAATCCACAGATGAATGTTTTTTGAATATGATGATAGAAAAATAATTTTTAAATATACTATATATAATCATTGACAAAGTAACCATCCCTTCATAAGGAGGCAATAAACCCACCCTGATGCAAGAAGCGGGCCTGAGGGGCTCCATGCACATGCAAAAACCTGTCAGGAATGGAGGCACAACTTCATATTATCAAAAAAAATAAAGTTTATTAGAATGAAAACAACAATAATTTATTTAAAGGAGATATTTTGGTTAATATCCTGCCATTTTTGTTTCCCTACAGAGAAGAAAAATACATACATTATTCAACTAAGAAAAAAATCTAATTAAAGCAGAGATGCATGTGAACCTCAGAAACATGGCCTTCCAAAACCATCACATCAGAAGCAGGAATTACACAAGGAAAGGTTGTTGAGCTGGTCGAAATATCAACTGCCTCAATTTCCATCGGCTCTGGTCCTATTTTGCATGACCATAAATAATTAATGACAAACACTTCAGAAATTATATCTAAATAGCCAAGCACGTAATGCAGTGGAGACAGTTCTGCTGCCTTAATTATTTATTTATTTACTTAAAAGTTTTGAATTTGTATGTGTATGTGAAAGTAAAAAAGCTTGTAAATGTTGAACAGGCAGCAGATTCACCGGCTATGTTTTCCTCATGTTCGATGTTCATCTTATCTCCACCATGCACATCAGTAAGTTCATTATGCGGCTTTTCTTTGTTTTTACCCTTTTCTCTTTCCCTCTCTTTCTCTATCCTCTCTCTATCCCGCTCTCGTTCTTTCTCCCTTTGATGTTTTTCCTTTTCCCTATCTCGAGCATGTTCTCGTTCATGTTCCTTCTCCCTTTCTCGAGCAAGTTCTCTTTCGCGTTCTCTCTCTTTTTCTTGAGCATGCTCCCGTTCATGCTCCTCCTTTTCCCGAGCAAGCTCTCGTTCGTGCTCCTTCTCCTTTTCTCGAGCATGTTCTCTTTCATGTTCAGTATCAAATACATCATTACCTTTATCCTTTTCTCTATGTTTAGTAGTTTTTTGGAGATTTTCTTTCTTCTCTTTTATGATCTTCTGTAGTTCATAGACATCCTTTGTGATAAGATTCAGAGGTTGAAGAAATGAGAAATCTTCGTCCAAGTCAGCATCATTCTGGAAATCTTAATGGAATTCAGTCAGTCAAATTCCTCAAAGCATGTGTCATACATAAATGCATAAAAATGGAGAGATGATGTGCTTACACAACTCACGTTTGCTTCCAGCTCAAGATACTGAATCCCTTTTTGCACAAATGTAACAAGAGCTCCTGGTGGAACTAAATTGCCATCAATCGTACTTTTATTGATCCCTGCCTCATATCCTAAAGCAAAAGCTGAATGTGTAAACCCTGAAAGTATAAGAATGAGCAAGTCAAAACAATGCTTTGTACAACGGGAAAGAAAATCAATGGAAACTTTGAGGAAAGAAATGAGTTGTAGAAAAAGCTCTTCATTTCAAGTTTTAGACAAAAAGACAAAATTTCATATATTCAGCTCCATGTGCCCTGATAATAGATCTCAAAACCATGAAACTGCCACTAGATACACAAGGAAGATGACAGAGCAAGTATGGCTTTCAAAACTAATAATTACTATATGTCCTCCAAAGATTGTAACCTTTTTTATTGCGTTTGGCACAAATTAAAGATGTGCATTATATAAAAAATATACATTTGTGCATTATATTATAGTTATCTTTAGTATAGCTGACTATATAATGTACAAATATCTTGAGAATTGAGAGAAAAAAAATTGATAAATAATTTCATTAAAGGCACCACAAATGGAGACAAAAATACTGAAGATATAATATATAAATATGTTTTTGGCACATCAAATTTCCGTGCCAAAAGGCCCGAAACACCAAAAAATATGACAATCTTTGCATGGCGACATAAATATATCATTGGAATGATGCAAAGAAGAGAGAGAGAGAGAGAGAGAGAGAGTTCATTTATTATTTCATTCCCAGTTTGAGTATCATGTTTCATACAATGTATGTGGCACAAAATTTAAGATGGATAATGGCACATTTATAACTAGTATTTTTACATTCTTTAAAAATTCCCACTTTGGATATTGAAAAATAACTTTGACAAAGACTGTTCAAAAATATTTGTCCAAGTGTGTGTCGTTTAAACATCTTAATTAATACTGAAATACAATTTTCAAGATGACACTTAATTTGGTACAAATTGGGTTAATATCATTGATTAATAGCGTTCATATTGCAATGCTGCACTTTCCAAACACTAAAGAAATAGAAGACAGTTTGAAGGCATAGAACTTCTTATACACGAGAATTTGTATTTGCTGTTGGGGTCTTCTTCTTTTATGGCTTGAAAAAATGTTTCTCTAACTATGTAAGAGGTTTCTTATAGACTTCTAAGGTGATTTTAAATTGGGATGCTAGTTGTCTTTTTTTTCGGATAGTTCTTTTCGTAGCTTTTAGGGGAGACCATTTCCCTGGGCAGGGTAAAGATTGGGAGTATAGGAAGCATTTTCCTGTATAAACATTGCGCTCCCTTGGCGCTTTTGTCAATACAATAGACTTGACTTGGTAATAATAACATGTATCAATTTCAAGGGCCCAGGTCTGAATAGCATGTAACAAGATGTGGATCCCAGTCAGGAGCTTTCACGAGTATAGTGGAATAATAACTTGCATATGGTATGCAGGTAAAATGGTGGATCTATTTAGGCACAAAGATGATGCAACGCTAAGTTGAGAACTTCATGAATCTAGTACAGTCTTTTCGTGCAATTAATGTGAAGGTAAAATGGATGGGTTGGAGCAATGTGAAAAAGTAAAAGAGTAGTTTTTCTTGTTTCGGACAGATAACAATGGGAGAACAAGAGTGGTGGAGTGTCCTCCCTTCTAGACCCACAAGTCTTCCTCTTTTGGGGACAAAAGAGAAATGGAAGAATAGCTTATGCAGTTTTCTATTTTCATGGACATATTACCCTCGTCATATTTTATCCCTAATAACCTAGTATCGTGTATGGGTATAATAGCTTATAGACACTCATTTATTATCATTAATAATGGAGTAACATGTATGGGTATAACCTATCACATACTCAAATTCTATATTTGTGCGTGTTGGTGGGAAGAGTGGTTGTGGTCTGCTCTAGATGTTGCTTATTTGGTTTTGTGACTATAGAGGTATAAGATTGCTAAGTTGCTATGGAAGTCCGTCCTTTCGGTTCCTTGGGGATTTGGAATAAGTGCAACGTTGGCTTTTAGGAACTACTGATCATTTACTTTCTAGCAAGGTAGGATCATTATTCTTGCTCATTTTAGGCTTCTGCTATTGATGCCTTTTTGGGAGCATCATTTTTTGAGTGTTTTTCTTATCTATTTCCCCCCTCTACTTGTATTCATTCTCCAATTAATAAAAATTTCTTATTTTATCTAAACGAAATTATGTCCTAATGTCAGTTTGATTCAAGTCTCCTAGTTTTTTAGGGTCAATTTAATGTAGGAAAATATTGCACATGTAAGAAACGGGGAAGATGACGAGTGTTTCACCTGCACAGGGATCTACAATGCCCTTCGGCCATGTCAAAAAAGCAAAAAAGAACAGAACTTCAATCTTAAATAATTCAACTACCCTGAACTTGTTGGTATTAAGTATGTAGAACACCAACAACTTGGGGATCAAGTCATGTTTACAAGAGATTCTTGAACTTTTCCTTTTAATAAAAGAAGAGGAATTGTATAAAAGGAGGACTAGGAATCCTTCAAAGAAATGCAAGAAATAAAATAAAGAAAAGCATTGCTCGCCAATCTAGATGAACGTACAATATACCAACTACTCTCTGAAAGCTCTCAAAGTCGAACCCCACAACGATGCTAGAGATGAAACCTATCCAAAAAAGAGGAATAGCTATATAAGTATCATTGAAGATTCTATCATTTCTTTCGGTCCATAAGCCCCATAAAATGGCTAAACAAGAACGCCTCCAAAGGATCTTGGCATACTTGTATGGCATACTTGTACTTTTCAAAAACCCAAAATCTAACCTGAAGCAAACTCTTCAAAAGGGAACACCCAAGCCTCCTCAAAATCCCAAAAAGATAATTTCAAATGCTAAGAACTTTAACAAAATACAAGAAAAGATGTTCATGACACACTGAATTTTGCCTGCACACACAAATCCGGACACAAGCGTTGCAATCTTAACAAACCACATTCTCACTCAAAAAGTCATGAGTGAAGTTACTATTAGTAACCTGGAGTGTTACTCTCCCTCACTTGAATACCTGACATCTTCACCGAAGAGATCTTAAGGTATTATTAGTAGTAGCTTAGCACCTTATATATACATATCATATTATCTCACATATTCTGATGTGGGACTGGGTGTTGCACTAACACATTACTATTTCTTACAAATTATTCAGTTTAATTAATACTAAGCGTTTCAGCTCATCAATGAGAACAACAATAAATTCTTTTCGAAAATGTGCTTCTATGCAACAACAATGCTTGACCAAATCACCTACATTCTATAAAACATATGAGTATAGACTAACTAACACTTCTAAATCAAGATCTTACAAAGGGTTACTTTTTAAAAGTTTTTTAAGCCGTATTGGCTATTGAATTCATTGCGAGTACTATTTGATTATATTCTTTCAGTATAACTACACAAAGTGTACAATATTAGTGTTTCACCTTTCAGGTTTCATAATTGTGCCTAATGCAAACTCAAAAGATTTCAAATATGAAGAAAGCAAAATATCAAAAAGAATATATGGCGCTAATCATTATTAAAAGGAAAAGCCAAATATATATTCTAATGTCCCAAAACTCACATATGAACCTTATCATCCCATTTGGCAATTTTTTGTACATCAATTATTCCATCAAAATTCAGCAGTAAGATGCCCTAATTTCTAAATAAACACACAAGAAGAATTTCGTTAGGCATTCAGAGCTCGGGCCCATGCTATAAGCATATGAATGAATTTGAGCTAGGTCGTTACAAACAAGGTTATTAGACCCAGACCAGACCGCCAGTCGGACCGGTAAAAACCAAAACCAATCCATACTCCGGTCTGGTTTGAACCAATTAATCAATTTTGACCAAAACCCACTCGGACCCGGCGACCCGATGCTTGAAGTGGTTGACCTAGTGAACCGGTAACTGGTTCACGAGTTTTACCGGTTCCTAAAGATAAAAAAAAATAGTCATGTTACCTACATTTCTCAATTGCCTCCTTCTCTCTCTTTAATCCTCTCATCTCAGTTCTCTCTCGATGGGTTTCAAAATTTTACAATATTGTGAATTTGTGACGAAATCCAGAGGGGGGCCTGGGCAGGACCTGGGCGTGATTTTTTATTTTAAGCCAATTTTAATATTTTATCTTACATTTATCCAAACAAAACAATAATATAAAGCAAAACAATCAATAATAAAGAAAATAAAGACTTTTGCTTAAAGTTCACACACATATCCATATTGCGAATGTCAAAGTTCAAACACAAACATGCAATTGTTCAAAGTTCAAACATATTTTTAACTTGTTAGTTTTATTCATAAACAAGATTGCTATTAAATAATAAAATTTAAAATTTCAAGAATTTAATTCAATATTAAAACTTAAGAAACTAAACATAAATTTAAAAATTATATTGAATTAAACTAAATATTACAAATGTATCGTCATTTATATAATTTGAAGTTGGTACAAGTTCAAAAAATTACAACTATAATAAAATTATCCATTTGAACTTGATATTGTTCACTTCTTGTTGTGATTTGATATGCTACAGTATGTATTATGAATATAGTAAATCATTAGAAAAATAAATATATTAAGATCTGGTTTTGGTAGTTATTAAAATAAAAAAAAAACTCTCCGACTAGGCCCCGCCTAATTTCCTAGAGGAATTTTTTGCTGCAATGGGCCCAGGTGAGACGCCGGGGAGGCCTAGCGCCATGACGAGGCGCCAAGGGGGGGCCTAGCTCCTAGACAGGGGCCTAAGTGGACCTAGGCGGAGATTTTTAGAACACTGACAAAATCGCTTGTGTTTCTCTTCGATTAAGCCATGTTTTGCATAATCTAAAGTGTTCTTGAGCAATTTTCTCAAAATAATGATTTTCAAAAACTAGGGCTTCTAAAATATTAGGTCTGTGCTAATTGGTATGTGATGTCTTACATGTTTTTAATGCTTGATTTTTGTTAAATTTTTTCAAATCTAGTATTTTATACGATTAAGTCATGTTTTTGACAATATCAAATGTGTTTATTTTTTACTTTGTTTAACCGATTGAAGTTAATCTTTCAATCTCATATGGGTTCACTGTGAAATTAATATCAATTAATTATCTTTTATCTAAAATCATTTTATAAAACTCATCTGGTAAAAGTTTGTTAAAACGATCCGAGTGTTTAATCTCTTAAGCATGCAGAAGATTTGATAGTTAAACCATGATATTTGTTGAGGTATGTGAAAATTTTGTTTTCATAAGTACTCATATTGCATAAGAGAGCTTATATGAACATCAGAAAAGGAAGTGAGCAATCTAAAGGCTAATTTATTCAATTATTTCAAGCCTTAAGAGAGGGATTCAGTGATAAAGGAGAAACTCTGGGCTCAACTGGACTATGATTGCTAGTGCTTAACTCAGGATGCTCACAAGATAAGTTTCTTAATCTTTTCAAATTTATCAATGTACATGGCTGATATGTGGTCTCACTTCTAATTCTTATTATGTGGATTATAAATGTTATGTTTGTCACTAGAGAATGTCTATATATGTTGAAATAATTTGTAACCCCTGTTTTCAATTTTTAAAATTCTAAACTCTACATCACATCACAACTGCAAACGTTTTGATCAAAGTAACTGGGCTTTTTTCCCCTCTCATTAGATACAAGAGTAAAACTTATTACCCATAGCATATCCTGAATTGTATTCACAAGTTCTATTAAAGCAAGGAATTAGCACTAACAGTTCTAAATATATTGAAAAAGATGCATAGAATGGTTCTCTCCACTAGCAGTTCTAAATACATGGAGTGTTCGGCAGTTACAAACCAACTTATAAGTCATTTGCCGGTGTTTGAGTGTTTGGGAGCTACTTATTTTTTAACTTATAAGTTAGTTTTTAAGTCGTTTTAAAATAAGTTAGTTTGACCAAATATAATTTTTTTGCCCATCTTCGATTTTGCCCCTCTTTTTATTAATGTCCTTTTTAGTAATCTTTACATTATTTAAGCGTATAAGTAATTATGAATCGAACACATTCATAACTTGTTTTAAATTAATTTTTAACTTATAAGTTAAATAGATGCCGAACACTTTTACTTATAAGCCACAACTTAAAATAATTTATAAGTCAAGTTATATTTTAACTTATAAGTCATTTAAAATAAGTTCCAGAACAGGCCAAAATGGTTATGTGCAGTAGCAGTTCTAAATATATTTCATTTTTATTATTTATTACATATTAAGGACGTTACTGAGTCAATCGACTACTGATTGGACCAGTGACTCATCCATTCAATGATCGATCCGGTCTGAAAACCTTGGTTACAAACATTTAATTCGAAACAAACCTCAACTCAATCTTAACCAAAGTAAAATACAAAGGAAGGTTAAATGTAAAAATTGAAAATTCATGCCCAATAATAACGTGAAAAATCACACACAAAAAAATGACTGATAAATAAAAAGAAGAAAGGGAGTACCTGATTCGTGAAGATAACGGAAGACTAGGTAGTTCAACTCGGTTGAAGTAATGGAGATCATCTTCGCAAATAGCCGGCATAAGTATGAACACGTATATGTACAATTTATATATACATATATTGATAAACTGAGAGAGACAGAGAAACAAAGGAGAAAAAGAAAGACGATATTTTAGGTCGGGAACCTCGACTACCTCGCTCGGTTCGCTGGAGATTGGTTTCTTAGAAGGTGATAGTGAATTTACTAATACGCCCTCATGTGCCCATAACAAGTCGATTTGTTCTTTTCTAAAATTTAGTCTTGGAATTTTTTCTATTATTATTTATAAAAGTACTTTTAACGTTATAAAATCTCGCTCAACTACGCATCTCCTATTAATTGACACGTGGATAAATTTTGATAGACAGACATGAAGATAGTAATTTAGCTATTATTTAAAATAAATTAAACAACTTAATTTCAATTTTTGTTTTCTCTACAAAATCGTACTCTATATTCATATTCTTCAACCAAACAAAGCACCCCACCATACCTATCAAATGAAGTATCAAAAATTGGCACTTAAAAAAGGACAATAAAATCAAAACCCAAAAATTAAACAAATAGAATCCCTATTCATCTTCTTCCACCAAACAAAGGACCACCATACCTATCAAAAATGTATGAATTAGTTATGAACAAATGAATTAAATTAATTATGTGATAGTGAAAATTAGAAAAATAAAATTTTATAATTTGAGAATCCTATATATGCTATATATGCAAATTTTTGAAGGGTGATTTGGTCATTTTGATGAGATGTTATGTTTATGATATTTTAGGTTTACTAAATAAATGAATTAGTAAAGATTAAATAATTAAAATAAATTATTTATAAGTTTAATAAATGATTAAAATATTATTAAAAGATTAATAATATTAGATTAAGTGATTGATGACATTTAGATTAACGTGTTATTAAATCATTGATTTAACATATTATTTAATGATTAATAATATTAGTAATTGATTTAAATATTATTAAATAATTAATAATATTAAATGAGAGTTTAAAAGAGGAGTTAAGTTATTGATTGGACATTCAATATGCTATATTGAATAATATGATGAATTACAAATTCAGTATGTTAAAAATGGAATACAGTTTGAATCCAGGTTGTTGGATTAATATATTCGACTTGCTGGATTATTTATGTTAGCTTGTATTCGGCTTGCTGAATAAGTGTATTCAGTTTGCTGAATTAGTGTATTCGGTTTGCTGAATTGGTATTTGGGTTGTTGTATTAGTATACGGCTTACTAGATTATAAAGAAGAACTTATAAAATGAAAGATTAATTGTTAAATCATAATGTATATGATAAAGTAATTGAAAATTTATCAAAGGATGATAATAATACTGATGTTTTAAGATGTTATCTAATATTTGATTTTGTGTTTAAGTGTTAGATAATTCACTTATAAATTAGTTGTATGATGAGATATACTATTATATGTTGATTGAAAGATCAATCTTAACAATGATAGGTCTTTACAATAAAGAGATTAAATTAGATTACATAGGAGTAATCGACGATACATGCAAGTTCCCTAACTCAAACTCGAGTTATAATTTCAAAGCATCACTACAAAAAAATGGGGCTTCAACAACAACCGATTTTTGTTGTTAAAGGTGCCAAATTTCGTTGCAAAAGGGTTTTGGCAATGACTTTACTATCGTTGCGTCTTTCATTCTTGAACGATGAGCGTTCTTAATTGTTCATGAATCGAGCGTTTTTTTTCGTTGCCAAAAGTAAAATATTTTGCAACGAAATTTGGCTTTCATACAGAGACATCGATCCTTTAGCAACAAAATGTATTGTTGTAGAATAATTAAAATGTCGTTGCTAAAAACCCCATTTTGTTGCAAAAGCTTGCTAATTGGCAACGAAATGAACTTTTTGTTTTTTGCAACAACTATGCATTTTCATTGCAATTAACACCATTTTGCAACGACATTTTTCGTTGCAGTAAATTATGAAAATTGTTGCCTAAGCTTGCTTTCGTTGCGGAATGTAAACTTTTTAGTAGCGATTTTCGTTGCTGATTATATTATTTGGCAATAACATTATGCTGAATCAGCAAGGAAAATATTTGTTGCTGGTTATTTTTCAATAGCAACGAAAGTCGTCGATTAGCAACGACATTATATGTTGCCGTTTCTTTATATGTGCAACGAAAGTTGATATGATTTGCAACGATAAAAAATGTTGCCTTTTATTTTAGTATTAGCAACAATATCCTCTCCGTTATTATTAGGTTAATTTTTCATTGCCAAATATTATATTTTTAATGCCATTAGCAACGAAAATTTGTTGCTAAATGTATAAAAAATTGTTGCTATATTAAAACTTGTTTAATGCTTTGGTAACGAATTATATTGTTGCCAAATCAAAATTTGACATTCTTTTGTGTGTACAGGTGGCTCAATGCCCCCATAGCAAATAATGGCAAAAATACAAAAAACTAAAATATTATTAACTTAATAAAATCATCCACCACATAATCATTCATTATCTTTACAATTAACCATCTAAAGCTACAACAGTTCTTCAATCAAAGTATATATCTACATATATAGAGAGAGTACACTTCATAATTTCGTCCCTTGTCTTCCGTAAACGTAACACGAAAATTTGATACCTAGTATTGTAAGGTAGGTCGTAGAAGCAGTCTTCCTGCACATATTTAAAAACAGATGAAACACATAAAAAGATTATATGCTATTTTGCATATACTTCATATGTTAAATCACAGAAAAATTAAAAACCACCAAAATTATAGTATATTGCTTGCAACATCCAGCTGTGATATTTTAAGTAAAATATTAGCAAATATATGAGGAACTTTAACTATTGTAAAATGGAAATGAAACTGACTTCACAAATATGAGACATCTATTTCGATGCCAAAAATTAGTCTGGAAATTTGTTTCTATTAACCAATCTTATAGTATTTTAATAACTAGCTTGCATAAAGAGGAAATTAAAAGAATAAAATTTTCATGTTTTGTTTCCAGCTTTTTCCCACAAAAGTAAATCAACAATAAAACTATGCTCTCAAACTGCTGCAAATATTTTAATTAACCTCATCATCATTCGTGTTTCTCTCGCAATTCTACGAACTACAGGGGAGAGAATGCTTTGCACTTCTCCAACATGCTCACTATTAAATCTTCCTGCAATTACACATGAATTCATATTGATTGCTATTATATTATTTATAATCCATGAACAGGTCTATTAACTTAATTAGAAATTAATAAATAATAGACTTTCAGGACAAGATCTAGAAACAAACCAATACCAGCTTTATTGTTCACATGAACTGTTTAAACTTTTACGCTTCCTTATGACAATATCATGGTATCCTTTCGTTGTGATAAATACGTGATCTTCAATTAGGTGTTGGAATATTGCATGCTACAAGTGACAGTTGTCCAAAATTATATTAAAGCATCAGTAGCAAAGCCATCACAAACAAAAATGAACAAGAATACCTACTCCACCACGAAAATATATCGAGCATCTGTTTTCATGACCAATTTCTCTAACAAATTCAGGTCACCAAAAAATAGCATAACCAGAAGATCCACATGTAAAACAGTCTACAATGTCAAGGCTTGGCTCCTATTTCATAATACTTTAAAAGCAAGAGAATAACACATGGAAAAAATTTTGGTATGTTGAATTTGTTGCTTCCAACTACAAGAGAAAACAGAATATAAATATGACAAAATAAATGATGAATCATTCTCACCAACCATACTAAGCACTTATCCTTTCTTTTTTTTTTCCTAGGATGGGCGAGTTGATTTGAGATGACAACCACACACATACTAAATGATGAATCTTAAGACATGTACTCTTTAAAGTTTTTCTCATTTTTCGACCTTTTACACAGTACACACTCGCCTGAACTTTACCTTTTTCATAAATCTTTGGGGAATGAAGTAACAATATTTTTACAAGCTTTGAAGAAATCTAAAATTTATGGGATACCCAGGACCATCGGCCCCTTAGTAACTCTCCTTTGTCCTAGTGTAGCTAATAGGCATGGGAAGAGGTGTGGATTATAAAAGAAAATGGAAGATATATAATGAACAATTAAATTAATTTTACGAATAATAGGATTTTGGAAAACCTTACTATCAATTCTCAACACTCTGAGTGTCAAGTTGTCTTTCTGCCAAGAAAACTCCGTCACCTAAAAGTCACATTACCGTGTCATGAAACATTTAAATCAAGCACAGATCATTAAGTTGAGTGAGCTACTTTAGTTTATATGTTATATACTGGATCTTCTTAGATTATTAAAAGCTATGGTTTAACAGACCAACAACAAAAACTCAATCTTTGAAGATATCAAATTAAAACCACAAAATATAACAACCAAAAGAATATTCGAACATGATGTACAATAATTTTGAGTTAAAATCCACAAACCTTAAGTTAGTGGATAATTATTGTTGATTATTCCATATAGATGATTATTGATTCGCACTTAGTGCATGTTGCATATGTTCATCAGGTATGAAAGGCTGATCACCTTCATTATTATAAGGTTTAGTTAAATTGTTCATGGTCATTGTTGACCACCCAACATTATTGATTCAGTCATTCAATTATTAAAATTGATTCATGCTCTTTCACAATTATATTACATTGTTGAAAACTTGAAAGCTTATTCCTTTTCAATCATGATATCCTTCTTATATTTAAACTTGTTGGGCAAAGTAATCTCACCCTTGCTATATCATGATAACAAATTTCAGATTAAGATGAAATTTTAAAGAAAGACTGAGGCAAATGCAAATTCCAAAAGTAGATTATTATGCATTTATAACTATTAAGTTATCTGATGAAAATCATATATGTGAACCTTTTTAGATTTTTAAGGTACATATGTAAGTTAAGGTTTTTAGACATTGGGTTATGTTGTAAAAGTTTATTGTATAAATAATTTATGTTTATATCTTTTACAGTAGTTATAGAGATGATGTATCGTGACACACCAGGTCCGAGGTAAAAGGGCTCGGATTTGGGGGAGCTACAAACCCTAGTTCGCAATTGAGTGTAAATCAGTAACAAGTTGATTTTTGTTTTATACTAAAGGTTTTGATAATAACAAAGGGAATCAGGTTTGTGATTGGGAAAGTCTAGCCTCAACTTATCGTCCTTAGTATCATAATGAAGGTATTGCTTTATATTTTTGCATCAGATCAACTTCTTAGAATTATTGCTTGACGTCTTTGTAATGCACTTGTTAAAAGTATGAGTTGATATCTTTATGATGCACCTGAAGTTATTGTGCTAAAAATAAATTAAATTTGGTCATAAATTCATAAGGGGTTGTTCCATGCCCACATTTTCATTTGGGTTGAGTATAAAAACAAGTTCAGTAGCTAGAAATTTGTGGCGTGTAGGTTCAAGAATATAACATATATATTTAGTTAATGGAAACTTGTGATAATTTGTGGTTTGTTGATTCAGGAATAATATATGCTTAGTTGGTGGGAATTTGTGATAACTAGTGATGGGTAGATTCAAAATCATGCTAAGAAAATAATTACTTAGTTTTATCAGTCATTGTCACAAAAAGTTTAATAATATGTAATTGCTAAAGTTTAGTTGTCTTCTACTAATATGTAATTGTTAAAGTTTTCCCCCCAAAAAATTTCATAAGTTGATTTTCTAAAAGAACGCTTTAAGATTTAGTCACAAATAACAAAATTAGGATATGTTTTTTCTCTTCGTCCAAGAGGTTGATTGCTTCATTATCTCACTTTTCTTTTGTGCTTTAGTCTATTTCAGTCTATGGTTTTAGTTTTTGTGTTACAGTCTATTTATAGTTTGCAGCATGGTTTATAGTCTACGGTGTCACTATGATGCTTTCTATGATTTCAGTTTTCTATGGTTATTTTATTGTTGAACACGGTTTCACTGGTTTTAGTTTGTCTATGGATATGATTGTTGTGCTACTGTGATGCTTTGTATTGTTGTGCTGCTGAACATAGTTTTAATTTTTAGTTTGTTTATGGTTGTAGTTTGTCTATGGTTGTTGTGCTAAACATTGTGTATGGTTGTTGGACAGAATATCATTTGTTTTGGTGTCATTATGTACTATAAATTTCATGTAATGGACTTTTATAATTGTAACTGTATGTTAGACAATATTACAAAATCTTTGAAGCTGAAGTTGTTTGTGTTAATGTGACAAATATATTATGTTGCACGAGATCTTGTTGCTGCAGATGGTTTGTTTCATTATATACTTCTTTCTCGGGTTAATAGTAACCATGTTGTTTCCATTGTTGATGAAATTGTGGCTGGTGATGAGGGTGAGGCTAAGGGTCAAGGTGAAGGTGAGGCTAAGGTTGAGGATGGGGTTGAGGGTCAAGGTGAGGGTGAGGCTTAGGATGAGGGGGATGCTTTGTTGGATAATGATGGGGATAATGAAGACAATGTAACAGTTGACAATGTTAGAGATCGAAAAATATCTAAACAAAATGTGAGTGTGAAAAAGAGGGGTAAGAGGAGGTCCAAAAGGGTAGTTGAGGATGATAGTTCTGAAGAAGAGAATAGTACTGATGATGACATCTGTGACGCCCCCAAAATAGGTCTACACAACCCATTCCGAGTCATCAAATATATGGTACAAAATTCAAATACAAACTTTATTTATACAATCATTAACTGTCGTGTAAAATACGACAAAATATAAGCTGTGAGTTTTAATACAAATATTATCTTGTAGACAATATCCAAACTCGAATAAAATCCTCATTACAATTATTGTCACACTATTTTACAAAATAATGAGGATTACTATAATAACCATCTTGGACCATTACTCCACTCGTTCCAGCTACATTCTCGCCTCCTGAGAAGAACAATGGAACCAAAAGGAAAAAGGTGAGCTCAACTAGCCCAGTAAAGAATATTATGACTAAGATAATGAAGAACGAATTATTCTTAGTCCTCAACAGTGAAAAATCTGATAGAATACAATATATAATAAGTTTTAAATCACCAACTGCAACGGAAATAGTAATCCATTAGAAGAGTTAAGTAGAGCATGATGTCTACTATCTTCTATGATTTAAAAATCCATCATTAATATTTTATCCCTGTAATACCAATCAATAATCATTTCAGATCAACGAATTATCCATGCACTACGGGCCAATGATATTCGTATATATCACCAGTGGTCATGATCATGCCAAACACCTGTCCATCTATACACTATGGGCCAAAGAGGACTTTCACCATAACATTTGTCTGTAATATTATAGGTCATGATTATATCAATATACAATTCCTAGTCATAATCATATCAATCAAGATTTTATCTATGCACTACGGGCCAAAGATGACTTTCACCACAATATAAACATGAGGATGATAACAATGATATAAGGAAACAAACAAGTGGGATTAAGGATATTTATAATTCAATTTATCCAGAGTTCAAAAATGTTTAAATTGTCAACATGATAACTAATTGTGGAGTAAAATTCAAGAATGATATTCATGTATCAAAAATAATTTAGACAGAAAAGAAACTAATTTTGTCATGAATAGTACCCCGTGAATAGTACCCCGAATGAATAATATCCCAATTGAATAGCACCCCGACATGAAAATATTAAAATTTAATAAGAAAGTTCAAACCAATATTCCAGCGAAATGATATAAGATGAAGCGCAAACTATTAAGGATATTCTACTAATTTCAGGGATTATAGAAGCAATACTTATCAAAGTAAGTGTAGATTTAGAAATATGAAACGAAATAATATTACTTACATACTATAAAGTATGAAAGAAAATATTATTTCTTACGAATATTGAACGAAAATAATATCTCTTACCTTAGTAGGAGAGTAAATTTGATTGGTATAGTGAGGATATTCTTGAGGAAATCTTTCACTATTAGCTACACTCAAAGTATACTTATACTAGAAAGAAATACGAACAATCTTATAGAAGAAGAATTCTCTAATTCTGGTGTGATTTTCATTTCTTAACTAAGCATCCTATTTATAAGAGAATGACATGACACTATTTAAAATTTTCACGGGTGAACAAAACAAATTCACGGACGAACGAATTCGGCGAAAATTGATTTTACTATTCATCACCGTGCAATAAAATATTCTAATAAAAAAAATTTATATAAAATATAATATATTCTAATTATAATCTAATAAAACAAATAACTTTATATAAATATATATATTATAAAAAGTGTTCTGTTTTATGTAAAAAGTTTTCTATTTTATTACTATTATAATAATAATAAAACAAAACTGAGACAACTTTCAACCGACGATTTTGAAAAATGAGTAAATGGAGATCCATGTAATAAGCCAAACTTACAACAAATACTTCATGACAAACCCCTCAATTTATATCAAAAATTAAATATTATAACTTACAATATTGACAACCAGATCATTCCCAAGAAAGAGGGGACTTTCCGATAAGGATTTCTCCTTATTGGCGCGTAATTAAATAACCTAACCCCTTTCTTCGACAGAACTTTCTAGACATTGTCAATAATAAAAATAATAATATGAATAACTGTGTTGTTTCAATTATTGATTTAATAATATAAAATATTCTGCATATGATATTGTGACAATAATTGAATCAATAATATGAGATACTATGCAACAACTACTGTGGCAATTATTGAATAAAACTAATTTACTTCATAGTAAGAATCATTAATTAGAATCTTTATGCGTCAGGTGTCTTTATTATGCAACCACGCGTATTGTACTTTTATCACCGTGTATTTCAATAGTTAACGGTAAAAAAGTTTTGCCGTTATTTTTATAAAAAGCTGTTATTTTGTCACTTTCATGTCCAAATGGTCATTCATTTGTGGGGTCCACCAATGATTATTAATAAATCGTCAGACGAATATTCTCTCAATCAAACGAATATTTTATGACAACTTGCTTACTTTACAAAATCTGCACATATCACCCATAACTATACCATTATATCACATCAACACATTATTATTCAAAATATTATTTAGAGAAAATTAAATCTTTATTCATAAAAAGTTGAGGTCTTACAGCCTCCTCTCCTTATGAAATTTGTAAGAACCCAACTTTTTATAAATAAAATTGAATTTCTTCTATTAATTATTTTGAAATAGTAAGGTGTTAATTTGATATAATGCTTTGGTTATGGGTGAAATGTGCAAAATTTATAAAATAAGCAAGTGGTTATAAAATATTCATTGTTGTCGAGGAATATTCGTTTGGTCGTGGAATATTCTTGTTGTTGGGGAATATTCGTACGATGACGCAGCAATTTGTGGGCCCCATAACGAAAAAATGGTCAGATGAAAAAAACGACAAGTTTGAGTTTTTATAAATAACGGCGTAATTATTACTGTTAATACTTTTGGAATACCTGGTGGTTAAAATCTGATGTCTGGCGTGTTCTTACAAGAAGATAACCTATATTATTACAAATATTTTTGAATGATTGATTCTTACGTGAAGAAGGCATTACTCAATAATTATTACGATAATTCTTCGCTCAATATTTTATTTTGTTGATTCAATAATTCTTTGCGTTGATATTTTATATTATTGTTGTTTCAATAATTGTCACTGCGACGATATTTTTCTATTATCGGATCAATAAGTCATATTATTTGAATAATATTATTAGATAGCATTATTGGTAATGTCTAAGGAAGTTACATGCAGGAAGGGGTTTGGTCACTAATTGCACGTCGATGAGGAGAAATCCTTATCTAAATCACCCTCTTTCTTAAGAACTACTGGTTGTCATTATTGTGATTCTGTAATATTATTTATGAATAATTAATTATTGATTTATATTATAAGGAAATATTTATTTTATGTGGATATAAATGAAGGAATTAATGATGAGGTGTTTTATCAATATTTTGTCAGAATGGGGGTGTTTTATTAGTATTTTGTCAGAATGGAGGTATTAAAAATCGTCCGTATGTGAATTTCGGACATTTTATATTTGAAATTTGGAAAAAATTTCTTCTACAAAGTTGTAGAGAATTAAATTTTCTATGGAATAGTCATGAGATTTGAATTTTCCTGATAAAAGGGCTATTTATTATGAATTATTAATGTTTCGAAAATAAATGTTTTTATTAAAAATATGATGGGCCTCACTTTTGGTTGGTGTGGAATTGGCTGATTTTGGTGGGCCCCACTTAAGGTGTGTTGAAATTGGTTTCAAAAGTGGTGTGCTTGAAAATTTTAAATTATTATTTTATTAATGTAGTCTGCTTTGGCGTTCTAGCATTTTCCTATAAATAGGGTGCTTAGTTAGAATTAAAAATCACACCAGAATAATAAGTTTTCTCTCTCTATATTATCGAGCGTATTTTTGTGAGTATTTAGATACTTTGAGAGTTTCTATTCAGTGCAAGTTTCCTTCAACATTACATCCGATATTCCGGTCAGAAGTATTATTCTTTTGAGGTAAGGGATGTTATTTTCTTCGTAAATGATGTTATTCTCTCAATATCATTATACTGAAATATTGGTATGAATTTTATTATAAAATTTTTACCTTTTTATGTCAAGGTTACTATTCACGTATATGACACTATTCACGAATACGGTACTATTCACGAGTACTGTTCACGAAGTATGATTTTTCTTGTGGAATTTCTACCTTTTCGTGTTAGGGTTACTATTCACGTATACAACACTATTCATAAATACGACACTATTCACCGAAAAATAAAATTTTCTCTTCCTTGTCCCAGATGTCTATTATGGTTACTATCTTTGATTGTATCCATGTTTTGATCGTCATTCTTGAATTTTACTCTACTATGGTTTATTATGGAGTATTTTTGAACTTGAATTATCTAAAGTACGAATCCCTAATCTTTGTCCTTTTATCCCACTTGATTCGTTCTTTAAAATATTTTTCATCATCCTCAGTCCTTAATGGTGATACTTGATGAATATCTTTGGCCTGTAATGCAAAGATGAATGATTACCTGATGAATATCTTTGGCTCGTAGTGCAAAGATGAACAGGTGTTGAGATGAACATGACCAACTGGTGATACTGATGAATATCTTTGGCCCGTAGTGCAAAGATGAATATTTGATTTAAGATGTATATTGATTAATGTTACAGGGATAAAATATTGATGATGGACTTTTACATTCATAGATGATAGTAGATTTCATTCTCTACTAAACTCTTCTAATGAATTATTATTTTCGCTGCGAATATTGATTTAAAACTTGTTGTCCATTATATTTTATCTGATTTGTTGAAGGCTAACGATAATTTGTTGTTCATTATCGTAGTCATAATATTCTTTACTAGGCTAGTTGAGCTCACCCTTTTCCTTTTTGTTCCATTTTTCTTCTCAGGAAGCGAGAATATAGCATGAACTAGTCGGGGTATAGAGTGATGCTCCTAGACAATTATTTTAGCAGTCCTCACTATTTTGTAAAATAGTGCATCAATAATTGTAACGAGGACTTATTTGAGTGTGGATATTATCTAGAAGATAATATTTGTATTTAAACTCACTGTTTGTTTGTTGTCGTATTTTGCACAACAATTGTATTAATGAATTTGTAGTTGTTTCTGTACCATGTATTTGGCGACTCAGAATGGGTGATGTATACCTATTTTGGGGGCGTCACAAAATTTTGTCCTCGAAATTAATGTACGTACCTGGTATATCGAAGAGGTGAGGATACCTTGTTTTCATTTTAGATTCTAACTCCCAGGTCATTTCCTCAATAAAAATTTAACTTGAGGTATAACCTTTGAGCGTAGAATATGTTCCTTCTTATCCAAGATCTTGACAAGTATCTCCTCATACGTTAAATCTTCCGCTATCTCATCTGGTTCTAATTCAATAATATGGTTTGGGTCTTTCACATATTTACATAACATAGATATGTGAAAAACGTTATGAACACGAGACATACTTGGCAGTAAGGCGAGTCTATAGGCCACAGTTCCTACTCGATCGAGGATTTCAAATGAACCAATAAATCGAAGGTTGAGATTTCCTCTCTTCGTCGATTCTTGCTTCTATAATAACACTTTCTTGCTCCTTGTTCTTCATATTCATTAGCTCTAGGTCTGTAGCTTGAGCAGCTTTAACTTTATCGATTAAAGTCGGTTCTAATCGTATATTTACTATTTTCACGTGGGTCCCTGAAGTTTTTAACTCTATCTCCATCCTTTGTAAGTCATACAAAATGGGCCTTTGTGTGACGCCCCCGAAATAGGTATACATCACCCATCTTGAGTCGCTAGATACATGGTACAAAACTCAATTACAAACTTAATAATACAACTGTCGTTAAAAATACGACAAAACATAGCTGAGAGTTTAAACAAGAATATTGTCTTCTAGACAATATCCACACTCAATGGAGTCCTCATTACAATTATTATCACACTATTTTATTAAAATAGTGAGGACTACTATAGCCACATCTCGGACCATCACTCCATTCCCCGACTCGTCCTAGCTATATTCTCATTTCCTGAAGAGGACAGTGAAAGCAAAAGGGTGAGCTCAACTAGCTCAGTAAGAAATATTATGACTAAGATAATGCAGAATAAATTATCTTTAGCCTTCAACAGTATAACAACTGATAGAATACAATAAACAACAAGTTTTAGATCAACAACTGCAGCGGAATAAGCAATCCATTAGAAGAGTCAAGTAGAACATAATGTCTACTATCTCCTCTAGATTAAAAGTTCATCGTTAATATTTCATTCCTGTAATACTCATCAACAGTTCTTTGTTATACCCAAGACAAAAAGAACTATCATCACATGTCTTCACCTGAACCACTAAAGATTATAGTTAAATCAACAATTCATATTTATAATCATGTAAATCAACAGTTTCTCCTTGCCACAAAGGAACGTTTACTCAATATCCTTACCCCAAAGGCTAAAGATATTCAAATGTAATAACAATGATCATACCAATCAGTTGTCTACCTTTGCACTACGGGCCAAAGATATTCAACTATAAAACCAATTGTCAAGATCATACTAATCAATTGTTTGTCAGTGCACTACGACTAAAGACATTTAACTATTAACTAATGGTCATGATCCGGCCAGTCATATCATCGAATTATCCATGCACTACGGGCCAAGGATATTCGTTATTATCACCAGTGGTTATGATCTTGCATTGTCATACACCTGTCCATCTTTGCACGTAAGCCAAAGATATACAACTATAAAACCAATAATCAACAGTCCATCTTTGCACGTAAGCCAAAGATATACAACTGAGTAAAACCAATAATCAACAGTCCATCTATGCACGTAAGCCAAAGATGACTTTCATCACAATATAAGCATGAGGATGATGACAATGATATAAGCGTTTATCAAACGAAATCAAGGATAAATATTAAAGACTTTAAATTTATCTAGAGTTTAAAAATATCCAAATTGTCAACATGATACTGCTTTGTGGAGTAAAATTCAAGAATAATATTCATGTACCAAAAATAATTTGGACAGAAAAGAAATATATTTTTCTGGTGAATAGTACCCCGTGAATAGTACTTTGGGAATAGTACCCCGTGAATAGTACCCCAACACGAAAAGTGTCCCGAATACCCGAGTGAATGATACTAGAGTGAATAGTAATCGGGTGAATAGTAACTCGTGAATAGTACTCCGACACGAAAAAGTGCCCCGAATACCCGAGTGAATTATACTAGAATGAATAGTAACCGGGTGAATAGTAACCCGTGAATAGTAACTCATAACAGAAAAATACCAAAGAAAATGATATTTCATGACGAGTACAAAAGAAATGATATCCCAGATTAGTATAATAGAATATTCGAGCTATGAATGGATTTTAACTTGCCCATGCAGTAATCCACGTGAACCATCATTTCCACAATTTAATAAAGAATGAATCTGAAGGATCATTCACCATGCATCGCAGAATAATCATGTATGGCGAGTTATTCCAACGAATAATAATAAAGAATGGAATAATAGAAGAATTCACCATGCATGTGATAGGCCGCATGATGATAGTTTATTCCCAATGAATAATAAAGAAGAATGGAACCAGTCATGCGTAATCCGCATACAACGAGGATATTCCAACGAATAATAAAGAATGGAACCAAAGGTTATGCATAATCGCGCACGGATAGGATATTCCAACATAATAATAAAGAATGGAATAACAACGAAATTCACTAGGCATGCGATATACTCTTTAAATGCAGACGAGTTATTCCAATGTAATAATAAAGAATGGAATAATGTAAGAATTTCACCATACGTATGCGGTATTTCGATATGAGCGCGAGTCATTCCAACATAATAATAAAGAATAGAATAATAACCCTTACAGTATTGAAAGAAAATAACTCTCTTCATGAATACGAAAGAATAATACCCTTACCTCAGAAGAAAACTAGATAATCGGAATAGTGAGGTAGCGAACTTCTTCTTCTTCTCTCTATAATTTCTCTTCCTCTTTTTCTTCATTTTTAATTTAGTCCTGCAAGTATTATCAAACTTTCACCACCTTCCCTAATAGTAAATAATGTGAATCAATAGTTCAATCAAGTGAATCAATAGTTATAATCATGTGAAAATACGAATTACAGTATAGTACCTTCAACTATACCTCCATTTTTAACTTAGTCATGCAAGTATTATCAATCTTGCACCACCTCCCCTAATAGTACAAGAATGTGAATCAATAGTACAAACATGTGAACAAATAGTTATAATCATTTGAATTAATAGCAATTAATTGCTTATTTATCCGGTTAAATACCCGATTGGTCAATATAACTTCCAGACATCAATTATTATCGAAATAAATATCGATTTTCACTAACACTAATAATTCCAACACAATGGAACAATTAATTTCATCTTTAATCAACACAAACTTATTCATCATTAATATTATAACTCATAATATTTAACATCAGGTCGTTCCTCAGAAAGAGGGGCTTTCAGATAAGGATTTCTCCTTATTGGCGCGTAATTAGGTGACCAAACCTCTCGATGTAACTTCTTAGACATTGTCAATATTGAAAATAATAATATGAATAACTTTCAGTCTCTCAATTATTGATTTAATAATATAACATATTATGCGATGATATTGTGACAATAATTGAATCAATAATATGAGAGATATGATCGTGAATTCATGAGCAATAATTGAGTATAAGCTGAGTGACTTCTTACGTAACCATCAATAATCAATATCGTGTGCTACTTATGCAACCACGCGTATTACCGTAATTTTATCACCGATTATTTTATGACAACTTGCTTACTTTAAAAAAAGTTTCACATATCACTCTTAACTTTAACCTTTTATCAATTTAACCATTTACTAAATAGAATAATTATAAGAAAATTGAATTCTTTCATTTCATAAAATTTGGGGTCTCACAATCTCCCCTCCTTATGAAATTTTACCTCAAAATTTACGTACCTGGTAGTTCAAAAAGATGAGAATACCTTGCTTTCTTTTCGGATTGTACCTTCCCGGTTATATCCTCTGTATCATGATTTTTCCATTGGTCATCTTTTGTATTTCAGATATCATTCTAGAATACATCTTCAAAACAAAGGTTAATTGACATGCCACCTATTATCCCTATATTTTGACCGACCAATTAAATAACACATAAGCTTAGGTAGGTCATACTAGCGAAGGATTAACCCGTCTCTCCCCTCCTAGTTCTTGTCTCACATCTCAGTCAGGGATCATATTCCTAAGCTTTGATACCAACTGTGACGCCCCCAAAATAGGTATACATCACCCATCTCTGAGTCGCCAGGATACGTGATGCGAACTCAACTACAAACTTAATAATACAACTGTCGTTAAAAATACGACAAAACATAGCTGAGAGTTTAAACAAGAATATTATCTTCTAGACAATATCCACACTCAATGGAGTCCTCATTACAATTATTATCTCACTATTTTATAAAAATAGTGAGGACTACTATAGCCACATCTCGGACCATCACTCCATTCCCCGGAGGACAGTGAAAGCAAAAGGGTGAGCTCAACTAGCCCAGTAAGAAATATTATGACTAAGATAATGCAGAATAAATTATCCTTAGCCTTCAACAGTATAACAACTGATAGAATACAATAAACAACAAGTTTTAGATCAACAACTGCAGCGAAATAAGCAATCCATTAAAAGAGTCAAGTAGAACATAATGTCTACTATCTCCTCTAGATTAAAAGTTCATCGTTAATATTTCATTCTTGTAATACTCATCAACAGTTCTTTGTTATACCCAAGACAAAAAGAACTATCATCACCTGTCTTCACCTGAACCACTAAAGATTATAGTTAAATCAACAATTCATATTTATAATCATGTAAATCAACAATTTCTCCTTGCCACAAAGGCTTAATAGAACATTTACTCAATATCCTTACCCCAAAGGCTAAAGATATTCAAATGTAATAACAATGATCATACCAATTAGTTGTCTACCTTTGCACCACGGGCCAAAGATATTCAACTATAAAACCAATGGTCATGATCATACCAATTAATTAATCATCGATTGCACTACTACTGACGACATTCAATTGTTAACTAATGGTCATGATCCCGCCAATCATATCATCGAATTATCCATGCACTACGGTCCAAGGATATTCGTTATTATCACCAGTGGTTATGATCATGTCATACACCTGTGTGACAACCGTAATTTTGTAATTTAATTTTAATATTCATTTGATTGAATAAATATTTTTCGATGAATTAATTATTAGATTAAATAATTAATTGATGAAGTTGTGATAGAGTAATTTAATTATATGTGTTACATTTATTAATTTAATGTGGAGAATTTTATTATTCAAGTATGTGATTATGTGAGCTTATTGAATTAAAAGAAATATTTAATAAGCTTATGTTATTTTAATTAATTTAATTATTAATTAGAGATTTAATATATTGACATTATTAATCAAAGAGAATTTGAATTATGTGACTATGTGTATTAATGAGAAATTATTATATTTTATTAAAAGTAAATTAAACTAGATATTTGATTTATTTTATAATGGATGTGACATTTTTTTTAAACTATATGATAATGATTTATTAAATTAAATGGTTTTTGAATTATTTTCTTGTTAGCCAAACATGGCACTATGGGAAGTTGAGGCGCTTACCCGTGGTAGGGTAACCCACCATCAACGTCGATTCTATTTATTTCTTACGTCTTCTTCTATTTTTTTTTTCATTTTCTAAGTCTGATAAAAACATCAGAGAGAGAGAGAGAGTTTGAGAAAATTGTTGAGAGAGATTGCTTGGTATTTGAGAATTATTGAGGAAGGCTTTAATTCATCTCCTATTATTTTATCTACGCTTGGGTAATCTCTTCAACCCAATTATTATTTTTGCGTTCTTTAAGTGTCATGAATATGGCTTAAGTCTTCTGTGAATCTCTGTAAATTGGAAAGTTGTTATAAGAATATATGTAATAAGTCGAGTTGTATGGCATGTTTATATATATTATATGGGTTTTCATATCTTCAGTTTCATGAAATTATACAGTAAAAGATTTTAGAGTATGTGATATGGCCATATGGCCTTATACGTGATTTTTATATGTCAAATATAAATTATTTTGCAAAATTCACGCATTGATATGATTATGCATGTTAAAATGAACAAAATGAAACTTGAATGGTTGGATTTGGCTTTATAATGAATCCGTAGCATTAAAATCCATGTTTTTGTTCAAGAACTTCAAGAACATCAAGAACAGTTCAATTTTCATGCTTTAATTATGTGATTATGTGTTTTAATGGATGAAAATCACTCCATAGATGTTAAGTATTGATTATTTATGAATTCTAGCATGTGGGTATGTCTAAATTGGTGTAAAAATAAGTTGATTATAAATTTTAGTTAGTTTACGCAATTTTCGCGAATCATCAAAGCTCGAATCGAGTCTCGTGCTTAATCTGGCTTAACTCCCAGTTCATTTCTTCTTGGCAAATGGCACCACATGTAAATGTTGTGTCTGTGTCTCATCATGCCAAGCCAAGAGCCCGAAGACAAAAGTGAAATATGTACTTAGCGAGAATGTCTAGAAAATGCAAATTTTAATGTTCAAATATAGAAATGAGTTAGTAACTTAGTCTAATGAATATAAAGACTTGTTAGACCTATAATGAGATGTTAAAATAAATTCTTAACATGTCCATAACACAATTACGTGTGAACTGAATGATCAAATGCATAGTTACCTTATTATTTGTGAAGTCTTAATTTTGACAATAAGTATGGTAATTTGACTAAGTATAGTCATGAAGTCGAGTTTAGACAAAGAATAACTTATGATGTTTAAATGCGTTATTATTGACCGGTATTGTGAATGTAATTGGTATGTAGGATTTAATTCAAAGAACGAGTTTGTTTAAGTGTAATCTACGCTTGCGAGGCAAGTTTCTAAACCTTATCTTGTTACATTGAGCAAGTTTTCCAACTCTACATTTATGTTGAGCAAGTTTCTTACCCTAAACTTTACGTTGAGCAAGTTTCCTAATCCTACTTGTTATTGTTATATAAGTTGATTAATTCATCTTTTCGATATTGAGCAAGTTCTCATTATTATTTATCAAGCTTTGTCTTATATATTAAAGCTTATTAATCTTCAAGCATGATGTTGTTATACAATAATTATTCTATTGTATACCTTTTTAGATGTTATTCAAGTTAAGTATTCATTCACTGTTAAACCTTGTTAGACTAGCGAACCCTTATTGATTCGACTAGTCCATAGTTGATGAGTGTTCTAAATTTCAGAACCCCTTGATGAATTATCCAAACCAAACTTCCTTTGGTGCGGACTTGAATGTCAAAACTGAGATGAACAACCTTGTATAGGGGATTATTTACGCTTTAGCGTTAGATATTATTGCAGCACGATGTGGTACTAAGAGGGCTGATCCCCCTAAGTATGAGAAGAAGAGTCCATAATCTTATGACTGTTAAAGGTTTCAAGTATAAACACTTGACAACCTAGGACGTAGTTCAAGGTCTTATGACCCTCAGAAAATTCTTTTGATTCTTGTTATTCATTCTTGATTCAAAAGTTGAGCTTTTATATTCGAAGTTATTATTTTTCTCGCATGCTATCATTCATTTTTATATTGTTATACTTGTGGGCAATCGTGCTCACTCTTGCGAATAATAAAATTGCGATTAAAACGAAAAAGCGATTTAACCTTCCACTAGTAAGGGCAAGGGCAAGCTTAGCAAGTAATGAAGACCCGATTATTTATGTGGTTATGTAATGATATTTAGAATTGATGTTATTTAAGACTTATTTGTTTATGTTTCCTTACAGATGATTTAAGGTTAGAGTAACTTTGATTTATTTATTATGCAGTTGATGTAACCCCATAAGGGGAGAGATTTATTATTTATTTATTCTATTGCATGGTTTGCAATTTATTTATGGGTAGATAGATAGATGATAATGTTTGTATAGTGAACACCAAATCTGTGGAAATGGAAGTACTAGGATTTGGGGGTGTCATGAGTTGGTATCAAAGTCATGTAGGTTATGAACCTTAGGTGGGGAACAACCTTAGGTAGTAACCTTAGGGAGATCGAGAACATAGTAGTGGTAAACTCTTATCGAGTTCTAAGAAATGAATTTCTAAATTCATTGAAGATAATAAAAGACTTTATGTGCGTATGTGTTAATCTATGTGTTCGCTTAGCATGGATTAGTAACTAAAACTTAAAAATTTTGTTGTCGGGGATGTCGGATGTTGGAGGATCTAGTCGAAATGGGAGGAGGAACCTCGATTACCTATAGAGGAGGAGCCCCAGAGACATTCATGTTGTCGAGGAACAACTTATGTACAGAGAAAGCCATCTCCGTTGATCACTTATTGTTGACGTCGGGAGCATGAGTCGGGAGACAGATCCAGAGGAGGATCCCGAGGAAGAGGAAGAAGAAGAGAAGAAGAAGAGTTCCCACCGAACTCCATTGATGCGAGATGTATGATGCACTCTATGATCATAACGTAGAGTTACGGAGGATCTTGTTCGGGATCTGGTGAAGGTGGTGGTTAGTCGCCAGATTACTATTGAGTAGAAGGACAGAGGGATTGTGACTCTTCACACACGTTTGGGAAACGTGGAGTGGGATCTGGTTCACGAGAAGGGTCAGACCGAGTATAAGTCCGTAGAAATAAAAAAGTTAAAGAGGGATCTGAAAGAGAGCTCAGAGAGGCTTGCCATAGCGGAGAAATTTGGTACGTAGAGTCACGCCGTCTTTGATCGTCTGCGAAAGATGATCACAGTCACGAAGAAGGCTAAACTTGAGGAGACGTACTCTACACTACAAAAATGCAATGGATGCGGTCCAAGATCGAGTTAGGAAGTATCCAATCCGGTTTGAGGATCTACCATCATATATGCTAGATCGCGAGCGATGTCTCGCATCATGGAAGAGGAACGTAGCAAAGGCTATTCAAATACCTTAACAGAACGGTGATAGTATTAGTTTAATTATGTGAAAATTATTTGATAGTTAATGATGTAAATTAGATGTGATTATAAACAAAGGAATATTTGATGTTTTAAACTCGTAGATTCTTTATTTGGGATAGTTGATGTAAATAGCGGTGATGCTATCTTATGATGTAAAGACTTTTGAATTAAATGAAATGTCAAAGTTTATTTGAAGTAATGTGTTAAGTAAGTTATGATTAAATGTTTAGTTAAGTCTTAAATGTTTTAGAGATTGAGTAAAGATCTAATAAGCATATATTCTTAATGAAAATATGCCGCCTAGAAGACAAAATCGTCAAAGAAGCCCGGGAAGGGTTAACAAACAATAACAACGACGCCTTGATAACTAACTCTGTTCAAAGAATTGGTAAACCTTTTAAATTGGAGCACTTAATAATCAACCCCAAGTTCCACCAAATACCTCGTTTAAGGACTTTAAAGGCGGTGGGACCGCGAAGTTTAAGGGTTCCATAAACCCAATCAAGCTCAAACACGGGTAATGGAGATGGAGAAGGTGTTTGATGTTGCTAGGGTAAGGGAAGATCGGAAGATCGCGTATGCAACGCGTTTATCTTTGAAGTCCGGCCGCCTATTGGTGGCGAGCAAACAAAGTGAGAGGAGGTGAAGGTGTAATATCTTTGGGAAAGATTCAAAGAGATGTTCTTGAGATGTATTTCCCGGCTAGTTCACAAAATCAGATGGAGGTTTAGTTTCTAGAGTTAAAACAAGGGAATATGTCAGTAGCGGATTATGCGGCAAGGTTTAATGAGTTGGCTAGGTTCACCACGTACCAAGTACATACCGATGAGAGGAAGTCGAGACGATTTGAGCAGCGGGATGAAGCCACGGTTGTATAGCAAAAGTGTCGATGTTCCAATTGAACACTTTTACCGGAGTGTTAGAAGGCCATACTTCATGAGGGGTGGAAGCGATGCGGTAACGAAGTATAATCAGGAGCAGAAGAAGAAGAAGAGTGAGAAGGAAGGTAATAACAAGACTGGTGGGAGTAGCACTGGGGGTAATCACAATCAGAAGAGGAAGTGTTCTGAAAATACGTCGGTTGGAAGTCAACAAGGAGGGTAGAAGAAGAAGATCGAAGCGTGCTCAACTTGCAAAAAAACTCACTTGGGAGTTTGCATGAAAGGGAAACGAGTGTGCTACAATTGTGGTCAGGAAGGCCACATAGCACCAAACTGTCCGAACCCAAAGAAGGGTGCCTGCTTCACATGTGGATCAAAGGACCATCTTGCAAGAGATTGTCCTAAGAAGGGATCGGGAGGGACGAGTTCAGGAGGAAATAGAGGAAATACTTATGGAAGCACTCTGACCATTGCAGTACCAACCGCAACCAACCGACCGACTGCTAGAACATTCAACATGACAGTGCAAGACGCGGTACAGTCTCGCGATGTGGTGTCAAGTATCATTTCGATCAATAAAGTTAATGCTTATGTGTTATTTGATTCGGGTGCTACTTGTTCATTTATATCCGATGACTTCACTAAGAACTTAGAATTGTTTAAGAACGAGTTAGAATACCCCATGAACATAGAAATTGCGAATAGAGAAATTATCCTGTTAAGTATGTGCACAAGAAGCGTAGAGTAGATATTAAGGGTAATATCATGAAACGTAGACCTTATCCTATTCGACTTGGAGAATTTGATATTATTTTGGGTATGGATTGGTTATCCAATTATGGGGCGATAATTGATTGCCGGAAGAAGCGTATTAACCTTATGACTCAAGTAAAGGTTGTGTTTTTATGGTAGAAGTCGCCTGAACAAGCGAGTTGTCAGCGATGATGAGCCGGAGATTGTTAATACAAGGTGTGTAGGATATCTAGCTTACATAGTCGATAGTCGTAAAGAGAATCCAAAAATAGATGACATTCCAGGTAGTGAGAGATTTATGAACGTATTTTCTGGATGATTTGCCGGGACTTCTTCCGATAGAAGCGGTTGAATTTGTGATCGATTTGGCTCCAGGAACGGCTCCAATATCGAAGGCACCGTATCGAATGGCACCGGTAGAGATGAAAGAATTGATGGTCCAACTACAAGAATTACTGGACAAGAAGTATATTCAACCAAGCGTATCACCGTGGGGAGCGCAGGTTTTATTTGTGAAGAAGAAGGATGGGACAATGCGGCTCTATATAGACTATAGAGAACTGAATAAGGTCACGATTAAGAATAGGTATCCATTACCGCGAATCGAAGACTTGTTCAATCAGTTAAAGGGAGCAAGATATTTTTCAAAGATAGATTTAAGAAGTGGTTATCATCAACTAAAGGTGAGACTAGAGGATGTACCGAAGACAACATTTAGAACACGATACGGTTACTACGAATTTCTAGTAATGTCATTTGGTCTAACGAATACTCCTGCAGCATTTATGGGCTTAATGAATGGAGTGTTCAAGCCGTTTTTGGACAAATTCGTAGTGGTATTTATAGATGACATTTTGGTATATTCGAAAACCAAGGAAGAACACGAAGAGCATTTGAGGTTGACGTTAGAGACATTGAGAAGAGAGAAGTTGTATGCTAAGTTTTTGAAATGTGAATTCTAGATTGAAAGAGTACAATTTCTTGGACATGTGATTGATAAAGACAGAATTTCGGTGGATCCCTCCAAAGTCGAAGCTGTGATTAACTGGGATCAGTCGAAGACGCCGTCGGAATTAAGAAGTTTTCTTGGATTGGCAGGTTATTACAGAAGATTCATTCAGGATTTTTCTAAGATCGCAACTTCGCTGATGAATTTGACTAGGAAATCGGTGAAATTCGTTTGGACGAAGAAGTGTGAGGAAAGCTTTCAAGAATTAAAGAAGAGGTTGAGTACAACACATGTGTTATCTCTTCCGGATGACACAGGAAATTTTGTGGTATATAGTGATGCGTCGCATAAAGGACTCGGCTGTGTGCTTATGCAGAATGGTAGAGTCATTGCGTACGCGTCACGACAACTGAAGGATTATGAGAAGGAGTATCCGACCCATGACTTGGAGTTAGCTGTACTGGTTTTTGCTTTAAAAATCTAGAGGCACTATCTCTATGGGGAGAAGTGTGAAATATATACAGACCACAAGAGTCTGAAATATATTTTTACACAAAAAGACTTGAATATGCGCCAAAGAAGTTGGTTGGAGTTAATTAAGGACTACGATTGTGAGATTCTATACCATTCGGGTAAGGCAAATGTGGTGGCCGACGCCCTAAGTAAAAAAGGTCGGGAGAAATTGATGATGTTGACCGCTCGAGAAGGAGCTAATTTTAGCAATGGAGAAGCTTGAAATGGAAGTGAAGTATCCTATGGAGATTGGCGAGAAGGCGTTCCGGATGCAAGTTGGTACAACTTTCTTTGGATAAAGTTAAGGAGGCTCAACTTCAGGACGAAGAATGTGAGAAAGTGAAGAAGAAGATATCTGAAGGGACTGAACCTAGATTCAAAATAGACAGTGAGGGACTACTAGGATTTGAGAGCAGAATTTGGGTACCTTGATTACAGAGATTAAGGAAGAAATTTTGAGCGAGGCTCACAACTCAAGATATTCGATTCACCCTGTTAGCACCAAGATGTACCAAGATCTTCGACAACACTTTTGGTGGCCAAATTTGAAACGAGAGGTTGCAGAGTGTGTTGCCAAGTGCCTAACATGTCAGAAAGTGAAAGCAGAATATCAAAGACCGAGTGGGTTGCTACAAACTTTAGAGATTCTAGAATGGAAATGGGAACATATTACGATGGATTTCGTGGTTGGCCTACCGACGACTCAGAAAGGCTACGACGCAGTATGGGTTATTGTTGACCGATTGACGAAATCCGCACACTTCCTTCCGATCTAAATCAGATTCAACCTAGATCAGTTGGCAAGGTTATATGTGAAAGAGAATGTTTCAAGGCACGGAGTTCCAATGTTAATTATTTCTGATAGAGATCCGTGTTTTTCGTCGAACTTCTGGAAACGTCTACAGGAATACATGGGTACACAGTTGCGAATGAGCACAGCATATCACCCTCAGACAGATGGACAGAGTGAAAGAACAATTCAGACATTGGAAGATATGTTAAGAGCTTGTATAATGGACTTTAAAGGAAATTGGGATGACCATTTACCGCTTGTAGAGTTCGGTTACAACAACAGTTACCACGCTAGTATTGAATGCCACCCTTATGAAGCGTTATCTGGCGAGAAAGTGCGAGAACTCCACTATATTGGGATGAAGTTGGTGAAAGACAATTACTAGGACCGAGTTGGTACAACAAACAAAGAGAGATAGTTAAAGTGATTCGAGCGAAGAGATTGATAGCGACCTAAAGATGATGTAAAGAAATACGCCGATCCACACTGTAAGAATGTTGAGTTCTAACCAGGTAGTTATGTGTTCTTAAAGGTCTCTCATTGGAAGGGAAAGATCAGATTCGGAAAGAAAGGGAAATTGAGCCTAAGATTCATTGGACCCTTTGAAGTTTTGAGAAGGGTCGGAGAAGTTGCTTATGAGGTAGCCTTACTTCCATCTCTAGAGAATGTCCACAATGTTTTCAATGTCTCAGTCCTACAACCCTACAAACCCGATTACAAGCACGTGATTGAATATGAACCCCTACATTTCGACAAAGACTTGTCTTACGAAGAAATTCCTGTTCAAATTGTCGACCGAAAAGAACAAGTTCTGAGAAATAAAGTAATACCTTCTGTTAAGGTAATTTGGAGGAACCACAACGCTGAAGAAGCTACGTGGGAACTCGAAGAGAATATGATGAAAGAATTATCCTCATTTATTTACTTAGATTGTTATATGCGATTAGGGGATGTAATCTTTGTAAGGGGGGGGAGAATGTAACGGGACGAATTATTGAGTTGTGATTCTGGGGACAGAATCCTTTTAAGAGGGGAAAGATGTTACAACCGTAATTTTGTAATTTAATTTTAATATTTATTTGATTGAATAAATATTTTTCGATGAATTAATTATTAGAGAATGTAACGGGATGAATTATTGAGTTGTGATTCTGGGGACAGAATCCTTTTAAGAGGGGAAAGATGTGACAACCGTAATTTTGTAATTTAATTTAAATATTTATTTGATTGAATAAATATTTTTCGATGAATTAATTATTAGATTAAATAATTAATTGATGAAGTTGTGATAGAGTAATTTAATTATATGTGTTACATTTATTAATTTAATGTGGAGAATTTTTATTATTCGAAGTATGCGATTATGTGAGCTTATTGAATTAAAAGAAATATTTAATAAGCCTATGTTATTTTAATTAATTTAGTTATTAATTAGAGATTTAATAATTTGACATTATTAATCAAAGAGAATTTGAATTATGTGACTATATGTATTAATGAGAAATTATTATATTTTATTAAAGTAAATTAAACTAGATATTTGATTTATTTTATGGATGTGACATTTTTTTTAAACTATATGATAATGATTTATTAAATTAAATGATTTTTGAATTATTTCCTTGCTAGCCAAACATGGCACTATGGGAAGTTGAGGCAGTTACCCATGACTGGGTAACTGACCATCAACGCGTCAGTTTTTATTTATTTCTTACGTCTTCTTCTATTTTCTTTTCATTTTCTAAGTCTGATAAAAACATCAGAGAGAGAGAGAGTTTGAGAAAAGTGTTGAGAGAGATTGCTTGGTGTTTGAGAATTATTGAGGAATGCTTTAATTCATCTCCTATTATTTTATCTACGCTTGGGTAATCTCTTCAACCCAATTATTATTTTTGCGTCCTTTAAGTTTCATGAATATGGCTTAAGTCTTCTGTGAATCTCTGTAAATTGGAAAGTTGTTATAAGAATATATGTAATAATTCGAGTTGTATGGCATGTTTATATATATTATATGGGTTTCCATATCTTGATTTCATGAAATTATCTGATAAAAGATTTTAGAGTATGTGATATGGCCATATGGCCTTATACGTGATTTTTATATGTTAAATATAAATTATTTTGCAAAATTCACGCATTGATATGATTATGCATGTTAAAATGAACAAAATGAAACTTGAATGGTTGGATTTGGCTTTATAACGAATCCGTAGCATTAAAATCCATGTTTTTGTTCAAGAACTTCAAGAACATCAAGAACAGTCCAATTTTCATGCTTTAATTATGTGATTATGTGTTTTAATGGGTAAAAATCACTCCATAGATGTTAAGTATTGATTATTTATGAATTCTAGCATGTGGGTATGTCTAAATTCGTGTAAAAATAAGTTGATTGGAAATTTTTTAGTGTTGTTCTTAATTTTCGCGAATTGCGTAAACTGAATCGAGTCTCGCTCATGGCGCTAACTCCCGTTCATTTCTCGCATGCCATAGCCATAGCACCGCTAGCCGCAAGTAACGCCAAGTGTCCCGTCATTGGCCTAGCCAAGACCCGAAGATAAAAGTGGCATAATGCATGGCCACTTAGCAGAATGTCTAGAAAATGCAAATTTTTAATGTTCAAGTATAAAAATGAGTTAGTAACTTAGTCTAATGAATATAAAGACTTGTTAGACCTATAATGAGATGTTAAAATAAATTCTTAACATGTCCATAACACAATTACGTGTGAACTGAATGATCAAATGCATAGTTACCTTATTATTTGTGAAGTCTTAATTTTTGACAATAAGTATGGTAATTTGACTAAGTATAGTCATGAAGTCGAGTTTAAACAAAGAATAACTTATGATGTTTAAATGCGTTATTATGGATTTGGTATTATGAACGCGTAATTGGTATGTAGGATTTAACTTCAAAGAACGAGTTTGTTTAAGTGTAATCTACGCACGAGGCAAGTTTCTAAACCTTATCTTTTTACATTGAGCAAGTTTTACAACTCTACATTTACGTTGAGCAAGTTTCTTACCCTAAACTTTCGTTGAGCAAGTTTCCTAATCCTACTTGTTATTGTTATATAAGTTGATTAATTCATCTTTCGATATTGAGCAAGTTCTCATTATTATTTATCAAGCATGTCTTATATATTAAAGCTTATTAATCTTCAAGCATGATGTTGTTATACAATAATTATTCTATTGTATACCTTTTTAGATGTTATTCAAGTTAATATTCATTCACTGTTAAACCTTGTTAGACTAGCGAACCCTTATTGATTCGACTAGTCCATAGTTGATGAGTGTTCTAAATTTCAGAACCCCTTGATGAATTATCCAAACCAAACTTCCTTTGGTGCGGACTCGAATGTCAAAAGCGAGATGAACAACCACATATGAGGATTATTTACGCTTTAGCGTTAAGATATTGTGCATGATATGGTACTAAGGGCGATCCCCCTAAATGCGAGAAGAAGAGTCCATAGTCTTATGACTGTTAAAGGTTTCAAGTATAAACACTTGACAACCTAGGACGTAGTTCAAGGTCTTATGACCCTCAGAAAATTCTTTTGATTTTTGTTATTCATTCTTGATTCAAAAGTTGAGCTTTTATATTCGAAGTTATTATTTTTCTCGCATGTTATTATTCATTTTTATATTGTTATACTTGTGGGCAATCGTGCTCACTCTTGCGAATAATAAAATTGCAGTTAAGAACGAAAGAGCAGACGAACCTTCCACTAGTAAGGGCAAAGGCAAGCTTAGCAAGTAATGAAGACTGATTATTTATGTGGTTATGTAATGATATTTAGAATTGATGTTATTTAAGACTTATTTGTTTATGTTTCCGCACAGATGATTTAAGGTTAGAGTAACCTGGGATTTATTTATTATGCAGTTGATGTAACCCCATAAGGGGAGAGATTTATTATTTATTTATTCTATTGCATGGTTTGCAATTTATTTATGGGTAGATAGATAGATAATGTTTGTACAGTGAACACCAAATCCTGTGGAAATGGAAGTACCAGATTTGGGGGTGTCACAACCTGTCCATCTTTGCACGTAAGCCAAAGATATACAACTATAAAACTAATAATCAACAGTCCATCTTTGCACGTAAGCCAAAGATATACAACTGTAAAATTAATAATCAACAGTTCATCTATACACGTAAGCTAAAGATGACTTTCATCACAATATAAGCATGAGGATGATGACAATGATATAAGCATTTATCAAACAAAATCAAGGATAAATATCAAAGACTTTAAATTTATCTAGGGTTTAAAAATATTCAAATTGTCAACATGATACTGCTTTGTGGAGTAAAATTCAAGAATAATATTCATGTACCAAAAATAATTTATACAGAAAAGAAATATATTTTTTGGGTGAATAGTACCCGTGAATAATACTTGAATAATAATACCACGTGAATAGTACCCAAGACATGAAAAGTGTCCCAATACTAGGAGTGAATAATACTAGAGTGAATAGTAATCGGTGAATAGTAACACGTGAATAGTAACTCATGAATAGTACTCAAACTAAAAGTGCCCCTAATAATACCGAGTGAATAATACTAGAGTAAATAATGCTTAGGGTGAATAAGAACTCGTGAATAGTAACTTTCGTAATGAGAAAAATACCAAAGAAAATGATATTTTACGACGAGTACAAAAGAAATGATATCCCAGATTAGTATAATAGAATATACGAAACTGTAAATGGATTTTCACCCGCCATGCGGTAATCCACGTAGACAGATCATTTCCACAATTTAATAAAGAATGAATACGAAGGATCATTCACCATGCGTGCGGTAATCCACATGATGTGTTATTCCAATGAAATAATAAGAATGGAATAATAGAAGAATTCACCATGCATGCGATAGACCGCACAAAACATGTTATTCCCAATGTAATAATAAAGAATGGAACCAGTCGTCATGCGTAATCACATGAATGTGGATATTCCAACGAATAATAAATTAGAATGGAACCATGTTATGTAATCGGCCATGCATGAGATTTTCCAATGAGAATAATAAAGAATGGAATAACAACGAAATTCACCGGGCATGCGATAGACCCATACAGACGAGTTATTCAATGAATAATAAAAAAATGGAATAACGTAAAGAATTTTACCATGTATGCGGTTACTTGGCGTAGGCAAAGTTATTCTAACATAATAATAAAGAATGGAATAACAACCCTTACGAGTATTGAAAGAAAATAACTCTCTTCATGAATACGAAAGAATAATACCCCTTACCTCAGAAGAAAACTAGATACTGGAATAGTGAGGTAGCGGACTTCTCTTCTTCTTTCTCTCTATAATTTCTCTTCCTCTTTTTCTTCATTTTTAATTTAGTCCTGCAAGTATTATCAAACTTTCACTACCTCCCTTAATAGTAAATAATGTGAATCAATAGTTCAATCATGTGAATCAATAGTTATAATCATGTGAATATACGAATTACAGTATAGTACCTTCAACTATACCTCCATTTTTAACTTAGTCATGCAAGTATTATCAATCTTGCACCACCTCTTCTAATAGTACAAGAATGTGAATCAATAATACACACATGTGAACAAATAGTTATAATCATGTGAATTAATAGTAATTAATTGCTCATTTATCCGGTTAAATACCCGATTGGTCAATATAACTTCAAGACATCAATTATTATCGAAATAAATATCGATTTTCACTAACACTAATAATCCCAACACAATGGAACAATCAATTTCATCTTTAATCAACATAAACTTATTCATCATTAATATTATAACTCACAATATTTAACAACCAGGTCGTTCCCAGGAAAGAGGGGGCTTTCCGATAAGGATTTCTCCTTATTGACGCGCAATTAGGTGACCAAACCTCTCCTTAACAGAACTTCTAGACATTGTCAATATTACAAATAATAATATGAATAACTTTGTCATCTCAATTATTGATTTAATAATGTAACATATTATGCGGATGATCTTTGTGACAATAATGGAATCAATAATATGAGATATATTATTGCGACAATTCTTTGTAGCAATAATTGAGTATAAGCTGAGTGACTTCTTACGTAAGAATCGATAATCAATCTTTATGTACTCTTTATGCGACCTGACCATTTATTATTGTACTTTAATCACGAATTTTATTTTACCCCAAATTTTATTAAATGAAAGTATTTTTTTCTATAATTATTCTATTTAACCTTTTATCAAATTAACCAAAGGTTAAAATAGAATAATTATAAGAAAATTAAAAAGTAAGTTCATTTCATAAAATTTGAGTGTCTTAAAGTCCAATAATATGAAATTTAAGCCCTCGAAATTTAATATTGATTATTGATTCTTACGTAAGAAGTCACTTAAAGCTTATACTCAATTATTGCTAACAAAGAATTACGTAACATATCTTCTGTCTTCCACGCCAAGTACCGCATACATGGTAAAATTCTTCATTATTCCATTCTTTATTATTACATTGGAATAACTTTTATGCATGCGCTTTATCGCATGCACGGTGAATTACATTGTTATTCCACTCTTTATTATTACATTGGAATATCACATGCATGCGGATTACGCATGACTGGTTCCGTTCTTTATTATTCTGCTTGGGAATAACTTTTACATGCATGCGATCTATCGCATGCATGGTGAATTATTCTGTTATTCCATTCTTTATTATTTTGTTGGAATAACCTGTCTATGTGGATTACCGCATGAATGGTGAATGATCCTTTGTATTCATTCCTTATTAAATTGTAGAAATGATCTGTCTACGTGAATTACCGCATGGCGGTTAAAAATTCATTTGTAGTTTTGTAATTTTTCTGACCCTCAAAAATTCTGGAAAAATTTGAAATGATAATTTGATGAGTTTTCTATATTGTGTCCAAAGATGACGATTTTTGGATGTATAGATTAAGAGTTATGAATTTTATGGGAAAAGACTATTTTAAAAGTAAACCCTTATAACTCCTTGTGGTTAACTCCAAAATTTATGAAATTTTTATTGGGAGTACATGTATATAACAGGAGTATAGCCCGTAAATTTTGAAATTTTTGGATAAAAGTACAATTTATGATAAATGTCTAAATATTCGACAGTTTTGGCCATATGAAAAATAGTAAATGAATTTTAAAAATTTTGAGAAAAATATATGTTCAATATGGGACTATATTCTGTTAAATCCCAGAAATGAAAATTTTTTGGGACTGATTTGGTATTTTTCATGAAAATGGTTTAGTTACGAACATATGAATTAAATATGTTATGTGAAGTTGAAAAATTGGTAAATAAGAGTTTATGGCTTGGAAAGCCTATATAAAATATATCTGATTTTTGATGAGTGATTTGATCATTGGTGATGAAATTTTATGAGTATTACATTTTGAATGATTAAATGCATTATTTGGTAAAGTGTAAACAATTAAAATAAATTGTTTATAAGTTTAAGAAGTGATTAAAATATTATTATAATATTAATAATATTAGATTATGAATTTATTAAGTGATTGATAATATTTGGATAAATTTAAAGTCTTTAATATTTATCATTGTTTTCGTTTGATTAATGCTTATATCATTGTCATCATCCTCATGCTTATATTGTGATGAAAGTCAATCTTTGGCTTACGTGCAAAGATGGATTTGTTGATTATTGATTTTACAATTGTATATCTTTGGCTACGTGCAAAAGATGGATATTGATTATTAGTTTCTGATTGTATATCTTTGGCATACGTGCAAGGATGGACTGTTGATTATTGGTTTTACAGTTGTATATCTTTGGCTTACGTGTAAAAATGAACTATTGATTGATGAGTATATTTGGCTTATATGAATAGGTGAACTGTTTATTGGTATGATTATGACCAGGGATCATTCGGTATAATCATGACCCGTAATGTTATAGATGATGCGGTAAAAGTCCTCATTGGCCTGTAGTGCATTGATGGACAGTTATTGGTATGATTATAACTAGGGATTATTCGGTATAATCATGACCACTGATGATTACATGAATATCCTTGGCTGTAGTGCAAAGATAATTCGATGATGTGGATTATTTATTAAGCTGAGTCTCAGCGATAACATATTGATAATACACTTTTAATTCGTAGAAGATAGTAGATATCATGTTCTACTTGACTCTTCTATATACAGTTATATGTCTTTGGCTTGTAGAACAAAGATGAATTGTTGATGAATATCTTTGGCCCGTAGTGCAAAGATAAATTTATTAGTATGATTATGAACAATAATTGTGATTTGGTATAACCATAATTTTTGATGTTTCAGGTGAAGATAGGCGATGAAAATTATCTTCGTCCTGGGTGCGAAGAGGAATTTAGAATCACAATTATGATTATGAGTTATTCATATGATTGTGGACAAGAATTGTTGATTGATGTTACAAGGATAAAATATTATTGGTGGACTTTTAACATGGAGAAGATAATAGACCTGATGGTCTATTTGACTCTTTTAATGGATTGCTCGTTCCGTTGCAACTATAGTTGAAAAGTTTTATCATCTACCATATGTTCTAAATTTTTGATTTATTAATGATGAAGGCTATTGATGATGTAAATTATCTTTAGTCATGATATTCTTTACTAGGCTAGTTGTGCTCACCCTTTTGCTTCACAATTCCTTTCAGGTAATAAGAGTGTAGTTGGGTCGAGCGGGGGTAACAGGAGAATTGAACGTTGGTCTATAGCTGTTGAGGTTCTTCCTAAATAGTATGGAAATAATTTTATTGAGAACTTTAGATAAGTGTGTCGTATTGTATACGTCATTTGATATTTAATTTTGGTGAACCAAATAGGGTGAGGTGAACCCAACTTTGTAAGGGTTTTTTGCCACTATCATACAAAATGTCTGATGACATACAACCTCGTGTTATCATAAGACAGGGTTATGCAAATCCACTTGCTGAGTATATCTACGAGCACTACCTATATAATCTTGGAGTTTGTTTGAAATATGATTCTCAATTGTAGACAATGGAGATAATTATGAGTCAAGAGAAGACTCACCATTGGAAAGAAGATGATATAGCAATCTTCGTGTTTTTCTTTAGGGACTATTGGGTCAACCAAGGATAATTCAGTGGACATATGATATCTATCATAACCTAGACGCATGACCTCTCATGTACGAAGGTTTCCTTGAGTAATTTCCAAAGATTTTAATTTCTAAAACAGTTATTGACTGTACTTTTATGTAAAGTACCATTGTAAGGTTGTGCTCGAGGCACCATGAGAGTTACATACATTTGTATTAAAACTCACAGCTTTAAGCGTAGTAAATATTACACGACGACGTTCACAGATTTGTATAAATGAAGTTTGTAAATGATTTTTATAGTGTGATATCTCGACTCGAGAATGGGTCGTGTGGACCTATTTTGGGGCGTCACAAATGGTATCGAGCTTAGGGATATAATCATTTGGTGGAGATATGAGTCTAGAACTAGGAGGAGAGATGAGTAATATACTTATAGTGTGTGACTTACCTAAGCTGAAATTGTTTACTTGATAAGTTGACAAATTATGATATGTCAATTAACCTTTGTTTTGAAGGTATATTCTAGAATGATATCTGAAATACAAGAGATGAGCAATGGGAAAATCATGATACAGAGGAAATAACCGGGAATGTACAATCCAAAAAGAAAGCAATGTATTCTCATCTCTTCGAACTACCAGGTACATAAATTTCGAGGGTGAAATTTCATAAGGAGAGGAGATTGTGAGACCCCAAATTTTATGAAATGAAAGTATTCAATTTTCTTATAATTATTATATTTAGTAAATGGTTAAATTGATAAAAGGTTAAAGTTAAGGGTGATATGTGAAATTTTGTCAAAGTATTCAAGTTGTTATAAAATATTCGTTTGGTCGGGGAATATTCTTTTTGTCGGGGAATATCCGTAGGACGGCACAATCATTGGTGAACCCTACAACGGAAGAATTATCGTAGTAAGGAAATGACAGAATTATCTTTTTATAAAAATAACATCGAAAATGTTACCGTTAAAACTGTTGAACTACTCGGTAGTAAAAGTATACGATGTCTGCGTGGTTGCGTAGTAGTACATGGTATTGATTATTGATGCTTACATGAGAAGTCACTTTCGATTTATACTCAATTATTATTACGATAATTGCTTTGCATCATATCTCTCATATTATTGATTCATTATTGTCACAGTATCATCTGCATAATATTTTATATATTATTGAATCAATAATTGAGACGACAAAGTTATTCATATTATTATTTGCAATATTGACGATGTCTAGAAGTTACATCGAGGAGAGGTTTGGTCACCTAATTGCGCGCCAATAAGGCGAAATCCTTATCGGAAAGCCCCTCTTTCCTGGGAACGACCTGGTTGTTAAATATTGTGAGTTATAATATTAATGATGAATGTTATAAAATAAAATCGAATTTGAGTTCGGAGTTGAATTTGGAGACGCGAACGTGATATTTGAGTCCGAAACGATGAAATTAGTAGAAATAGACTATAAACACAAAATTTGTCGGGGTTGACTTTTTGGTCAAAAAAGTCAACAGTTGACTTTTTTCAAAAAAAGTCAAACTTCTAAATTTCAAAAATGAAATTTTTGAGAGAAATATTTCCATTGTGTTGGGATTGTTAGTGTTAGTGGAAATCGACATTTATTTCGATAATAATTGATGTGTCGAGGTTATATTGACCAATCGGGTAATTAATCGAATAAATGAGAAATTAATTGCTATTAATTCACATGATTATAACTATTTGTTCAAATGTATGTACTATTGATTCACATTTATGTACTATTAGGGGAGATGGTGTAAGATTGATAATACTTGCATGGCTAAGTTAAAATGGAGGTATAGATGGAGGTACTATACTGTAATTCGTATTTTCACATGATTATAACTATTAAGTCACATGAATGAACTATTAATTCACATGATTTACTATTAGGGGAGGTGGTGCAAGTTTGATAATACTTGTAGGACTAAATTAAAAATAAAAAAAAAAGTTGAAGGTATTATCTTTGTAATATTTCGAGCCCCAAAACGCGTGCGATTATCGAAACTATATTTTCTTATAAATAGAAGCTCATTCTTCCTTCATTTCTCACCAATTCACTAAAGCTATAGAGAAATTATTATAGAGAGAAAGAAGAAGAGAAGTTTGCTACCTCACTATTCCAGTATCTAGTTTTTTTCTAAGGTAAAGGGTATTATTTCTTTCGTATTCATGAAGAGAGCTATTGTTATTCCATTCCTTATTATTATGTTGGAATAACCTGTCTATGCGAAGTACTACATACATTGTGAAATTCTTCTATTATTCCATTCTTTATTATTACATTTGGAATATCATATGCATGCGCGGATTACGCATGACTTGGTTCCGTTCTTTATTATTACATTGGAATATCACATGCATGCATGCGGATTACGCATGACCTAGTTCCATTCTTTATTATTACATTTGAATAACTTTTCTGCATGCGGTTTATCGATGCATGCAGTGAATTCTGTTGTTATTCCATTCTTTATTATTCTATTGGAATATCACATGCATGCGGATTACGCGTGACACAGTTCATTCTTTATTATTACATTGGGAATAACTTTGCGTGCATGCGCGATTACATCGCATGCATGGTGAATTATTCATTATTCCATTCTTTATTATTACATTTAGAATAACTTTTACTATGTGGATTACCGCATGCATGGTGAATGATCCTTTGTATTCATTCCTTATTAAATTGTAGAAATGATCTGTCTACGTGGATTACCGCATGGCGGGTGAAAATCCATTTGTAGTATCGTAATTTTTTTGACCCTAAAAAATTTTTGAAAAATTTAAAATGATAATTTGATGAGTTTTCTATATTGTGTTCAAAGATGGCGATTTTTGGATGTATAGATTAAGAGTTATGGATTTTATGGGAAAAGACTATTTTAAAAGTAAACCCTTATAACTCCTTGTGATTAACTCCAAAATTGATGAAATTTTTATTGTGAGTACATGTATATAACAAGAGTATACCCTGAAAATTTCGGAATTTTTGGACAAAAGTACAATTTATGATAAATGTCTAAATATTCGACAGTTTTAGCCATATGAAAAATAGTAAATGAATTTTAAAAATTCCGAGAAAAATATATGTTCAATATGGGACTATATTCTGCTAAATTCCAGAAATGAATAATTTTTGGGACTGATTTGGTATTTTTCATGAAAATGGTTTAGTTACGAACATATGAATTAAATATGTTATGTGAAGTTGAAAAATTGGTAAATAAGAGTTTATGGCTTGGAAATCCTATATAAAGTATATGCAGATTTTTGATGAGTGATTTGATTATTGGTGATGAAATCTTATGAGTATGACATTTTTGAATGATTAAATGCATTATTTGGTAAAGTGTAAACAATTAAAATAAATTGTTTATAAGTTTAAGAAGTGATTAAAATATTATTATAATATTAATAATATTAGATTATGAATTTTTTAAGTGATTGATAATATTTGGATAAATTTAAAGTTTTTAATATTTATCCTTGTTTTCGTTTGATTAATGCTTATATCATTGTCATCATCCTCATGTTTATATTGTGATGAAAGTCATCTTTGGCTTACGTGCAAAGATGGACTGTTGATTATTGATTTTACAATTGTATATCTTTGGCGTACGTGCAAAGATGGACTGTTGATTATTGGTTTTACAGTTGTATATCTTTGGCTTACGTGCAAAGATGGACTATTGATTATTGGTTTTACAATTGTATATCTTTGGCTTACGTGCAAAGATGAACTATTGATTGATGAGTATCTTTGGCTTATATGCATAGATGAACTGTTTATTGCTATGATTATGACCAGGGATCATTCGGTATAATCATGATCCGTAATGTTATAGATGATGTGGTAAAAGTTCTCATTGGCCCGTAGTGCATTGATGGACAGTTATTGGTATGATTATAACCAGTGATTATTCGGTATAATCATGACCATTGATGATTACATGAATATCCTTGACTGTAGTGCAGGGATGATTCGATGATGTGGATTATTTATTAAGTTGAGTCTCAACGATAACATATTGATAATACACTTTTAATTCGTAGAAGATAGTAGATATCATGCTCTACTTGACTCTTCTATATACAATATGTCATTGGCTTGTAGAACAAAGATGAATTGTTGATGAATATCTTTGGCCCGTAGTGCAAAGATAAATTTATTAGTATGATTATGAACAAGAATTGTGATTTGGTATAACCATGATTTTTGATGTTTCAGGTGAAGATAGACGATGAAAATTATCTTAAATCACAGGTGCGAAGAGGAATTTAGAATCACAATTATGATTATGAGTTATTCATATGATTGTGGACAGGAATTGTTGATTGATGTTACAGGGATAAAACATTATTGGTGGACTTTTAACATAGAGAAGATAATAGACCCGATGGTCTATTTGACTCTTTTAATGGATTGCTCGTTCCGTTGCAACTATGGTTGAAAAGTTTTATCATATGTTCTAAATCTCTGATTTATTACTGATGAAGGCTATTGATGATGTAAATTATCTTTAGTCATGATATTCTTTACTAGGCTAGTTGTGCTCACCCTTTTGCTTCTGAATTTCCTTTAAATAATAAGAGTGTGTAATTTGGGTCGAATCGGGGAGTAACAGGAGAATAGAATCGGTGGTCTATAGCTGTTGAGGTTCTTCCTAAATAGTATGGAAATAATTTTATTGAGAACTTTAGATAAGTGTGTCGTATTGTATACGTAATTTAATATTTAATTTTGGTGAACCGAATAGGGTGAGGTGAACCCAACTTTGGAAGGGTGTTTTGCCACTATCATACAAGATATCTAATGACATACAACCTCGTGTTATCATAAGACAGGGTTGTGCACATCCACTTGTTGAGTATATCTACGAGCACTACCTATATAATCTTGGAGTTTGTTTGAAATATGATTCTCAATTGGAGACAATGGAGATAATTATGAGTCAAGAGAAGACTCACCATTGGAAAGAAGATGATAGCAATCTTCTTGTTTTTCTTTGGGGACTATTGGGTCAACTAAGGATAATTCTGTGGACATATGATATCTATCATAACCTAGACGCATGACCTCCCATGTACGAAGGTTTCCTTGAGTATTCTCTAAAGATTTTAATTTCTAAAATAGTTATTGACTGTACTTTTATGTAAAGTACCATTGTAAGGTTGTGGTCGAGGCACCATGAGAGTTACATACATTTGTATTAAAACTCACAGTTTAACTGTGGTCGTATTCTGCACGACAGTTCAACAGTTGTATAAATGAAGTTTGTAAATGATTTTTATAGTGTGATATCTGGCGACTCAGAAATGGGTCGTGTGGACCTATTTTAGGGCGTCACACTGGTAGTTCAAGAGATGAGAATACCTTGTTTTCTTTTCCGGATTGTACCTTCCCGGTTATATCCTCTGTATCATGATTTTTCCATTGCTCATCTCCTGTATTTCAGATATCATTCTAGAATACATCTTCAAAACAAAGGTTAATTGACATGCCACCTATTATCCCTATATTCTGACCGACCAATTAAATATCACATAAGCTTAGGTTGGTTATACTAGCGAAGGATTAACCCGTCTCTCCCCTCCTAGTTCTTGTCTCACATCTCAGCCAGGGATCATATCCCTAAGCTTTGATGCCAACTGTGACGCCCACAAAACAGGTATACATCACCCATCTTGAGTCGCCAGATACATGGTACAAAACTCAACTACAAACTTAATAATACAATTGTCGTTAAAAATACGACAAAACATAGCTGAGAGTTTAAAAAAGAATATTGTCTTCTAGACAATATCCACACTCAATGGAGTCCTCATAACAATTATTATCACACTATTTGTGAGGAGTACTATAGCCACATCTCAGACCATCACTCCATTCCCCGACTCGTCCCAGCTATATTCTCATTTCCTGAAGAGAACAGTGAAAGCAAAAGGGTGAACTCAACTAGCCCAGTAAGAAATATTATGACTAAGATAATGCAGAATAAATTATCCTTAGCCTTCAATAGTATAGCAACTGATAGAATACAATAAACAACAAGTTTTAGATCAACAACTACTGCGGAATACGTAATCCATTAGAAGAGTCAAGTAGAACATAATGTCTACTATCTCCTCTAGATTAAAAGTTCATCGTTAATATTTCATTCCTGTAATACTCATCAATAGTTCTTTGTTATACCCAAGACAAAAAGAACAATCATCACCTGTCTTTGATGGTGACATGATTCAACTCCCGATAGTCAATGAAAAGTCGCATACTCCCATCTTTCTTCTTAACGAATAAAACAGGAGCACCCCAAGGAGATGTACTATGATGAATGAAACCAATGTCTAACAACTCCTTTAGTTGGGTTTTTAACTCCTGAAGTCCAATAAGAGCCATTCAATATGGGGTTTTAGAAATGGGTTTTGTACCGGGTTCAAGGTCAATACAAAATTCAATTTCACGCTTCGAGGGTAGGCCAGGAAGTTCTTCGGGAAATACATCAGGAAATTTTTAACAATAGAAATATCATTCAAATCTGACTGTTTTTATTTAAATCCGTGACATGGGATGAGAAAGCTTGACATCCATTTTTCAATAAACGAATAGCTTTACGACTTGATATAACAGTGATTGACTTTAGTAGTTTGGTTGCTTGAATTCGCATAATAGGTTAGTTAAGAATATGACAACTAACGAACTTATGAAAATAATCAATTTTAGCATGATGAGTAGTTAACCTATCAATCCCTAAAATCACATCAAATGCAAGTATTTTCAAAGAGATGAGATCAACAGGTAATGTGAAAGTGTCAATTTGAATCAAACAAGATTTATAAATAGTGGATGCAATGAAGGTTTCTCCTAACGGAGTTTCAATAGATAAGTCAAAGTCTAATTTCTCTGGAGTCAAATTTAAACATTGAGCACAAGCAGGTGAAATAAAAGAATGGGTAGAACCGATATCTAATAAGATATAGACTTCCTAAGAGTTTATGATTATCTTAACTGTGATAACTTCGTTTGGGTTCCTCGCTTTTTGGAAAGTTATGACAAACGCTCTTCCTTGAACCACCTACTTTGACTTGTCCAGGATAGCTTTTGGTGTCATCATTACCGCTGGAATTAACTTCGCTATAGGGCATATGTGACGCCCCCAAAATAGGTCCACACAACCCATTCTGAGTCGTCAAATACATGGTACAGAAACCAAATACAAACTTCATTAATACAATTGTCATGCAAAATACGACAACACATACGCTGAGAGTTTTAATATAAATATTATCTTGTAGACAATATCCAAACTCAAATAAAGTCCTCAATACAATTATTGTTACACTATTTTACAAAATAGTGAGGACTGCTATAATAACCATCTTAGACCATTACTCCACTCCCTAACTAGTCCCAGCTACATTCTCGCCTCCTGAGAAGAACAATGGAACCAAAAGGAAAATGGTGAGCTCAACTAGCCTAGTAAAGAATATTATGACTAAGATAATGTAGAACAAATTATCATTAGTCCTCAACAGGGAAAAAATCTGAAAAAATACAATAGACAACAAGTTATAGAATACACTGCAGCGGAAACAACAATCCATTAGAAGAGTCAAGTAGATCATGATATCTATTATCTTCTATAATTTAAAAGTCCATCATCAATATTTTATCCCTATAACATCATTCAATAAATATTTAAAATCAACGAATTATCCATGCACTACAGGGCATGGATATTCGTTCGTATCACCAGAGATCATGATCATGCCCAACACCAGTCCATCTATGCACTACGGGTTAAAGAGGACTTTCACCATAAATCTTATCTGTAACATTAAAGGTTATGATTATATCAATACACAATTCTTGGTCATAATCATACCAATCAATAGTCCATCTTTGCACTACGGGCCAAAAATGACTTCCAGTATAAGCATGAGGATGATAACAATGATATAAAGATTCAATCAAGTGAGATAAATGATAAATATTAGGGAATTCTAATTTAATTTATCTAGAGTTCAAATATGTCCAAAATTGCCAACATGATAACTATTTGTGAAGTAAAATTCAAGAATGATATTCATGTATCAAAAATAATTTAGACAGAAAAGAAAATTAAATTCTATTGTGAATAGTACTTGTGAATAGTACCGTATGTATGAATAGTACCATATGAATAGTGTCCATAAATAGTACCCAGACATGAAAAGTTTAAAATTTAATAAGAAAGTTTAGACCAATATTCCAGTGAAATGATATTAGATGAAGCTCAAAACTTAAAGAATTTTTAATCATTTCAGGAATTATAGAAGCAATATTTACCATATTAAGTTTAAATTTATGAATATGAAATGAAATAATTTCACTTTCATAATATGAAGTATGAAAGAAAATAATATTTCTTACGAGTATTGAAATAAAATAATATTCTTTACCTTAGTAGAAACTAGATTTGACTGGAATATCGGATATTATTATGAAAAAATCTTGCATAAAAAGCTACACTCAAGGTATCCTTATACTCAAGAGAAATACTCACAATACTATAGAATAAGAATTTCTGATATTGAAATGGTGTGTTGACGAAGAGAAATCCAATACACTTTGCCTAACTTTTATTTTTTTTCTCCGCCTAACTCTTTATTTTCAATCATGCCTAACCTATCAATTTCTCTGCCTAGCCACTCAATTCTAAGACTGAGGGCCCATTTTTGAGAAAACAAGCTTTGCAGGCAAAATTAACAAGCCACCAAAAAGAAAAGAATGTGCAGAGGTGCACGAAAGGAAAAATAAAATGATAACCTTCACTCCACTTTTATTCACATGTTGAAAATTATATATAATAATAATAATATTACCATTTAGATTATAAAAAAATTATATTATTATATTATCACATTATTATAATGTAATATTATAATAATATATTTGAATGAATATTTTATCGAAGAAAATAATTGCCAAACTTTCAACAAATGATTCATGCTAAATTCCTTCATTTATATCACAATTGAACCAATATCCACCACATAATAATTATTCACAATTAATATTATAAGCTCGTAATATTAACAACTAGATCATTCCCAGAAAAGATGGGCTTTTCGATAAGGATTTATCCTTATTGGCGTGCAATTATATAACCTAATCCCTTTTCTCGACATAATTTTCTAGCCATTTCTAATAATGCTAACTAATAATATGAATAATTATGTCGTGTCAATTAATATAAATTATTTATACTGTGACAATAATTGAATCAATTATATGAGATACTGTGCAACAATTACTGTGGTAATTATTGAATGAAACTGAGTGACTTCTTACGTAAGAATCAATAATTAGAAATATTATGTAATACCGTGTGCTACTGTGCAACCACGCGTATTAATGTATTTTTATCACCGGGTATTTCAATATTTAAAGGTAAAAGTTTTGTCATTATTTTTATAAAAAGGTTATTTACGTAAACTTTCTATATCCCAGCAGCTTATTACATTATGTGGTCCACCAATGATTGCGGCTGTCAGCATTTGGATAGTCTCAAAAAAAGAATATTCCACGACCAAACGTGTGAGACACCGAATTTTATGAAATGAAAGTATTCAATTTTCTTATAATTATTCTATTTAGTAAATGGTTAAATTGATAAAAGGTTAAAGTTAAGGGTGATATTTGAAAATTTTCAAAGTAAGTAAGTTAAGTTGTCATAAAATAATCGGTGATAAAGTACAATGTACTGGCGTTAGTTGCATAGTAGCACACGGTATTGATTATTGATGCTTACGTGAGAAGTCACTCGGTTTTATTAAATTATTGTCATAATATTTTATATTATTAAATCAATAATTGAGACGACAAAGTTATTTATATTATTATTTGCAATATTGACAATGTCTAGAAGTTCTGTCAAGGAGAGGTTTGGTCACCTAATTGCGAGCCAATAAGGAGAAATCCTTATCGGAAAGCCCCCTCTTTCCTGGGAACGACCTGGTTGTTAAATATTGTGAATTATAATATTAATGATGAATAATTTCGTGTTGATTAAAGATGAAATTGATAGTTCCATTGTGTGGAAATTATTAGTGTTAGTGGAAATCGACATTTATTTTGATAATAATTGATGTCTGGAGGTTATATTGACGAATCGAGTAATTAATCGGATAAATGAGCAATTAATTGCTATTAGTTCACATGCTTATAACTATGTGTTCACATGTGTGTACTATTGATTCACATGATTTACTATTAGGGGAGTTGGTGTAAGAATGATAATACTTGCATGACTAAATTAGAAATTGAGGTATAGACGAAGGTACTATACTATAATTAATTTTTTACATGTTTAGAACTATTAAGTCACATGATTTACTATTGAGTCACATGATTTACTATTGGGGGAGGTGGTGCAAGTTTGATAATACTTGTAGGACTAAATTAAAAATGAAGAAAAAGAGGGAGGTATTATACTGTAATATTTTGAGCCCCAAAACGTGCAGTTATCGAAACTATATTTTTCTATAAATAGAAGCTCTTTCCTTCATTATTTTTCACCAATTCACTAAAGCTATAGAGTAATTATTATAGAGAGAAATTATAGAGAGAAAGAAGAAGAAAGTCTGCTACCTCACTAATCCAAAGATCCGCTTTTCTTACGGGTAAGGGGTATTATTCTTTCGTATTCATGAAGAGAGCTATTGTTATTCCATTATTTATTATTATGTTGGAATAACCTTTCTATGCGAAGTACCGCATACATGGTAAAATTCTTCTGTTATTCCATTCTTTATTATTACATTGGAATAACCATCTGTGCTGATCTATCGCATGCACGGTGAATTCTGTTGTTATTCCATTCTTTATTATTACATTTGGAATATCCATGCGTGTTGATTACGCATGACCTGGTTACATTCTTTATTATTACATTTGGAATATCCTCGTGCATGTGCGGATTCACGCATGACCTAGTTCCATTCTTTATTATTCTGTTGGGAATAACCTATCTGTGCGGTCTATCGCATGCATGGTGAATTCTTCTGTTACTCCATTCTTTATTATTTTGATAGAATAACCTGTCTATGTGGATTACCGCATGCATGGTGAATGATTCTTCGTATTCATTCTTTATTAAATTGTGGAAATGATCTGTCTACGTGGATTATCGCACGGCGGGTGAAAATCCATTTGCAGTTTTGTATATTCTATTATACTCATCTGGGATATCATATCTTTTGTACTCGTCATGAAATATCATTTTCTTTGGTATTTTTTTGTTACGAGTTACTATTCATAGGTTACTATTCACCCAGTTACTATTCACTCTGGTATTATTCACTCGGGTATTCGGGGTACTTTTCGTGCCGGAGTACTATTCATGAGTTACTATTCATGGGTTACTATTCACCCGATTACTATTCACTCTAGTATCATTCACTCGGGTATTCGGGACACTTTTCGTGTCAGTGTACTATTCATGGGGTACTATTCCCAAAGTACTATTCACGAGGTACTATTCACCCGAAAAATATATTTATTTTCTGTCCAAATTATTTTTGGTACATGAATATTATTCTTGAATTTTACTCTACAAAGCAGTATCATGTTGACAATTTGGATGTTATTGATTCCTGGATAAATTAAATTATAAATCTTTAAAATTTATCCTTGAACTTGTTTTATTGAATTATTATGTCATTGTCATCATCCTCATTCTTATATTGTTATTAAAGCCATCTTTGGCTTAGTGCATAGATGGACTTGGTATAATTATGACCAGGGATTATTCGGTATAATCATGACCGTAATGTGACGAATGATGTGGTAAAAGTCCTCATTGGCGTTTAGTTCATTAATGGACAATTGTTGGTATGATTATGACCAAGGATTATTCTGTATAATCATGACCATTGATGATTACATGAATATCCTTGGGTACGTAATGCGAGGATGATTCAATTTTATTTATTAAGTCGAGTCTCGGCGATAAAGTTGATGAAAACTTTTTAAATCATAGAAGATAGTAGATTTTATGCTCTACTTGACTCTTCTAATGGATTGCTTATTTCATTGCAGTTGTTGATCTAAAACTTGTTATCTTGTTGTATTTTATCGGTTGTTATCTTTGTTGAAGGCTAAGGATAATTTATTCGCATTATCTTAGTCATAATATTTCTTCTTGGGCTAGTTGAGCTCACCTTTCTTTCATTGTTCTCTTCAAGAAATGAGAATATAGTTTGGGACGAGTCGGGGAATGGAGTGATGGTCCGGGATAAATGGCTTTAGTAGTCCTCACTATTCTACGAAATAATGTGATAATAATTGTAATGAGGACACCATTGAGTGTGGATATTGTCTAGATGACAATATTCTTGTTTAAACTCTCAGCTATATTTTGTCGTATTTTACACGACTGTTGTATAATTAAGTTGTATTTGAATTTATATACCATATATCTGACGACTCAAGATGGGTGATGTATACCTGTTTTGGGGGCGTCACAAAACAGATATTTTATGACCACTTGCTTACTTTGTAAAAATTACACATTTCACTCATAACTAAATCATTATATCAAATCAGCACCTTATTATTCAAAATAATAATTAGAGAAATTAAATCTTTATTCATAAAAGTTGGGGTCTTACAACCTCCCCTTCTTATGAAATTTTGCCCTCGAAATTAGGGTACATACCTGGTATGTCAAAGAGGTGAGGATACCTTGATTTTATTTCAGATTCTAACTCCTAGGTCATTTCCTCAACATCGTGGTTTCTCCATAAAACTTTGACTTGAGGTATAAAATTGGAGCGTAGAATATGCTCCTTCTTGTGACGCCCCCAAAATAGGTATACAACACCCATTTTGAGTCACCAAATACATGGTACAGAAAGAAAACTACAACTTCATTATTATAATTATCGTGCAAAATACGACAACACATACTGTGAGTTTAAATACAATATTGTCTTTTAGACAATATCCATACTCAAATAAAGTTCTCATTACAATTATTGATGCACTATTCTACAAAATAGTGAGGACTACTAAAACAGCTATCCTGAATCATCACTCCATACCCCGGCTAGTCCCTGCTAAATTCTCACCTCCTGAGAAGAAAAATGGAACAAAAAGGAAAAGGGTGAGCTCAACTAGCCCAGTAAAGAATATTATGACTAAGATAATATACATATTATCCTTAGTCTTCAACAGGGAAAAATCTGATAGAATACAATAGACAACAAGTTTTAGATCAACAACTGCAGCGGAAACAACAATTCATTAGAAGAGTTAAGTAGAGAATGAAATCTACTATCATCTATGAATTTAAAAGTCCATCATCAATATTTTATCCCTGTAACATCAATCAATATACATCTTGCATCAAATATTCATCTTTGCACTACGAGCCAAAGATATTCATTTGTATCACCAGTTGGTCATGTTCATCTCAACACTGCTCATCTTTTGCACTACGGACCAAAGATATTCATCGTAATCATTCATCTTTGCACTACTGATTAAGATATTCATCAAGTATCACCATTAAGGACTGAGGATGATGAAAAACATTTTAGAGAACGAATCCAGTGAGACAGAAGGACAAATATTAGGGATTCATATTTCAGTTTATCCAAATTCAATAATACTTCATAATAACCAAGTGTGAAGTAGAATTCAAAAATAAAGATCAAAACATGGATACAATCAAAGATAGTAACCATAAAAGACATCTGGGACGAAAAAGAGAAAATTTTATTTTTCAGTGAATAGTGTCGTATTTGTGAATAGTGCCGTATACGTGAATAGTAACTCCGACACAAAAAGGTAGAAATTCCATAATAAAATTCATAACAATATCTCAACATAATGATATTGAAGAAAATAATATCATTTAAGAAGAAAATAATATCCCTTACCTCAAAGAATTAGTACTTCGGAAGGAAAGATTGGAAGTGATGCTGAATGAAACTTGTACTGAACAGCAACTCTCAAAGTATCTAAATACTCATAAAATACGCTCAATAATATAGAGAGAGAAAGAGAGAAAGAGAGAAAGCCTATGTTTCTGGTGTGATTTTCAATTCTAACTTAGCCCTCTATTTATAGGAAAATATTAGCACGCCGAAGCAGACTTAACCTGCTACCTGATGGCTTTACCTTCTACTATTTCCACCCACCACATTTGAAATAAAATTCAGCACATTTCTTCACCAACCACAAGTGGGGCCCACTCAATTCTAGAATTTTCCACCAAAATCATTTATAAACCTAATTTCCAAATCAGTCACCTCTTAAAATTTATAACAAATCATACGTTCATTTTTAATAGTTCAAAATTTGTGAACATATACCCAACTTATGTATGTATAACATATCCAAAAATCACAACGATCCAACGGTCAGATTAAAAATTATAACTCACGCAATATATCGTAAAAATACTGATTTGATTTTTAATACCTCCATTCCGACAAAGATACTGATAAAACACCTCAACATTAAATCCTTCAATTATAACCACATAAAATAAATAAATCCATCATTTATATCCACGTCAAATAAATATTTTCTTATCATATAAATCAATAATTAATTATTCACAAATAATATTACGTAATCATAATTATGATGACGAATGGCTCCTCGTGAAAGAGGGAGCTTTCCAATAAGGATTTCTCTCTTCTTGGCGTGCGATTAGGTGACCAAACCTCTCCTTAGATGTAACTTTCTAGACATTGCCAATAATGTTATCTAATAATATTATTCAAATAATATGAATTATTGATCCGATAATGAGAAATATCATAAGTGCGACAATTATTGAAACAATAATAATATAAAATATCAATGCAAAGAATTATTGAATCAATAAAATAAAATATTGAAAAGTAATTTCGTAAAAATTATTGAGTAGTGCCTTCACGTAAGAATCAATAATTCAAAAATACTCGCAATACCGTACTACTATTAATAACCACGCCAGACATTCAGTATTTTAACTCACCGGTATTCCAACAAAGTGTTAATTGGTAACAACTACGCCAAGTTATTTATAAAACTCAAACTTGTCGCTTTTCTTCATCCGACAGTTTATTCTCATATGAGGCCCACGAATGGTCACAAGGCCGTAAATACGAATATTCCTCGACCACAAGAATATTCAACGACCAAACGAATATTCCCCGACAAAAATGAATATTTTATAACCACTTTCTTATTTTGTAAAATTTACACATTTCACCCATAACCAAAGTATTATATCAAATTAACTCCTAATTATTTCAAGATAATAAATAGAGAAAATTTAATTTTATTCATAATAAGTTGGGGTCTTACACTTCTTATCCAAGATTTTAATAGGAACCTCTTTATACGTTAAATCTTCCATTATTTCATCCGGTTCTAACTCAATAATGTGGTTTGGGTCTTCCATATATTTACGTAACATGGATATGTGAAAAAAGTTATGAACACGAGACATACTTGGCGGTAAAGCGAGTCTATAGGCCACAATTCCTACTTGATCGAGGATTTTAAATGGACCAATGAATCGAGGGTTGAGCTTTCCTCTCTTTCCGAATCTCATAACTCCTTTCCATGGAGCAACACGTAACAATACATGATCTTCAACATTGAATTCCATGTACCTTCGATGAAGATCAGCATAACTCTTTTGTCAATCTTGTGAGGTTTGTATACGTTGCCGAATCATTTGAATCTTTTCCGTAGTCATGCGTACCATTTCTGGTCCCAACAACGTTGCTTCACCCACCTCATCTCAGCATACTGGAGAATGAAACTTTCGTCCATACAATGCCTCAAATGGAGCCATGCCTATACTTGCTTGATAACTATTGTTGTAGGAGAATTCCACCAATGGCAAATACTTGTCCCAACTTACTTTGAAATCTAGGACACAGAGTCTTAATAGATCTTTAAGAGTTTGAATAGTTCTTTCTGATTGCCCGTCCATCTGAGGATGATATGCAGAACTGAATCGTAGATCGGTGCCCATAGCTTTCTGCAGACTAACCCAAAATTGTGAAGTGAATCTTGGGTCTCGATCAGAAACTATGGATACTGACAAACCATACAATCTCACAATCTCATTTATATACATACGAGCAAGACGTTCAAGTGAATAAGTTTCTCGTATAGGCAAGAAATGAGCAAACTTGTTTAATCTATCGATAATGACTCAAATTGCATCTATCCTTTGAGAAACCTTGGGAAGACCGGTAACAAAATCCATGTTGATGTTCTCTCACTTCTATTTTGGAATTTCAAGTGGTTGCAATGGAACTTTTGGTACTTGATGCTCTGCCTTGACACGTTGACAAGTTAAACACCTTGAGATAAACTCTACAATCTCTCTCTTCATATTGCTCCACCAAAATGTATGTCGAAGATCATGATACATTTTGGTACTCCCAGAATGGATTACAAACGGTGTGTTGTGTGCCTCCATCATGATTTTATACTTCAATTCAGAGTCGTTAGGAACACAAAGTCTGGAGTTGACTCGAAGTTATCCTTCTTCGTCAATTCTTGCTTCTAGAATAGCACCTTCTTGTACTTTCTTCTTCATACTCATCAACTCCATGTCTGTAGCTTGAGCAGCTTTAACTTATCGATTAAAGTCGGTTCTACTCGTATATTTAACATCATCACGTGGGTCCCTGGAGTTTTCAAATCTACCTCCATCCTTTGTAAGTCATACAAAATGGGTCTTTGCGTTAACAACATCGCACTTGTACCCGCATATGATCTTCTACTCAATGCGTCAGCTACCACGTTCGATTTTCTAGGATGGTATTTAATGGTATGATCGTAACATTTCAACAACTCGAGCTAATGTTGTTGCCGCATTTTGAGCTCCTTTTGGGCGAAGAAATATTTGAGGCTTTTATGATCTGTATAGATCTTCACTTTCTCCCCATACAGGTAGAGCCTCGAGATCTTTAGCGTGAAAACGACTACTGCCAACTCTAGATCATGAGTAGGATAATTCCTCTCATATTCTTTGAGTTATCGTGAGGCATAGCCTATGAATTTCCCATATTGCATGAGAACACACCCTAAACCTCTGCCTGAAGCATCGCTGTAGATGAAAAATCCCTCCGTGATGGTATTGTCAGAACAGGTGCTGAAATGAGCCTCCTCTTGAGTTCTTGAAAGCTCTTTTCACATTCCTCTCTCTATCTGAATTTTGTATCTTTTCGAGTCAGTTGAGTTAATGGAGTAGCGATTCAAGAAAATCCTTCCACGAATCTCTGATAATAATCAGCTAAGCCCAGAAAGCTACGTACTTCGTTTACTAACTTAGGTGGCTCCCAACTTTGTATTGCTTCAATCTTTGCCGGGTCAACTAATATTCCATACTTCGATATCACGTGCCAAAAGAATTGCTACTTCCTCAAGCCAGAACTCACATTTCTTCAACTTGGCGTATAGCTCATTTTCAAGAAGCTTTTTGAGTATCTGCCTCAAGTGTTGTTCATGATCCTCATGACTTTTGGAATAGATGAGGATGTCATCAATAAAAACAACCACAAAATAATCCAAATATTCCTTGAATACTCAGTTCATCATATCCATGAAAGCAACAGGAACATTAGTCAATCCAAAAGACATGCCTAGGAATTCGTAATGCCCATACCGAGTTCTAAAAGTAATCTTTAGAATGTCATCAGTTTTAATCTTTAACTGATGATATCCGGAACGAAGATCGATCTTTGAGAAGAATTTAGCAACTTGTAACTGGTTAAACAGGTCATCAATACGAGGTAACAGGTACCTATTTTTGATGGTGACATGATTCAACTCCCGATAGTCAATGAAAAGTCGCATACTCCAATCTTTTTTCTTTACGAATAAAACAGGAGCACCCCAAGGAGATGTACTAGGACGAATGAAACCAATGTCTAACAACTCCTGTAGTTGGGTTTTTAACTCCTGAAGTTTAATAGTAGCCATTTGATATGGGGTTTTGGAAATGGGTTTTATACTAGGTTCAAGGTCAATACAAAATTTGATTTCACGCTCTGGGGGGTAGGCTAAGAAGTTCTTTGGGAAATACGTCAGGAAATTCATTAACAACAAAAATATCATTCAAATTTGACATTTTCTTGTTTAAAACCATGACATGGGCTAAGAAAGCTTGAAATTTGTTTTTCAATAAACGAATAGCTTTATGGCTTGATATGACAGTGATTGACTTTAGTGGTTTGGTTGCTTGAATTCGCATAATAGGTTGGTTAGGAATATGAAAAACTAACAACCTTACAAAAATAATCAATTTTAGCATGATGAGTAATTAACCAATCAATCCCTAAAATCACATCAAATGCAAGTATCTTTAAAGAGATGAGATTAATAGGTAATGTGATGGTGCCAACTTGAATCAAGCAAGATTTATAAGCAGTGGATGTAATGAATGTTTCTCTTAACGGAGTTTCAACAGATAAGTCAAAGTCTAATTTCTCATGGGTCAAGTTCAAACGTTGAGCATAAGTAGGAGAAATAAAAGAATGAGTGAAACCGGTATCTAATAAGGTATTGACTTCGCAAGATTTTATGATTAGCTTACCCGTGATAACTTCGTTCGAGTTCCTCGTCTTTTGGGAAGTCACGACAAACTCTCCCTTGAACCACCAACTTTGTTTAGTCTGTATCCGCCTTTGGTGCCACCGTCCCAGCTGGACTTGACTTCGCTACAGGAAAAAATTGAGCTATGTGACCATCTTTTCCACAACTTAAACATACCTTGGAAGGCTGTGAACAGTTTGGACTTATGTGTCCCTCCTCTCCGCATCTGTAGTATCTAACTGGCGGTCTTTCTCCTCCCCTAGAAATTGTTGGTGTTATTGGTGCTACTGCCGATATCTTTCCATCATTGTTAAATCTCCTCTTCTTAAAATTTCCACTTGAATCATTTCTTCTATTATCTTGGCCATGATTACCACCGAAGTGGTTACCATTTCTGGCACGTTGGCTATCACTACTTCAATGACTTTTGCCACTGATATGACTTTTATCTTGTTGTCGATTGCTGTCTTTTGGTTGAGCTAACTTATAATCCCGCTCCAATAACTGAGCTCTATTTACAACATCTGAATACAAACAGAGTTTATAAGAGATGAGATGTTGACGAATTTTAGGTTTTAAACCTCTTAGAAACATTCGTGTCATTCGCTTCTCATTATCTACCAAATGGGATGAAAACCGGGATAACTCCGCAAACTTTGCCTCGTATTGCGATACAGTCATATTGTTTTGCTCTAGTTTGATGAATTCTACCTCCTTCATGTGACGAATACTTTCTGGAAAGTACTTTTCATTGAACAATTCTTGGAATCTCTCCCAAGACATCTTAAGTGCAGACAGATGAGTACATTTTATGGATTCCCACCAGTAATCTGCCTCTCCGCGCAATATAAAGGTGGCGAAGGGAACTTTTTATTCTTCAGTGCATCCCAAGACATTAAATATCTTGGTAATATGATTATTCCATGCCTCTTTTTTAAGTGTCTCTGGCTTTCCCAAAAACTCCGGTGGTCCCAACTCCTTGAATTGCATAGCATTGACCAACTGTGAGTTGCCATTGTTTTCACCTGTATTTTGAATAGGAGTTTCTCTTGTTTGGTGTTGTATGAATTTTAGAAAGCTCCTAAACATCCCATCATTCATCATTTTGTCGGTGTTATTGTTTGTATGAGGATTATTGCCTTCCTCATGCACATTTTCCTAGTTATTGATTGGCGGTGTCTCAACTGTCTCATGTGCTCCATTTCTTATCTCAAAATTTTCAGATGCCATTCTTAAACACTGCCACAAAACAAGGGTTAAAGAAAATAACATGCCACATATTATCCCTATATTCTGACCGATCAATAACAAATAACAAATAAACTTAGTTAGGACACACTAGTGAAGGTTTTACTCGTCTCTCCCCTCCTAGTTCTAATCCCAGATCTCCACCAGAGATCATATCCCTAAGCTCTGATACCAACTGTGACGCCCCCAAAATAGGTCCACACAACCCATTCTGAGTCACCAAATACATGGTACAGAAACAAAATAAAAACTTCATTAATACAATTGTCGTGAAAAATACGACAACACATACGTTGAGAATTTTAATACAAATATTATCTTGTAGACAATATACAAACTCAAATAAAGTCCTTATTACAATTAATGTTACACTGTTTTACAAAATAGTGAGGACTGCTATAATAACCATCTTGGACCATTACCCCACTCCCCAACTAGTCCCAGCTGCATTCTCGCCTCCTGAGAAGAACAATGGAACCAAAAGGAAAAAGGTGAGCTTAACTATCCCAGTAAAGAATATTATGACTAAGATAATGTAGAACAAATTATCCTTAGTCCTCAACAGCGAAAAAATCTGATAGAATACAATAGACAACAAATTTTAGAATCCACTGCAGCGGAAACAACAATCCATTAGAAGAGTCAAGTAGAGCATGTTATCTACTATCTTCTATAATTTAAAAGTCCATCATCAATATTTTATCCATGTAACATCATTCAATAAATGTTTCAAATCAACGAATTATCCATGCACTACGGGCCATGGATATCCGTTCGTATCACCAGTGGTCATGATCATGCCAAACACCTGTCCATCTATGCACTACGGGCCAAAAAGAGGACTTTCACCACAAACCTTATCTGTCATATTAAAGGTTATGATTATACCAATACACAATTTCTGGTCATAATCATATCAATCAACAGTCCATCTTTGCACTACGGGCCAAAGATGACTTCCAGTATAAGCATCGGGATGATAACAATGATATAAAGATTCAATCAAGTGAGATAAATGATAAATATTAGGGAATTCTAATTCAATTTATTCAGAGTTTAAATATGTCCAAATTGTCAACATGATAATTATTTGTGAAGTAAAATTCAAGAATGCTATTCATGTATCAAAAATAATTTGGACAGAAAAGAAAATTAAATTCTGTTATGAATAGTACCGTATATATGAATAGTATCCATAAATAATACCGTATGAATAGTACCCAGACATGAAATTTTAAAATTTAATAAGAAAATTCAGACTAATATTCCAGTAAAATGATATTAGATGAAGCGCAAAACTTAAAGAATTTTTAATCATTTCAGGAATTATAGAAGCAATATTTACCATAGTAAGTTTAAATTTAGGATTATGAAATGAGATAATTTCACTTTCATAATATGGAGTATGAAATAAAATAATATTTCTTACGAGTATTGAAATAAAATAATATCCTTTACCTTAGTAGAAACTGGATTTGACTAGAATATCAGATATTATTATGAGAAAATCTTGCACAAAAAGCTACACTCAAGGTATCCTTATACTCAAGAGAAATATTCACAATACTATAAAATAAGAATTTCTGATATTGAAACGGTGTGTTGAGGAAGGAGGGATACCCCCCTTTTATAGTGTAACCTCGGAGAGAAATCTAATAAACTTTGCCTAACTTTTATTTTTTTTCTCCGCCTAACTCTTCATTTTCAACCATGCCTAATGTAAGACCCCAACTTATTATAAATGAAATTAAATTTCCTCTATTTATTATTTTGAAATAGTAAGGGTTGATTTGATTAACGTGGTTAGTTATGGGTAAAATGCGTAAATATTTTAAATAAGCAAGTGGTTATAAAATATTTATTTTTATCGGAGAATATTCGTTTGGTCGTGGAATATTCTTACTGCTTTGGGAATATTAAATGACGACACACATTGCCTTGTGTGGGCCCCCATAATGGAAAGCAATTGGATGAAGAAAACGACAAAGTATAAGTTGTTTATAAATAATAACAGTAGTTATCACTGTTATCTTTGTTGGAATACTCGGTGGTTAAAACATAGTAGCACATGGTATTGCACCAATTATTGATTCTTACGTAAGAAGGCACTACTCAATAATTATTACAGTAATTACTGTTTAATATTTTATTTTATTGATTGCTATGTTGGTATTTTATATTATTATCGTCATTACACAGTATTTTTCTTTATCAGATTAATAATTCATATTATTTGAATAATATTATTAGATAACATTATTGGCAATGTCTAGAAAGTTATGTCTAAGGAGAGGTTTGGTCACCTAATTGTGCCCCAGTAAGGAGAAATCCTTATTGGAAAGCCCCCTCTTCCTTGGGAACGGTCTAGTTGCCAGTATTGTGATTCTGTAATATTATTTGTGAATAATTAATTATTGATTTATATGATAAGGAAAATATTCATTTTATGTGGATATAGATGGAGAAAATTTTAAAAGTGACAATTGTTGAAAAATTGATATTTTATCTTTTCTGATAAATAATTTATTTAAATATATTATTATATTTTAATAATATAATAATGATGACATTTTTACAATGAATGTGGGATATATGAGTATATGAGGAGGAAGAGTATTTTTGTTACTAAAATTGTTTAAAACATGTTAAACATGTTCGTGGACCCCATTTCTTGACTGAAATTTGATTATAGCTTGTAAAATCGTCCGTTTGTGGATTTCGGTCAATTTTTATTTGGAATTTGGAAAAACTTTCTTCTGTAAAGTTGTAGAGAATGGAATTTCCTATGGAAAAGACATAAGGTTTGAATTTTTCTGATAAAAGAGCTATTTATTATGAATTATTGAAGTTCCGAAGTTCCGGAATAATTAATTTTTGAAGTTTTAATTATTTTTTTTAAGAAAAATGTTTTTTTCATTATTGGTGGGCCCCACATGTGTGGTAAATGAGTTGAAATCAGATTTCTAAGATGGGCGTGAAAATTTTATAATTATATTAAAATTTTATTAAATTTTCTACTTTGGTGTTCTAAGTATTTTCCTATAAATAGAGTGCTTAGGTTAGAATTGAAAATCACACCAGAAACTGAAGTTTTCTCTCTTTATATTATCGAGCGTATTCTTGTGAGTATTTTGATACTTTGAGTGTTGCTATATCGGTCAAGTTCCTTGACGTTATATCTATTATTCCAAATTTAAATCTTATTCTTTTTTTCGAGGTAATGGATGTTATATTTTTTAAAAAAAAGATATTATTTCTTCTAATATCATTATGCTTTATTATTAGATTTTTTTCTTGTGAAATTCTTGTCTTTTAGTGTCGGGGGTTCTTATTCACGTGATACTGGCATTATTCACGAATCACTGACACTATTCACGAAAAAATTAAATTTTCGTTTTTCTTCCAAAATATCGATTATGGATACTAGCTTTGATTGTATCCATGTTTTGATCATTCTTGAATTTTACTTCACTATGGTTATTTATGAAGCATTTTTGAACTTGGACTGTTTAAAGTACGAATCCTTAATATTTGTTCTTTTGTTTCACTGAATTCGTTTTCTTTAAAATATTTTCATCATCCTCGGTCCTAAATGATGATATTCTTGAATATCTTTGGCACCGTAGTGCAAAAGATGGTTGATTTTCTTATGAATATCTTTGGCTCGTAGTGCAAAGATGTACAGGTGTTGAGATGAACATGACTAACTGATGAATATCTTTGGCCTGTAGTGCAAAGATGAATATTTGATTCAAGAAGTATGTTGATTGATGTTACAGGGATAAAATATTGATGATGGACTTTTAAATTCATAGATAATAGTAGATTTCATTCTCTACGTAACTCTTCTATGAATTATTATTTCTGCTGCGAATATTGATCTGAAACTTGTTGTCTATTATATTCTATCATATTTTTCTCTGTTGAAGACTAACGACAATTTGTTCTATATTATCTTAGTCATAATATTCTTTACTGGGCTAGTTGAGCTCACCCTTTTACTTTTTGTTCCATTTTTCTTCTCAGGAGGCGAGAATGTAGCGAGTACTAGTCGGGGTATGGAATGAAGGTCTTAGAAAGTTATTTTAGTTGTCTTCACCATTTTTGTAAAATAATATATCAATAATTGTAATGAGGACTTATTTGAGTGTTGATATTGTCTAAAAGATAATATTTGTATTTAAACTCACAGTTTTTATGTTGTATTAATAAATTTGTAGTTGTTTCTGTACCATGTTATTGACGACTCAGAATGGGTGTTGTAAACCTATTTTGGGGGCGTCACGGTTAATGGTATCGAGCTTAGGATATGATCTCTGGCAGAGATCGGGGAATAAAACTAGGAGGGGAATAGACGAGTAAAACCTTCGCTAGTGTGTCTTACCTAATCTTATTTGTTGGTTGGTCAGTATATAGGGATATTATGTGATATGTTGATTTCTTTAATTAACCCTTGTTTTATGGTAGTATTTGAGAATGTCGACTGAGAATGTTAACAGTGGAGTAAATGAGACCGTGGAGACACCTTTACCCACCAACGAGGAAAACGTGTAACAGGCTGGCAATGTTCCTCCTGTGAACAACACCACTGAGCAGATGATGAACGGTGGAATGTTTAGAAGCTTTTTGCAGTTCATGCAAAATCAGACGAGGGAGACTCGTGCACAAAATACAGGTGGAAATGATAACAATGTACGGTTTGTCACAGCCAAGCAGTTCAAAGAGTTGGGAGCACCAGAATTCTGGGGAAATCCGAATCCGATTAAAGCAGAAACGTGGGTCAAACAAATTACCAAGATATTCGATGTCTTGGGATGCACAGAGAAACAGAAGGTTCCATTCGCCACTTTTATGTTCCGTAATGAGGCAGATTACTGGTGGGAATCTGTGAAGCGTACCCATCCAGCCGCACTAAGCATGTCTTGGGAGACGTTTCAGAAACTGATCAATGAGAAGTACTTTCCTGAAAGTATTCGTCATATGAAGGAAGTGGAGTTTATTAGATTGGAACAAAATAACATGACGGTGTCCCAGTACGAGGCGAAGTTTGCAGAGTTATCCAGGTTTGTACCTCATTTGGTGGAGAATGAGGAACGTATGACGCGGATGTTTCTGAGAGGTTTGAAACCCGACATACGTCAATATCTCATTTCTCATAAATTTTCTCTCTATTCAGATGTTGTCAATAGGGCTCAATTATTAGAGCGAGATAACGAGTACGTTCAACCGAGGGACCACAACCATGATCATACTAGTGACAGCAGTCATCAGAACAACGATAACCAGCGGAGAAAGAAAAATACGAACAAAGGCGGTAACCACTCTGGTGGTAATCATGGCCATGAAAATAGAAGAATCGAGTCAGGGGGAGATTTTAAAAAGAGGAGATTCAACAATGATAATGTGAAGACGTCGAAGACCAAAGAAAGAACTAGTTCTAAGGGAGGAGAACGACCACCACCGGTCGTATCTTTATAAATGTGGAAAAGAGGGACATATCATTGGCCGCCCACAACAGTTCAAGGTATGTTATAATTGTGGAAAAGAAGGACATATCGCTCGAGATTGTACGGTAGCGAAACCAAGTCCAGCGGGGTTGGTGACTCAAAAGGCTGTCCTAGAAAAGTCAAAGTCAACGGTTCCTAGAAGAGCGTTTGTCGTGATTGGTCAAAATGAGAGGAACCCAAACGAGGTGATCACGGGTAAGCTAATCATAAATTCTTGTGAAGTTTATACCTTACTAGATACCGGTGCTACCCATTCATTTATCTCTCCTGCTTGTGCTCAACGTTTAAACTTAACTCTGGAGAGATTAGACTTTGATTTATCTGTGGAGACTCCGTTAGGAGAAACTTTTATCACATCCACTGTTTATAAATCTTGTTTGATCCAAGTTGGCACAATCACATTACCTGTTGATCTTATCTCTTTAAAGATACTTACTTTTGATGTGATTTTAGGGATTGATTGGTTAACTACTCATCATGCCAAAATTGATTGTTTTCATAAGGTTGTTAGTTTTCATAATACTAACCAACCTGTGGTACGAATTCAAGCAACTAAACCATTAAAATCAATCACTATCATTTCAAGTCATAAAGCTATTCGTTTATTGAAAAACGGATGTCAAGATTTCTTAGCCCATGTTATGGATTTGAATAAAGACACGTCGGATTTGAATAATATTCCTGTTGTTAGTAAATTTTCTGACATATTTCCTGAAGAACTTCCCGGTCTACCCCCAAAACGTGAAGTTGAATTCTTTATTGATCTTGAACTTGGTACAAAGCTCATTTCTAAAACCCCATATCGAATGGCTCCTATTGAACTTCAGGAGTTAAAGGTCCAACTACAGGAGTTGTTGGATATTGGTTTCATTCATCCTAGTACATCTCTTTGGGGTGCTCCTGTTTTATTTGTAAAGAAGAAAGACGAGAGTATGCGGCTTTGTATTGACTACCGGGAATTGAACCATGTCACTATCAAGAATAGGTATTCGCTACCTCGTATTGATGACCTGTTTGACCAGTTACAAGGAGCACAATTCTTTTCAAAGATCGATCTTAGATTACGGATATCATCACCAAGATTAGAATCGAGGATATTCCAAAGACTGCCTTCAGAACTCGGTACGGGCATTATGAATTCTTAGTCGTGTCTTTTGGATTGACTAATGCTCCTGCGGCTTTTATGGATATGATGAACCGGATATTCAAGGAATATTTGGATCAGTTCGTTGTTGTTTTTATTGATGATATCCTCATATATTCCAAAAGTCGTGAAGATCATGAGAACCATTTGAAGTTGGTACTCCAAAGGCTTCGTGAAAACAAGCTATACGCTAAGTTGAAGAAATGTGAGTTCTGGCTTGAGGAAGTAGCATTCCTTGGGCACGTGGTGTCAAAACATGGAGTATCTGTTGACCCGACGAAGATTGAAGCAATACAAAGTTGGGAGCAACCAAGACGATGGCAAAATGCGTAGCTTTCTGGGCCTAGCTGGTTATTATCGGAGATTCGTGGAAGGATTTTCTCGAATCGCTACCCCGTTAACTCAACTAACTCGAAAAGATACAAAATTCGTATGGAGCGAGGAATGCGAAAAGAGTTTCCAAGAGCTTAAGAGGAGACTCATTTCGGCACCTATTCTGACAATACCATCTGGTTCAGATGGATTTGTTATCTACAGCGATGCTTCGGGCAAAGGGTTAGGATGTGTTCTCATAAAACATGGGAAAGTCATAGCCTATGCCTCGCGATAACTTAAAGAATATGAGAGGAATTATCCTACTCATGATCTAGAGTTGACAACAGTCGTTTTCACGCTAAAGATCTGGAGGCACTATCTATATGGAGAGAAAGTGGAGATATATTCAGACCATAAAAGCCTCAAATATTTCTTCACCCAAAAGGTACTCAACATGCGGCAACGACGTTGGCTCGAGCTGTTAAAAGATTATGACCACACCATTCAATACCATCCTGGAAAAGCAAACGTGGTAGCTGACGCGTTGAGTAGAAGATCATATGCAGGAACGAGTGCGATGATGTCAAGTATATGCATAGAAACAACTTTAATCGATAAAGTTAAAGTTGCTCAAGCCATAGACCCGGAGCTAATGCGTATGAAGAAAAAAGTACAAGAAGGTGCTATTCCAGAAGCAAAAATCGATGAAGAAGGAATACTTTGAGTACACTCCAGACTTTGTGTTCCTAACGACTCTAATTTGAAGTATAAGATCATGACGGAGGCACATAATACACCGTTAGCAATCCATCCTGGAAGTACAAAAATGTATCGTGATCTTCGACATACATTTTGGTGGAACAATATGAAGAGAGAGATTGCAAAGTTTATCTCGAGGTGTTTAACTTGTCAACGTGTAAAGGCGGAGCATCAAGTGCCTAAGGGTCCATTGCAACCACTTGAGATCCCGAAATGGAAGTGGGAACACATTACCATGAATTTCGTTACGGGTCTTCCCACAGTTTCTCAAGGTATAAATGCTATTTGGGTTATTGTTGATAGATTAACTAAGTCTGCTCATTTCTTGCCGATACGGGAGACTTATTCCCTTGAACGTCTTGCTCATATGTATGTAAATGAGATTGTGAGATTGCATAGCATGCCAGTATCCATAGTTTTGGACCGTGACCCAAGATTCACTTCACGATTTTGGGTTAGTTTGCAAAAAGCTATGGGCACGAATTTACGATTCAGTTCGGCATACCATCCTCAAACGGACGGATAATCAGAGAGGACTATTCAAACTCTTGAAGATCTATTAAGACTCTGTGTACTAGACTTCAAAGGGAGTTGGGATAAGTATTTACCATTGGTGGAATTCTCCTATAACAACAGTTATCAGGCAAGTATAGGGGTAGCTCCATTCGAAGCATTGTATAGAAGAAAGTGTCGCTCTCCAGTATGTTGGGATGAGGTGTGTGAAGCAACATTGTTGGGACCAGAGTTGGTACGTATTACTACAGAAAAGATCCAAATGATTCGACAACGTATATAAACGGCACAAGATCGACAAAAGAGTTATGCGGATCTTCATTGAAAGGATGTGGAATTTAGTATTGGGGATCATGTATTGTTGCGTGTTGCCCTATGGAAGGGAGTAACAAGATTCGGGAAGAGAGGAAAGCTCAATCCATAATTTATTGGTCAATTTTAGATTCTTGACTGAGTAGGAAATGTAGCCTATAGACTCGCGTTACCTCCAAGTATGTCTTGTGTTCATAATGTTTTTCATATATCTGTGCTTTGTAAATATGTGAAAGACCCGAACCACATTATTGAGTTAGAACCGGATGAGATAGCCGAAGACTTAACGTACGAAGAGGTACATGTCAATATCTTGGATAGGAAGGAGCATGTCTTACGTACAAAGGTCATACCACAAGTCAAAGTTTTGTGGAGGAACCATGCTATTGAGGAAATGACCTGGGAGTTGGAAACGGAAATGAAAGCGAGGTATCCTCACCTTTTTGAAACACCAGGCACGTACGTTAATTTCGAGGACAAAATTTCATAAGGAGGGGAGGTTGTAAGACCCCAACTTATTATAAATGAAATTAAATTTCCTCTATTTATTATTTTGAAATAGTAAGGGTTGATTTGATTAATGTGGTTAGTAATGGGTAAAATGCAAAAATATTTCGAATAAATAAGTGGTTATAAAATATTCATTTTTATCGGAGAATATTCGTTTGGTCGTGGAATATTCTTACTGTCGGGAAATATTCGTACGACGGTGTAGCCTTGTGTGGGCCCCATAACGGAAAGTGATTGGATGTAGAAAACGACAATTATAAGTTGTTTATAAATAACGACGTAGTTGTTACCGTTAATACTGTTGGAATACTCGGTGGTTAAAACACGATGAAGAGCACGCGTATTGTACCAATTATTGATTCTTACGTGAAGGCAATACTCAATAATTGTTACGATAATTATTTATTTAATATTTTATTTTATTGATTGATAATTGCTACGTTGATATTTTATATTATTGTTTTTTCATTACACTACGATATTTTCCTTTATCAGATTAATAATTCATATTATTTGAATAATATTATTAGATAACATTATTGGTAATGTCTAGAAAGTTACATCTAAGGAGATGTTTGGTCACCTAATTGCGGCCACCAGAAGAGAAATCCTTATTGAAAAGCCCCCTCTTTCTCAGGAGCGGCACAGTTGCCGATATTGTGATTCTCATAATATTATTTGTGAATAATTAATTATTGATTTATATGATAAGGAAAATATTCATTTTATGTGGATATAGATGGAGAAAATTTTAAAGTGACAATTGTTGAAAAATTGATATTTTATCTTTTCTGATAAATAATTCATTTAAATATATTATTATATTTTAATAATATAATAATGATGATATTTTTACAATGAATGCGGGATATATGAGTATATGAGGAGGAGTATTTTTGTTACTAAATTTTTTTAAAACATGTTAAACATGTTCGTGGACCCCATTTCTTGACTGAAATTTGATTATAGCTTGTAAAATCGCCCGTTTGTGGATTTCGGTCAATTTTTATTTGGAATTTGGAAAAACTTTCTTCTGTAAAGTTGTAGAGAATGGAATTTCCTATGGAAAAGACATAAGGTTTGAATTTTTCTGATAAAAGAGCTATTTATTATGAATTATTGAAGTTCCGAAGTTCCGGAATAATTAATTTTTGAAGTTTTAATTATTTTTTTAAGAAAAAAGTTTTTTTCATTATTGGTGGGCCCCACATGTGTGGTAAATGAGCTGAAATCAGATTTCTAAGATGGGCGTGAAACTTTTATAATTATATTAATATTTTATTAAATTTTCTGCTTTGGTGTTCTAAGTATTTTCCTATAAATAGAGTGCTTATGTTAGAATTAAAAATCACACCAGAAACTGAAGTTTTCTCTCTCTATATTATCGAGCGTATTTTTGTGAGTATTTTGATACTTTGAGTGTTGCTATACGGTGCAAGTTCCTTCAACGTTATATCTGATATTCCAGCCAGAAGTACTATTCTTTTTGAGGTAAGGGATGTTATATTTTTAAAAAAAATGATATTATTTCTTCTAATATCATTATGCTAGATTATTGGTAAGTCTTTTCTTGTGAAATTCTTGTCTTTTAGTGTCGGGGTTACTATTCATGTATACGACACTATTCACGAATACGGCACTATTCACAGAAAAATTAAATTTTCGTTTTTTTTTTCAAAATATCGATTATGGATACTAGCTTTGATTGTATCCATATTTTGATCATTCTTGAATTTTACTTCACTATGGTTATTTATGAAGTATTTTTGAACTTGGATTGTTTAAAGTACGAATCCTTAATATTTGTTCTTTTGTTTCATTGGATTTGTTTTCTTTAAAATATTTTTCATCATCCTTAGTCCTAAATGATGATATTACTGAATATCTTTGGCCTGTAGTGCAAAGATGGTTGATTTTCTTATGAATATCTTTGGCCCGTAGTGCAAAGATGTACAGGTGTTGAGATGAACATGACCAACTGATGAATATCTTTGACCTGTAGTGCAAAGATGAATATTTGATTCAAGAAGTATGTTGATTGATGTTATAGGGATAAAATATTGATGATGGACTTTTAAATTCATAGATATTAGTAGATTTCATTCTCTACGTAACTCTTCTATGAATTATTATTTTCGCTGTGAATATTGATTTGAAACTTGTTGTCTATTATATTCTATCAGATTTTTCCCTATTGAAGACTAACGATAATTTTTTCTATATTATCTTAGTTATAATATTCTTTACTGGGCTAGTTGAGCTCACCCATTTCCTTTTTGTTCCATTTTTCTTCTCAGGAGGCGAGAATGTAGCGAGTACTAGTCGGGGTATGGAATGAAGGTCTTAGAAAGTTGTTTTAGTAGTCCTCACCATTTTTGTAAAATAATATATCAATAATTGTAATGAGGACTTATTTGAGTGTTGATATTGTCTAGAAGATAATATTTGTATTTAAACTCACAGTTTTTATGTTGTATTAATAAAGTTGTAGTTGTTTCTATACTATGTTATTGACGACTCAGAATGGGTGTTGTAAACCTATTTTGGGGGCGTCACACCTAACCTATCAAATTCTCTGCCTAACCATTCAATTCTAAGATTGAGGGCCCACTTTTGAGAAAACAAGCTTTGCAGGCAAAATTAACAAGCCACCAAAAAGAAAAGAATGTGCAGAGGTGGACGGAAAGAAAAATAATATGATAACATTCACTTCACTTTTATTCACATGCTGAAAATTATATATAATAATAATAATAATATTACCATTTAAATTATAAAAAAAAATTATATTATTATATTATCACATTATTATAATGTAATATTATAATAATATATTTGAATAAATATTTTATCGAAGAAAATAATTGCCAAACTTTCAACAAATGATTCATGCTAAATTCCTTCATTTATATCACAATTGAGCCAATATCCATCACATAATAATTATTCACAATTAATATTATAAGCTCGCAATATTAACAACTAGATCATTCCCTTGAAAGAGGGGGCTTTCCGATAAGGATTTATTCTTATTGACGCGAAATTATATAATCTAACCATTTTCCTTGATAGAATTTTTTAGACATTGCCAATAATACTAACTAATAATATGAATAATTATGTCGTGTCAATTAATATAAATTATTTTATACTGTGGCAATAATTGAATCAATTATATGAGATACTGTGCAATATTTTCTATGACAATTATTGAATGAAACTGAGTGACTTCTTACATAAGAATCAATAATCAGAAATACTGTTCAATATCGTGTGCTACTGTGCAACCACGCATATTACTGTAATTTTATCACCAGGTATTTTAATAGTTAACGGTAAAAGTTTTGGCGTTATTTTTATAAAAAGGTTATTTATGTCGTTTTCTATATCCGGCAGTTATTCCATTATGTGGTCCACCAATGATTGTGCCGTCGTATGGATAGTCCCCGACAAAAAGAATATTCTCCGACCAAACGAATATTTTTATGACTACTTGCTTACTTTGTAAAAATTGCACATTTCACCCATAACTAAATCATTATATCAAATAAACACCTTATTATTCAAAATAATAATTAGAGAAATTAAATTTTTATTCATAAAAAGTTGGGGTCTTACAGCATATTCCACCCTTAATTGCTTCGTCATACTCCTGATCCATGATCTGAATTATTAATCTTCGATCCATATCGAATTAGGGTTGACCGCTCTGTACAGGGTAATTCAAAACTTGATGTTGGGTTCTCCTAATTGCTGTCCAAAAAGAAAAATACATATCATCTATTTTAGCCTTCTTGGATCAGACCTCTCTATCTACAATATCAACGTGTCGTGTAACTTTTTCCCATGCATCCTCCATTCTCACTCGTTCAGTTGTTTCTTTTTTTAGATGATCTTTGACATTTGCATTCTCAGATTTCAGCTATATTATCATATACTCTGCCAAAGAGAGCTTCTGTTCAAGCATCCCATATCGGGTAGCAAAATATTAAATTGTTGCATCTCTTTGTTCCACGTTCGCCTGTCGTTCTTTATTCTATTCTTCTAACTCACGAATACGTTCTTGCAGTTTAATATTTCGAACATAAAATTCTCCTAATAAATCCTCCTCAGGTTCCTTTTCTTCCTCACTCTCAGCTGTTACCTCTGTGACTAGCTCGGGTTCAAGTATTAATTTTTCACTCATCACATTGATATCTCTAATTTCTTCTTTGTTTGACATCCTACAATTAATTTTAATAACTTAATTAGTACTCCCTAATAAAAATCTTTGTTATAACAAGATTATACTCCAATATTTGTTCTAATCCCAGATGTCCACCAGAGATCATATCCCTAAGCTCTGATACTAATTGTGAAGCCCCCAAAATAGGTCTACACAACCCATTCTGATTCGCCAAATACATGGTACAAAATTCAAATACAAACTTTATTTATACAATCATTAATTGTCGTGTAAAATACGACAAAATATAAGCTGTGAGTTTTAATACAAATATTGTCTTGTAGACAATATCCAAACTCAAATAAAATCCTCATTATAATTATTATCACACTATTTTACAAAATAATGAGGATTACTCTAATAACCAACTTGGACCATTACTCCACTCCCCGACTAGTCCCAACTACATTCTCACCTCTTGAGAAGAACAATGGAACCAAAAGGAAAAGGGTGAGCTCAACTAGCCCAATAAAAAATATTATGACTAAGATAATGAAGAACGAATTATCCTTAGTCCTCAACAGTAAAAAATCTAATAGAATTCAATAGACAATAACTTTTAAATCAACAACTGCAGCGGAAATAACAATCCATTAGAAGAGTCAAGTAGAGCATGATGTCTACTATCTTCAATGATTTAAAAATCCATCATCAATATTCTATCCCTGTAATACCAATCAATAATTATTTCAGATCAATGAATTATCCATGCACTACGGGCCAAGGATATTCGTATATATCACCAGTGGTCATGATCATGCCAAACACTTGTCCATCTATGTACTACGGGCCAAAGAGCACTTTTACCACAATATTTTTTTGTAATATTACATGTCATGATTATACCAATACACAATTTCTGGTCATAATCATACCAATCAAGAGTCCATCTATGCACTACGGGCCAAAGATGACTTTAACCACAATATAAACATGAGGATGATGACAATGATATAAGGAATCAATCAAGTGGGATTAAGGATATTTATAATTCAATTTATCAAGAGTTCAAGAATGTTGAAATTGCCAACATGATAACTAATTATGGAGTAAAATTCAAGAATGATATTCATGTATCAAAAATAATTTGGAAAGAAAAAAAACTAATTTTATCGTGAATAGTACCCCGAATGAATAGTATCCTGAGTGAATAGTACTCCGTGAATAATACCTCGATATGAAAAGATTAAAATTTAATAAGAAAGTTCAAACCAATATTCCAGCGAAATGATATATGATGAAGCGCAAACTATTGAGTATATTCTACTAATTTCAGGAATTATATAAGCAATACGTATCAAAGTAAGTGTAGATTTAGGAATATAAAACGAAATAATATATATTACTTACATACTATAGAGTGTGGAAGAAACTAATATTTCTTACGAATATTGAACGAAAATAATATCTCTTACCTTAGTAGGAGAGTAAATATGACTAGTATAGCGAAGATATTCTTGACGAAATCTTTCACTATTAGCTACACTCAAAGTATACTTATACTAAAAAAAAATACGCACAATATTATAGAAGAAGAATTCTCTGATTCTGGTGTGATTTTCATTTCTTAATTAAGCATCCTATTTATAGAAGAATGACAGGGCACTATTTAAAATTTTCATGGGTGAAACAGAACGAATTCACGGACGGACAAATTCAACGAAAATTGATTTTACTATTCATCACTGTGCAATAAAATATTCTAATAACACAAAAACTTTATATAAAATATAATATATTCTAATTATAATCTAATAAAAAATAACTTTATATATATTATAAAAAGTATTCTTTTTTATATAAAAAGTTTTCTGTTTTATTATTATTATTATTATTATTATTATAATAAAACAAAATTGAGACAACTTTCTACTGGCGATTTTGAAAAATGAGTAAATGGGGGTTCATGTAATAAGACAAACTTACAATAAATACTTCATGAAAAACTCCTCTGTTTATATCAAAAATTGAATAAATATTTACCACAAATCACTTATCTTCAATAAACATATTTTAATCTTTCAATAATTATTCACCATTAATATTATAACTCACAAAATTGACAACCAGATCATTCTAAAGAAAGAGGGGGCTTTTCGATAAAGATTTCTCCTTATTGACGCACAATTAAATAACCTAACCCCTTTACTCGACAGAACTTTCTAGACATTATCAATAATGCAAATAATAATATGAATAATTGTGTCGTCTCAATTATTGATTTAATAATATAAAATATTCTACAGATAATACTATGACAATAATTGAATCAATAATATGAGATACTATGCAACAACTACTTTGGTAATTATTGAATGAAACTGAGTGACTTCTTACGTAAGAATCAATAATCAGAGATATTGTTAGCAATACCATGCTCTTCATGCAAACCACGCCAGACATCGCACTTTTATCACCGAGTATTTCAACAGTTAACGACAAAAGTTTTGCCGTTATTTTTTATAAAAATATTATTTTTGTCGCTTTCTATATCCGATAGTCATTCCATTGTGGGGTCCACCAATGATTGTGTCGTCATACGAATATTCCCCGACAAAAAGAATATTCTCCTACTAAACGAATTTTTTATGACAACTTGTTTACTTTACAAAATTTGCACATATCACCCATAAATATACCATTATATCAAATCAATACCTTATTATTCAAAATAATATTTAGATAAATTTAAATCTTTACTCATAAAAATTTGGGGTCTTACAACATCAATCATGAAAAGTGTAGTGATGATGAATTAGTAGAGGCTAGGAGGAAATCTAGGGAATTTAGATGGATATGAGAATGAATGTGGATGAGGAAGGTGGAACTGAGGGAGAGGAAGGAGGTAATGATATAGAGCAAATAGGAAATCAGAGAGATAATGTAGAAGATAAAACTGCAGATGCAGAAGATGTGGGAACATATATTGCTAGGGGTAATAAAAGGCAGGTGCAGGGTGAGGGTGATGGCAACCAACCTGCTAGTGAAAGAACCAATTCAGACAATGAAGAAGATGAGAAAGAATGGCATAGTGACTATGACAATAGTGATGTCCTCAGGTCACTTTTTGAGAGCAGTGAAGAAGAAGAAGATGTGTGCTATGTAGAGCCTCTTCATAGTAAGAAAAAAGAGAAAACAGTTGAGGCTTACAACCCTAAGATAAAAAATAAGTTGATTAAGTTCAAGCATTACATGACATTTTGCAGTATTAGGGAGTTTAAATATGCCATAAGAGACTACTTTATTGCTAATGGGAGGAAGTTGTGGTATCTAGTTAATGACTCCATAAGATGTTAAGTGAGGTGTGAAAAAGGATGTCCTTAGAGGTTATGAGCTAGTTACATGCAAGGGACTTATACATGGCAAGTGAAGTCTATTTTGGACACTCACAATTGCTGGAGGAACTTCAAAAACAAGTTGGCTACAGTTAAGTACTTGGCAGAGTACTATGGCAGTAGGATTAGGAGGAATCCCAGCTGGAAACTAAGGGAAATGCAAGAAGAAATAAAAATTAAACTAAAGTTGAATGTAACAGAGGTTAAGTGTGAGGTTTAGACAGTTGGCATTGTAAGGGATTCAACAGGTGATGAAGGACCATTATGCAAGGGTGTGGGACTTTGGTGGTGAGATAGTAAAGAGTAACAAAAATAATACAGTTGATATCAAGACAACTCGATTGAATCCAGAAGATGTGCCTAGATTTAAAAGATTTTATGTGAGTTATGATACATTGAAAAAGGCTTGAAAAAAGGATGTAAACCTGTTCTTGGATTGGATGGTTGCTTTTTGAAAATAGTTTGTGGTGGTCACCTTTTGTCTGTAGTTGGTAGGGATGGAAACAATCAAATGTTTCCAATAGCTATAGGGGTGGTGGAAAGTGAAAATTTGGATAGTTGGAATTGGCTCCTCCAATTGTTGGTGACTGACTTGGATTTGGGGGATGGTTATTGGATCACGCTCATATCTGATTAACAAAAGGTGACTGTTAATTGCATTCATTGTTTGTTTTATCAAGTTGGCATTTTTTAATAATCTCATATGATGACTGTTATAGCTAGGGACTGAAAGCAGCTATGCAGGACCTTATTCCTTACGTAGAGCATAGAAACTGTGCAAGACACATATATGCAAATTGGAGGGAAAAAAATATCCCTTATAAGAATTAAAACATGCATTATGGGAGGCATCCATGGCTACACACCCTGTAGCTTTTAAAAGGGCAATGAAGGAGGTAAAAAGGTTGTCTACTCCTGCACATGACAAGCTAGCTGAGTAAGATCCAAAGCATTTTTTGAGACTTATTCAAAAACTGACAGTGTAGAGAACAACATGAATGAGTGCTTTAATGCATGGATAATTAAGGCAAGATATATGCCAGTTCTTCAAATGATACCAGAAATTCATGAACAACTTATGGTGAGGTTGCAACAAAAGAGAGATGCAATGCTAAAGACTAAGGAGTTAATATGCCCAAGGATTAAAAAGAAACTAGATGCTAACATTTTAGAATCTGCACACTGTGATGTTCTATGGGATGGACAATTAAAATTCCAAGTGAAGAAGAGAGGAAAAGGAGGGTACACTGTCAACCTAGAGCAGAGAAGTTGTGTATGCAGGGTGTGGGATTTAACAGGAATCCCTTATGTTCATGCAGTTAGAGCCATTCATTCTATATATGGAAACCCTATAAAATGTGTTGCTAAGTGGTACACTAGAGATACATATATTAAGACTTATTCTCACACACTAGAATTTCAATTTCATATAGATTACTGACATTGAAAAGGAAAAAGAGATTGGTTAACTTAAGAAAAGAAAAGGAAAAGTTTATATTTGTAAGTACAATTTCATTCATTCAAAAAGTTATATTAATTTCATTTAGGGTAACTAATAATGAGTTTTATTGTAGATGCCAACTCCTAAACTTGTAAGGAAGAAACAATCTTCACAAACAATAGTCCAAGGATGCACTCCACTTGCTTCTACACCACCAACCCAGATAAATACAAGGAAAAGGCAAGCAAGTCAACAAACTTCACATAATTCAACTAGTAGGTAATTCAAGGCACCAAGGAAGAAGGGTGGAACCCCTGCTAAATAGTTGCATTTAAGTTATTTTATAGCCCACTAGTAGTTCATGGCATGTTAGTTTAGTAGGTATTTGGTATAGCTCTGTTTTGGTATAGGTATCTTAACTTTTGTAATCTTTTGGTATATCTTCTGATTTGGTGTACCTTGACTGCTGGAATATGGGGAATACTTTTGGGGGATAAATTTATGTACTTTTGATATAATTATGGGCTACTTAATGTGGCAAAAAATACAGGGAGTTTGTAAAAAGCGCTTGATACTGATTGAAGTTATGTTATTGTTGTATAGTTATGGTTGCAAAAACACTTGATATTGTTTTTTGTCATTCTCTTTTCACTGGTCAAAGTTAAAGTGGTACGTGCTTTGATTTGAATTTATGAATACATTGATGCATTATAAATGGTACCTGCTCTGTTTTAGGTTTGTGAATATCAAGAGTTTCCTGTTGCTTCATTTAGTTCCATACATGAGTCTCGTTTCTAACAACAAAACAAAGCTACAAATGTGCTCATGTTTCATTTCCTTCAACACGTGACAACGCAAGAATCATTAGTCAATTAACAACAAATTGAGATGCTGCCACCAATAAGTCAAAAATAACATCAATAACACAAACATAACAACAATAACATAAAAAGAGCTAAATGCTCTGCTTCTTCATTTCTTGTAATCCATAAACACAACCATACATGATTTACAATCATCCACTCTTAGACATCTCTGAATTCACAACATAAATAACAAAATAAAAAGTGTTTCCCCATTGTTGTTCTACATTACTATTACTAAAACATACAGAAAAATGAACCATGAACAAATTAAAATGATCCACATTTTCTTGAGTTTTCAGCTGACTGAACATTTTTCATAATCAAAATTTTTACCACTTTTAACTCACGTCCATCTTCAATCAAGCTATGCCTTTGTACTTCTTCATTAGCAGTTATGAGCTCATCCCTCAATTTTTTGATAACTTCATTTGATCTTTCAGTGAATGGAGGATCACACCACTTGAAAAATCCACAATACCTATTTTTATCCTTGTCAACAAAACAATAAAATAATTTTTGTGAGGGAAAATTAGCTAAAACAAACAAATCAGGTGAGGGAAGATTAGCTACAACCAAGAGGGAAAATATCTTGCTCATTAACTTACCTTGTATCTGCTACAGCCAACGAATCTTCTACCTGGATCTAGGGTTCCTTCTTTCCAAGCTTCCCACATGGGTGCAACAATTCCACAACGATAAACGATTGGAGAAGAAAACGTGGACTCGCGTTCAGAATCTGAAGATTTACTCACTGATTTTCTTTTGTAAGAAGTGTCTACTCCACTTGAGGTAGTCATCTCAAGAAACACAACAACGGATTGTTAGTAGCAATTGATTTTTTGTTCGACAGAATGCAAAAACAACCATGAACCCTTAATTTTGCCCCCTTCTGAATCTAGTCGTTATTTATCTGGAATGATTTGTTAGGGTGGATCGGATCTTTATTGGGTGGATCAAATATTTGTTGGGTAGGTTATTTTTCCATGGGTGGGTTATAGCTTAGGTGTTAAAATCAGTTACAGGTAGGCTCCAGCTAGGATTAAGTGGGACCCTTCGTTTTACACGTCACTTTCCCGTTCAATTAATTAACATCTGTTACAAAAATTCAAATTTTTGTTAGTAAAAAGTAGTTCAGTGAGTTGACTGTAAGAAATAAAAGTTTAGTGACTCATTTATAAGTTGACGTAAACTACAGTGACTTAGAAAGTATTTAATCCCTTCTTTCTCTGGGTAATACTCTGCACTTATTACTAGTCATTTTTATTATGCTAATATTAAGTTTGTTGGTTTGTAGGCTTATAAGCTCTCTATGGCTTCAAGTATACTTAAAGGTATGTATTATGAAATTTTAAATCCACCCAAGGTTTAAATCCAATGCTTTTTTAAAATTTTATTAACCATGTGTAAACTTTATTAACCATTATTTTAGACTGACTTGCATACTTTATTTACACTTCTATTGACTTGGTTTTGTGGTAATGGCTCCTTTTTGGTCAATCTGTTGTAGTCTAGAATCTTTGTTTTTTAATAGTTCAATATTAGTAATCTTGTCATAATCACTTTAAATTGCTGATCTTAAATTATCAATCTCCCCAATTATAATGACAACACGTGAATTGTAGTTTACACAATGGGGAATTTATACAGTTTAAAGATAAAATAGTGTATATTGAAAGGAGAGTGACCTTAAATTGAAGTTAATAATCTACTAGTGTTTATTGGTGTAATTTATGTATATTTATATGACATATAATTCAATAAACGAATGCATCCAAGTACCATGACTGATTTTTTGGTGTTAATAATTTACCAAATATGTCATGTAGTTTAACAAACATTAATTAAAGTACATATTTTTCTTTTGCTTAAAGTACACACGATTTTTGTCAATAATTTCAGGGCACGTGTTTGATTTGTTGTGTGATTCCTTCACACCAAAGCACAAATTTTTTAACTTATTTCTTACCGATAATTAGTACTGAGAACACGTGCTTAAAGATTGATATCTGTGTTTATTATTTTTGTCATTTTGCTAATATCCAAGTTTGATGAGAATTTTTATAAATTGTTTAATACTTGACATTATGATGAATGTTTAGGTAAGATACAGATATTAATCCCGGACCTTTTAATCCTATTGTCTTATGGGACCAAGAAAATCACGTATTGTCAGATTTATTGTAAAATATTGTAAGTTTATTAATATATAACAACTTTCACTTTCTTAAAGTTTTGTTAGAAATATTCATGTTTTGACAATTAATGTTCTTATGCTGTTTGACTTGTAGGATAATGGTGTGTTACAAATATGTTTCACTTAAATTGTGGAGAGATTAGCATAATTATAGAGGATGTGGGATTTTTATTCGAGTTGCCCATATTAGAAAAATCTTTGACTTGCGAAGAACTAGACCATCCCAAAAGCTATTTTGTAAGGATTTTTGGGCAACAACTTGTAGTAGATGTCTGGGAACAATGTTATAAAGGGGGGGCATACGTTTGTCTTAGTTAAGACATAGATATGGACAAGTACCTGATGATGCTACTCCAGATGATGTGGTAAAACACACTAAGACATATATATTGTATTTATGTGGCGCTATTTTGTTTCCAACCAAGAATAAAAATGTTGTGCATCCTATATATTTGTTGCTGTTGGTAAGATTGGAAGACATAGTTACATATGCTTAGGGGCAGCAGTTTTAGGGCATTTGTATGGGGGTTTGCATGATGGTACTCGCAAAATGTGCAACCCTTCTTATGATGTGGGCTCATGAAAGGTTCAACATTAGTCGTCCTACCCCTAGGCCTAAGTCCCAGAAGTTGATACTTATGTCATTATATATCATGGGCATACTTCTCTTTTGATCCTAATTCTAAACATTATCAGCGCCAAAAAAATTCACATCACCATCTTGTGTTTTATCGAAGAGAGTTTGATAATATGTTAAAAACAGATGTGGTGTGACGTTCGTATCAGTTATTTGATAAACGTTTGGTTTGGGATTTTTTTGAGGCAAGGTTAGGTGGAGTTGCTCGTGTTCCTTTGATACATTACGACATTGTTGAGTTCCAAAATGCCTGACAGATTATGAGGCAATTTAGATATTTGCAGTCGTATCCATCTAATGCTGAAAATATGGTGGAATTGAGGGAGGAACATAAATTGTTTGAGAGAATAAATTATGAAAATCATAGGGCCAATTATATTCGATTGTGGGAGGCCTACATAGGGAGTTTAGAAGGGCAAGTGTTGGAGGCTTTGCAACATATATCTACCGAGTATTATATGACATGGTATAAAGAAGTTACTTGGAGACAGATACACCATCCTCGACCCTTTAGGTGTCAAGAGGAAGATTATGAGCCACGGACATTCATCGACCAATATGTGGCTGTAAACAATGTAAGTTGTTTAATTTATAATATTTATTAATGTTATTGTGTAAAAAATAAAAACAATAAATAAACAAGTACATGCATATATGAATTTCCATAATCGATTAATCCCAACACAACAACGTACAAGCAACCACCAATTGCATGTAATAACAAAAAATATGTAAAAAAAATTCACAAATTTTAAAACCGCATTCTCATCGATTTCTCAAAATGTCTACAAATCCATCTAATTTATAAGTAGAATTGGGAAAAAACTGAAATCTTTTTGATAACCGATCGAGTACATATCAACATGCATAACATATTGTCGTCATCCCATGCATTAGTACTGATTGATATTAATGATTTATTTACGGCGTGAACTGAGACAAGAAAAGCTCAAGGAGTGCTCGTTCTCTTGGTTGTGGAGATGGAAATGTGCCATTCCCTGTCAAATGCAATATAAATTGACAATTTAGTAAAATCCCATGGGGATGATCAGGTGTTTTGCCAAAAGTAAATGGAAATATATATTGCCAATTTTCTTGGACTCTCTCCTTATTATTTAATAGTATTTTTATTTATTCTATTATTTTACCCTTATATATGGAGGGATATCATTGCAAGTAGAAATGAATTTAACAAATCAAAATCAATAATAATCTCTCAATTACTAAAAATATACTCCTACCCAGTAATTACTTCAAAATATACAACTAAAAAGTTGGCATGAATTAAAATCACTTTTGAAGTTGGAGAAACAAAACTGGATTTCAGATTTTAGTTCGTCAAGGAAGCAGGGCTTGATTGTGTTATTGAAAGGTTAAAGTTCAAATCATTTTATAAGTAAAAGCACTATTTATAATTTAATAATCATCTTTTTATCAGCTTGTAGAGTATGCACATCGATCTTAATTAATAATTAAGCTATAACATGATTATAGCTTATTTGTATAAAATAGATAAAAGTAAGATGCACCTGTTTGATAAAACTGATCTGTCCATGGTGAAAGGTTGACATCGACAACTTGTCCAAACTCAGGAGGAGCTTGAGCTTGAGCTTGCACATTGTTTATAGTATTGGTATCATCTTCAATTCCGCCGCTTCGGCTAGTCATATGCTCTTCCATTTGCATGTTTGGTCCACACAAAAGATTTAAGGGTGAAGATAACATGTTATCTACCCGTTGATGAGATTGATCTCTTCAAAAAGTAAAAAAATTGTCCTTGATTAATTAAATAACTGATAAATAAAAGAATCGGAATACTATGTTTTACCGATAATGTAAGAACAATAAGTATCACGGAAAGTTCGAAGCGTAGGTATTTACTTCAACATCATAACTATTGCTCTAACATTATTAATTGTCTTAAATAATACTTAATATATTAAGCATGAACCTTAGGGGAAGAAGGCCATTGGAATCCAGAAAGTTTAGGATTTGAACTTGTGGATCTCTTTGTGGAAGCCAATCCAAGACGTTGTTTGGATCTCTTGTAACCAAACCATTAAGATGTATAGTCTCTGGAGGCAGATGCACCTATACATATTATAGTCCAAAAACATTAATTAAAATTGATATATACCTTGTAAAGATACTTGCACCCCTCATGTTAGGTTTGTTTGAAGGCAAATAGTTACTGGAAAATATGTGGAAACTGAAATTTTGTATGTCTTATATATATAAATTGAATTCACAAATTTCATTTTGTTCAGAGTACTTAATTGAAATAAAAAAGAATAATAATTGTCAAGGTAATTGAGTAAGTTGTACAAACCCTTGGGGGAACCTCCAGAAAAATTTCTAAATTCAATGGGCTTCAATGTTTGGTTCTCATAATTCTTAGTAAAATACATATACATTGTAAATTTATATATTAATTTTTCTATTGTTAGTTCAGTGAATAAATATTAATAATAACTCTTCTGAAAATATATGTAATATGATATTAATTTTGTAACTGGACGTGAATAGCGCAATAAATGGGATGGGACAACATATTTCACTTATTCGAGTACTATCTAATTTTTATTTATTTATCTACAATTAATTTTGTGAGTGAATAAAAAATACACAGAACAAGGGCATTGATTACATCGGGGGAGACACTTATGAGGTAGATAATGGGAGAGCAGATTCCCAGTAATGAGATTCCATTCTTGCATATGAAACATAGTATACTTAACATTGAACAGCTAACGTTCTACATACCTGTCTAATTGGCTGTGCACTGCCACAATCATACTTCTCCTCCAATACTTGCTGAAATAATATTGATCAAATACTTTTTTTAGTTATTTATACTGGATATGATCAAGTGGTTCACATGTAATTAATGTGATCACTAATTAATAAAAATTAATTTATATATCAATTAATTTCATGATAAATTTAAATATTAAAATAAAATTCTAAATAATAAAATAAAATAATAATGTATGGTCGGGTATTTTTTTTATTTTCCACTATCTCATATATATATATATACACGATATAAAATTTGACATTATATATAACAACACTCTTAATTGATTAAGTTATAGTAATATAGCGTACCTTTCGCATATGGACATGTTTCAAAGTCTCCTCAAGTATTTGTTCGCGATACTCGGCCTCACATAATGATGTAATTTCATTAGGATCACCTTCAAATATCCTATGTACACAAAATGCAGATGGATTATATATATATATATACACACACACACACACACAGACGCTCCTGCTAATTAATTTATGAAATTTTATGTAGAATTGAAAGGGAGTATTTTTCATTAAAAGAAATACCTTAGTCTTTTCTCCATACCCTCCAACTGGCTCTTACATCTCATAATCTCTTGTTGTAAATCCTGTTGTGAATTAATCCATGTAAATTAATTATAATGCTATAGTATCCAAAAATATTAATAAAAATGACAGGTTAAGTACTAGTTTGGTTGAAAAATTATTAGAGGGTAATTAATTTACACAGAAAATACCTCAAGCTGGGAATCCACACTCACTGGGCTGCTTCATATATATCACAGGGAAAAATAAAAGAACAAATAGAGTTAAAATAATTACACAGAAACTGGCTATATATCATTGAAATTTGAACATCAGGAACAAAACCCTAAAAAATACAAAATAAATTAATAGATGAAAAGGTAATTTGGATTGCAAACTAAGACTCTGGACCTGATTGGATTTTGAGCTTGATCAGCTTCATCTTTCAACTTACCAAGAGCCCTTTGGAGAAACTGCAAAAAAAATACAAGAATTCATCATTTTAAACAAACTTATCGCGACTATATATATATATATATATATATATATATATATATATATATATATATGTGTGTGTGTGTGTAACTAGTTTGAGACATAATTTAAACGCGCACACACCCAACCTTTAGTCACTATTAAGGTTTGAAATTAACCCCACCTTCTTGATACACAAAGAAAAGGGAGAAAGTTATCGCCAATACTTCCTATAAAAATTTATTTAAATATTTTATATATCCCCAAACCCTTGAATTAAATGATATATAGTACTAGTCAAGGAAAATCAGTTACCTCTTGGTTGTGCAATCTTCACGATTGTCATGTGGTGATACATATGAGGACAGATCCATAATATAAGGAAAGGAGAGATGAAAAAAAAACCCCATCAAACATATATTCATACAAGAAAGAAATTATTGGCATATATTATACAAATGATGAAATAATTAATCAAGATTTTTCTTACCGGCCCCGTTCATGTTCCGGAAGGTTCACATACCGTGCCACGATTTCTTCAATGCTAATTTCACAATCCAAATTCACTCAAAAAAAAAAAGAAAGTAAATATTGTTTTCTAGAAAAAAAATCATAACTTTACTCAAAATCCAGATTAGGGTATATACACATTCAAATATATATATATATATATATATATATATATATGTTTGTATATATTTATATATAATTTACCTTCGATTTCCGGAGAATAAACTGAGTCTACCAGAAGGAGAAAACATGATGAGAGCAACATCAACATCACATAGAACAGAAAGTTCATAGGCCTTCTTGATGAGCCCATTTCTTCTTTTTGAGAAAGTGACCTGCCTGTTAGTTGTGTTCTCTATTTTCTTGATCTGAAGCTTCACTCTCCCCATAATTATATTTTATTTGAATACCCTATTCGATCCTTTACTAAATTTGGAAGACTACCCTTTTAAGGAAAGTGATCAGTAAATACAGAGATCAAGAAAGGAAGGTGATATATTAATTAAAATAATATTAAATGAGTTTGATTTTTCAAAATATATAAACACAAGAGTATATATATGATTTAAAGATAAATATTGATGAGGATTGAAAAAGTAGCTAGATCGAGAAGATAAGATGAGAAGAAAACAAGGGGAAGATGGAGTAATGAAGGAGATGAGAATGGATTATTTGTCAGTGTCAGGCCATTTTGAGAGAGATGACGATAGAATTTGATCGAGAGCTGGCGCGGGAGGTGCATTTCCATTTCTTGGCCATTGAGGATGGATGAATGGATGGGATGGGATGGATTCTCCATGCCTGATTTTTGATTATATTACGTGGTGTGGGAATGGGGCCCAGCTGTAGTATGACCCTCTCCATTCATGTGTTGTGATGGATATGGTGAGAACATAAAATTAATTGATTAATACAATGTCGATATGTAAGTCGGAAGATGATATTTCTCTCTGCGTGTCAACACTATATTGATCAATTAACCAACTTATCATGAAGTTAATTTTATAGTAACCGGATCCGATATAGTGTATTCTTATATTGTGCAGCGACGCTTGTTATTTAAAACATCGATTTAAAGATATTGGAACTGATATTTCCACAATAATTTTTAATATTTTTACATGTAGAGCCCATTTTTAATTAAATATTAATATTAATTTAATTAATAGTTGGGCTCCACATGCAGAAATATCTCTAAAAATACTCTTTGGTTCACAATAAAATTACTCGTTTGCAAAATTTATGTTTCTAAGGATATCTTTTACTTATATTTATTTTTATATATGATAAATATTTAGTTATTTTTTATATATCCTGCGAAAATACACAGACAACATTCATTCAAATTCAATCTAAAATATTCAAGTTACATATATACTAGAGTTTAGTGGGTACCTACTTTATCCAATAATAAAATTCAATGTAAACTTTTTAAATCATAGTAGATTAGGGGTGAATATGATATGGTTTGAAACTTAAATTGCACACGAAATCATTTAGGGGTGAATATTCAGTTCTACTTCATCCAACACTGAGTTTCAGAATTTAATTTGTCTAATTTCAATAACTTCAATTCTTTTAACCATAAAAGATATTGAATCCAAATAATTAAATATATATATATATATATATATATATATATATATATTTTTATGAAGTATATATACATATATAAATAATTTTCTACAACTAAGGGATAATTGTATGAGATTTGTATATATGGCGATGGTGATCATGTAGATCGATACTATCCAAATTCAGAATTAGTAGCTTAATTTTTATGGGAAATTCATTACACAAGGTTAATTGAAACATCTCTCCTGTAATAAAATTGTATAATTAATTAATTTTTATGGTGTGATTTGGTTTCGATTTTTCAACTCTCCTGTAATAAAACATCTCTCCTGTAATGAAACATCTCTCCTGTAATAGGATTATATAATTAATTAATTTTTATAGTTAGTAACCAAACTAAAATCGTAAATTTGATTTTTCAACTCACTTAAAACTGCCACATACGCCAGAATCGTTGGTGCAATTTTAATTAGTGCGGTGTGTGTAATTTTTGGTACGATTTCAATTCCAATTTGATTCCTTGCTCAACCATATAACAGATCATGCCAATCGACAAAAACTAACTCTCAGAGGGGCAAAACCGTCCATAAATGGCAAAAATCACCAAACATGGTCTTATTAGAGAGGTAAAAAGAATCCTAGAATAAGAAAGCATATTTATCTGGATTTGGTAGTATAGATCTGGATTAGTAAAAAATCATTTCATAAAAAATACTTGAGTTAGATATAGGTTAATGAATTTATACTTAGGTTCACGATAAGAGTTTACTCAAAAAATTTACACACTTTAAAGAATGTGAAAATGACATATATACCCTGGTGGAAGAACATAAGATAACTGTATTGTTTCTTTTAAGAAAATCAAATCGAATAAATATAAAGAGTATGCAATAATATAAGAATGTAGATTTTATGTTATTTGTTGATACATATTATCAACAATTTTAAAATAATACAAGAATGTAGATTTTAATTTATGTTATTTGTTGATACATGTCAACAATTTTATATTAGTAAAATAAATTTAAATTATCGAGAAACATATTTAAATTATCCCACAGACCCATTAAGATATTTGATTAATAAATATCATTAATTCTTTTTGCTAAGCAATATAATTCTTTAATCAAATAAAATGTTTGTTTGTAATACGTACAACGTAAAATAATATTTTGGAAATATGAAATTATTAAATGAAATTATTATTATGGATATTCAATATGACCTCTTGTTTGTCTATGATTAATAATTTTAGTATATCATTATTATGGTATCTATTTGTTCTGAGATGCCAGAGAAAATTATAACTTTTAACAAAAAAATTATTAAATTTGAAATTTAGAGCAAGAGCAAGAGTTTATACATAAATTAAAACGAGTTAATGTTGTAAAAGGGTGCCCCTATACCGTTTTTGGTAGACCCCTAATAGTTTTTGACTAATCTTTTGAAATCCTGACCATCAAAATCCTATTGCTATATTTGAATCGGAGTAATAAAGGTGGAAATAGAATTAATTTTTATAAAATGAAAAAAATTGTATTTAATTACGATTGGAATAAATTGAACCATTATTATTTTTTCCAAATTTATAAAACTTATTTATTGGGGGAGAAAGAGTATAAAATAACTTATTTCAATTAAAATGAAATAAATCATTACACTCTTCGTTCCATTCCTTCGATCTAAACGTAATATACGAGTTGGGATCACCACTTGGTAACAATGTATTCATCCAATAAACCTGTCCAGCTTTTTTGTCTGCGTAGCATTGCTCGTATTTTTATGGTATCTACTACAATGTTATAAATGACTTGTCAGATTATAATTAATGAATATTTCGTCAGATATGACTGAGTATGATGATTATAATCAATAATTATCGTTGACATTATTTTGTATCCTCTTTTTGTAATTAATATTCTTTAAAGATATTATTAACATTTTTAAAAGCAGTATTGTTATGATGACAAAAGAATCTTACAAAACTAATTTACAAAATAATATGATAAAATATAATTGATTGATGATTCATCATATACAAGTAAGATGATATTTGATAAAAACTGAATGAATTTGAATGAGTTGAATCTGAATCTGGATAGAAAAATTGTTTGATAATTGATGTAAGACCCCGAATTTTATGAAATAAAAGTATTTAATTTTTCTTATAAATATTATTCTAAATAGTAAGATGATAATTTAATGAATGCTATAGTTATGGGTGATATTTGTAAATATTACAAATTAAGCAAGTTGTCATAACATATTCGTTGTGTCAGGGAATATTCGTTTGGTCGGAAAAATTTTCTTTTTGTCAGGGAATATTCGTACGACGGCGCAATCATTGGTGGACCCCACAACAGAATAATTGTCGGATATAGAAAGTGACAAAAATGACAATTTATAAAAATAAGGGCAAAACTGTAAGACCCCGAATTTTATGAAATAAAAGTATTCAATTTTCCTATTTAGTAAATGGTTAAATTGATAAAAGTTTAAAGTTAAGGGTGATATATGTAAAATTTTCAAAATACGCAAATGGTTATAAAATACTCATTTCTGTCGGGGAATATTCGTTTGGTCGTGGAATATTCTTGTTGTTGTCGGGAATATTAAATGCGACGGTAGCGATCATTTGTGGGCCCCATAATGAATAACCGCCGGATGAAGAAAATGACAAGTTTGAGTTTTTATAAATAACGACGTAGTAATTCTTTATTAACACTTGTTGAATACCCGTGGTTAAAATACGATAATACGCGGTGGTTGCCGAGATGGCACGGTGTGATTGCATTTTATTTTTATTGATTCTTACTTAAGAAGGCACTACTCAATAATTGTTACGATAATTATTGCTCAATATTTTATTTTATTGATTCAATAATTGTTGCGTTGATATTTTATATTATTGTTGTTTCAATAATTGTCACAACACAAGATTTCCCATTATCGATCAATAATTCATATTATTTGAATAATATTATTAGATAGCATTATTGGCAATGTCTAGAAAGTTCTCACATCGAGAGAGGTTTGGTCACCTAATTGCTGGCGTCGAAGAAGGAGAAATTCTTATCGAAAAGCCCCTCTTTCCTGAAACTATTCATGCAGTTGTCATTAATTGTGATTCGTAATATTATTTGTGAATAGTTAATTATTGATTTATATGATAAGGAAATATTTATTTGATGCGGATATAAATGATGGATTTATTTATGTGGTTATAAATGAAGGAATTAATGTTGAGGTGTTTTATCAGTATTTTATCGGATTGGAGGTATTAAAAATCAAACCAGTGTTCTTGAGATATATTGCGTGAGTTATAATTTTTAATCCGACCATTGGATCGTTATGATTTTTGGATATGTTATACATATATAAGTTGAGTATATGTCCACAAATTTTGAACCGTTAAAAATGATCGTATGAATTGTTATGAATTTTAAGAGGTGACTGGTTTAGAAATTGTTGAAGTTTCAGAATTTATCATTTTGGTAGAAAATTTTAGAATGCGTGGGCCCCACCTATGGTTGGTGAAGAAATGTGCTGAAATTCTAATTCAAATGTGGTGGGTTGCAATAGTAGCAAATAAAGCCATCAGGTAGCAGGTCAAGTCTGCTTCGACGTGCTAACATTTTTCTATAAATAGAGTGCTGAGTTAGACTTGAAAATCATACCAGAAACATAAGCTTTCTCTATTTCTCTTTCTATATTATCAAGCGTATTTTGTGAGTATTTAGATACTTTGAGAATTGCTATTCAGTGTAAGGTTCCTTCGGCTTTACATTCCAGTAAGAAGTATTGCTCTTTTGAGGTAAGGGATTGTAAGAGATTTTTAAGGGTTATTATGTTTTTCAGTTTCGTACTTTTTCCAGACCTTCAAAAATTCTGAAAAAAATTGAAATGATAATTTGATGAGTTTTCTTGATTGTGTCCAAAAATGGCAATTTTTGGATGTATAGATTAGGAGTTATGGATTTTATGAGAAAAGACTATTTTAAAAGTAAACCCTTATAACTCCTTGTAGTTAACTCAAAAATTGATAAAATTTTTATTGGGAGTACATGTATATAATAGCAGTATACTCTGTAAATTTCGGAATTTTTAGACAAAAGTACAATTTATGATAAATGTCTAAATATTCGACAGTTTTGGCCATATAAAAAATAGTAAATGAATTTTAAAAATTCCGAGAAAAATATATGTTCAATATGGGACTATATTTTACTAAATCTCAGAAAAGAAAATTTGTTTGTATTGATTTGGTATTTTTCATGAAAATGAACTAGTTATGAGTAAATAAATTAAATATGTTATGTGAAGTAAGAAAATTAAAAAATAGGATTTTATGGCTTGAGAATCTTATATAAGGTATATGCAGATTTTTGATGAGGGTTTTGGTTATTGGTGATAAAATCTTATGAGTTTGGCATTTTAAGATGATTAAATGCATTAATTAGTAAAGTGTAAACAATTGGAATAAATTGTTTATAAGTTTAAGAAATGATTAAAATATTGTTGTAATATTAATAAGATTAGATTTTGATATTATTAAGTGATTTATGACATTTGGATTAAGGTGTTATAAATATTGATATGAATTTTATTGTGAAACTTTATTTTATTTTTTTTATGTCGAGGTTACTATTCACGAGTTACTATTTATGAGGTACTATTCACGACAAAATTGGTTTCTTTTTCTGACCAAATTATCGTTGATTTATGAATCTTACTCTTGAAATTAAATCCATGTTTTGATTATATTGTTTTTATTATCATATATAACATTTTTATAATCCCGATGAAATTTCTCTTTGACTTGAGTGTAAAGATGGGTAGATTATTGGTGTGATCGTGACTATGAGTTCTCTTTGGCCAGTAGTGCAAAGATGAGTTGTTGACTGATATGATCATGACCATTGAATTTATAATTGAATATTTTTTAGCTTAAGTGCAAAAGTCGATTGATCAACATGGTTATAATTATGGTTTATATAAATTCTGAAATGATTATGTATTTCTTTGAGATATTAATATCTTTGGCCTGTAGTGCAAAAATGAATTATTGATGAATATCTTTGGCCCGTAGTGCAAAGATGACCTGTTGCTGAATATCTTTGGCATGTAGTGCAAAGATGAACTATTAATGAATATCTTTGGCTCGTAGTGCAAAGATGACCTGTTGTTGAATATCTTTGGCATGTAGTGCAAAGATGAACTGTTGATGAATATCTTTGGCTTGTAGTACAAAGATGAATTTATTAGTATGATTATGAACAGAAACTGTGATTTGGTATAACCATGATCTTTGATGTTTCAGGTAAAGACATGTGATGAAAAATATCTTCGTTTTGGATGAGAAGAGAAAATTAGAACTACAATTATGATTATTAGTTATTCATACGACTGTGGACAAGATCTGTTGATTAATGTTACAGGGTTAAAGCATTGTCGGTGGACTTTTAACATGGAAAAGATAATAGACTTTATGGTCTATTTGACTCTTCTAATGGATTGCTCATTCCGCTGCAACTATGGTTGAAAAGTTTTATCATCTACCATATGTTCTAAATCTCTGATTTATTATTGATGAAGGCTATTGATAATTTAATTATCTTTAGTCATAATATTCTTTACTAAGCTAGTTGTGCTCACCCTTTTGCTTCATAATTCCTTTCAGGTAATAAGAGTGTAGCTGGGTCGAGTGGGGATAACAGGGGAATAGTGTGGTGGTTCGAGATTGTCAAAGTTTCACAACACATTATAAAATGGCATGACATACAATATATAATTGTATTGAGGACCTAAGATGTGTGTGTCGTATATTATGCGTCACTTAATAATTGATTTTGGTGAACAACAATAGGGTGAGGTGAACCCAACTTTGGAAAGGTGTTTTGCCACTATCATACAAGATGTCTAATGACCTACGAAGTTATCATAAGACGTGGTTGTGCACATCCACTTCTTTGAGTATATCTACGAAAGCACTACCTATATGATCTTGGAGTTTATTTGAAATATAATTTTCAACTGGAGACAGTGGAGATAGTTATATGTTAAGAGAAGACTCACTATTGGAAAGAACATGATAGTAATCTTCTCGTTTTTCTTTGGGGTCTATTGGATCAACCAAGGATAATTCTCTGGACATATGATATCTATCATAACTTAGATTCATGGCCTCCTATGTACGAAGGTTTCCTCGAGCACTTCCCAAAGATTTTAATTTATAAAACAATTATTGACTGTACATTTATGTAATGTATCAATGTGAGGTGTTGTCCATAGTTGGGACATGAGTTACAGTTGGTATTAAAACTTACAGTATATGTGTTGTTGTATTTTGCACGTCAATTGTAGTAATAAAGTTGTAGTTGTTTTCTGTACCATGTATTTGGCGACTCAGAATAGGTTAGATGGATTGGACCTATTTTGGGGGCGTCACATTTGGTATCAGAGCTTAGGGATATGATCTCTGGCGGAGATCCGAGATTAGAACTAGGAAGGGAGAGATGAGTAATATCCTTCGCTAGTGTGTGTCCTACATAAGCTTAATTTTCTTACTTAAGTTGACAATTTATGATATGTCAATTAACCTTTGTTTTGAAGCTGTATTCTAGAATGATATCTGAAATACAGGAGATGAGCAATGGAGAAATCATGATAATAGAGAAGATGGAATCTGAAATGAAAACAAGGTATTCTCAACTCTTCAAAATACCAGGCATGTAAATTTCGGGGACGAAATTTCATAAGGAGGGGAGATTGTAAGACCCCGAATTTTATGAAATAAAAGTATTCAATTTTCCTATTTAGTAAATGGTTAAATTGATAAAAGTTTAAAGTTAAGGGTGATATATGTAAAATTTTCAAAATACGCAAATGGTTATAAAATACTCATTTACATTGGAATATTCGTTTGGTCGTGGAATATTCTTTTGTTGTGGGAATATTCAAATGACGCGCAAGTAGCGATCATTTGTGGGCCCCATAACAGAATAACTGCCGGATGAAGAAAATGACAAGTTTGAGTTTTTATAAATAACGACGTAGTAGTTACTGTTAACACTGTTGGAATACCCGGTGGTTAAAATACAGTAATATGCGTGGTTGCACAAAGAAAGCATTACCAGATTGCACATTATTTTTTATTGATTCTTACTTAAGAAGGCACTACTCAATAATTGTTACAGTAATTACTGTTCAATATTTTATTTTATTGATTCAATAATTGTTGCGTTGATATTTTATATTATTGTTGTTTCAATAATTGTCACTGCACAGTATTTCCCATTATCAAATCAATAATTCATATTATTTGAATAATATTATTAGATAGCATTAGTGGCAATGTCTAGAAAGTTCTGTCAAGGAGAGGTTTGGTCACCTAATTGCGCGTCAGTAAGGAGAAATTCTTATCGAAAAGCCCCCTCTTTCCTGGAAAACTATGCAGTTGTCATAATTGTGATTACATAATATTATTTGTGAATAGTTAATTATTGATTTATATGATAAGGAAATATTTATTTGATGCGATATAAATGATGGATTTATTTATGTGGTTATAAATGAAGGAATTAATGTTGAGGTGTTTTATCGAGATTTTATCTGGATTGGAGGTATTAAAAATCAAACCAAAGTTCTTGAGATATATATTAAGTGAGTTATAATTTTAATCCGACCATTGGATCGTTATGATTTTTGGATATGTTATACATATATAAGTTGAGTATATGTCCACAAATTTTGAACCGTTAAAATTGAACGTATGAATTGTTATGAATTTTAAGAGGTGACTGGTTCAGAAATTGTTGAAGTTTCAGAATTTATCATTTTGGTAGAAAATTTTAGAATGCGGGGCCCCACCTATGGTTGGTGAAGAAATGTGCTAAATTCAAATTCAAATGTGGCGGGTTGCAATAAGTAGCGAGATAAAGCCATCGGTAGTAGGTCAAGTCCTCCGCTTGGCGTCTAACATTTTCCTATAAATAGAGTCTTTGAAGTTAGAATTGAAAATCACACCGTAAACATAAGTTTTCTCTTTTCTCTCTATATTATCAAGCGTATTTTGTGAGTATTTAGATACTTTGAGAGTTGCTATTCAAGGCAAGGTTCCTTCGACTTTACATTCCTATTCGGAAGTAATCTTGCTTTTTTGAGGTAAGGGATTTTAAGGGTTATTATGTTTTTCGGTTTAGATTTTTTCCTAGACCTTCAAAATTCTGAAAAAATTTGAAATGATAATTTGATGAGTTTTCTTGATTGTGTCCAAAAATGGCAATTTTTGGATGTATAGATTAGGAGTTATGGATTTTATGAGAAAAGATTATTTTAAAAGTAAACCCTTATAACTCCTTATGGTTAACTCCAAAATTGGTGAAATTTTTATTGGGAGTACATGTATATAATAGCAGTATACTCTGTAAATTTCAAAATTTTTAGACAAAAGTACAATTTATGATAAATTTTTAAATATTCGGCAGTTTTGGCCATATAAAAAATAGTAAATGAATTTTAAAAATTCCAAGAAAAATATATGTTCAATATAGGACTATATTTTGCTAAATTCCAGAAAAGAAAATTTGTTTGTGCTGATTTGATATTTTCCATGAAAATGGACTAGTTATGAGTAAATGAATTAAATATGTTATGTGAACTAAAAAAAAATTAGAAAATAGGATTTTTTGGCTTGAGAATCTTATATAAGGTATATGCATATTTTTGATGAGGGTTTTGGTTATTGGTGATGAAATCTTATGAGTTTGGCATTTTAAGATGATTAAATGCATTAATTAGTAAAGTGTAAACAATTGGAATAAATTATTTATAAGTTTAAGAAATGATTAAAATATTGTTGTAATATTAATAATATTAGATTTTGATATTATTAAGTGATTTATGACATTTGGATTAAGGTGTTATAAATATTGATATGGATTTTATTGTGAAACTTTATTTTATTTTTTTATGTCGAGGTTACTATTCATGAGTAGTATATTCACGGGATACTATTCACGATAAAATTGGTTTCTTTTTTTTGACCAAATTATCGTTGATTTATGAATCTTACTCTTGAAATTAAATCCATGTTTTGATTATATTATTTTTATTATCATATATAACATTTTTATAATCCCGGTGATGAAATTTCTCTTTGACTTAAGTGTAAAGATGGGTAGATTATTGGTGTGATCGTGACTATGGGTTCTCTTTGCCAGTAGTGCAAAGATGAATTGTTTACTGGTATGATCATGACCATTGAATTTACAATTGAATATTTTTAGCTTAAGTGCAAAGGTGAATTGATCAACATGGTTATAATTATGGTTTATATAAATTCGAAATGATTATGTATTTCTTTGAGATATTAATATCTTTGGCTTTGTAGTGCAAAGATGAATTATTGATGAATATCTTTGGCCCGTAGTGCAAAGATGACCTGTTGCTGAATATCTTTGGCATGTAGTGCAAAGATGAACTGTTAATGAATATCTTTGGCCCGTAGTGCAAAGATGACCTGTTGTTGAATATCTTTGGCATGTAGTGCAAAGATGAACTGTTGATGAATATCTTTGACTTGTAGTACAAAGATGAATTTATTAGTTTATGATTATGAACAGAAATTGTGATTTGGTATAACCATGATCTTTGATGTTTCAGGTAAAGACATGTGATGAAAAATATCTTCGTCTTGGATGAAAAGAGAAAATTAGAACTACAATTATGATTATGAGTTATTCACATGACTGTGAACAAGATCTGTTGATTAATGTTACAGGGTTAAAGCATTGTTGGTGGACTTTTAACATGGAGAAGATAATAGACTTTATGGTCTATTTGACTCTTCTAATGGATTGCTCATTCCGCTGCAACTATGGTTGAAAAGTTTTATCATCTACCATATGTTCTAAATCTCTGATTTATTATTGATGAAGGCTATTGATAATTTAATTATCTTTAGTCATAATATTCTTTACTAAGCTAGTTGTGCTCACCCTTTTGCTTCATAATTCCTTTCAGGTAATAAGAGTGTAGCTGGGTCGAGTGGGGATAACAGGGGAATAGTGTGGTGGTCCGAGACTGTCAAAGTTTCTCAACACATTATAAAATGGTATGACATACAATATATAATTGTATTGAGGACCTAAGATGTGTGTGTCGTATATTATACGTCACTTAATAATTGATTTTGGTGAACAACAATAAGGTGAGGTGAACCCAACTTTGGAAGGGTGTTTTGCCACTATCATACAAGATGTCTAATGACCTATGAGTTATCATAAGACAGGGTTGTGCACATCCACTTGCTGAGTATATCTACGAGCACTACCTATATGATCTTGGAGTTTATTTGAAATATAATTTTCAACTGGAGACAGTGTAGATAGTTATATGTTAAGAGAAGACTCACTATTGGAAAGAACATGATAGTAATCTTCTCATTTTTCTTTGGGGTCTATTGGGTCAACCAAGGATAATTCTCTGGACATATGATATCTATCATAACTTAGATTCATGGCCTCCTATGTACGAAGGTTTCCTTAAGCACTTCCCTAAGATTTTAATTTATAAAATAGTTATTGATTGTATATTTATGTAATATATCAATGTGAGGTGCTGTCCATAGTTGGGACATGAGTCATAGTTGGTATTAAAACTCATAGTATATGTGTTGTTGTATTTTGCACGTCAATTGTAGTAATAAAGTTGTAGTTGTTTTCTGTACCATGTATTTGGCGACTCAGAATAGGTTGGATGGATTGAACCTATTTTGGGGGCGTCACAAAAACTTTTACCGTTAAACTGTTGAAATACTCGGTGATAAAAATACAGTAATACGCGTTGTTGCACAGTAGCACATGGTATTTCACAGTATCTCTGATTATTGATGCTTACGTAAGAAGTCACTCAGTTTCATTAAATAATTGTCACAACAATTGATGCATATTTAGTATCTCATATTCAATTATTGTCATAGTAACATATGCATAATATTTTATATTATTAAATTAATAATTCTCACGACAAAGTAACTCATATTATTGAAATGATATTATTAGATAAGCATTATTGACAATGTTCCAGAAATAAGAATCGACGAAGAAAGAATACTTCGAGTCAACTCTAGACTTTATGTTCCTAACGACACTGATTTGAAGTACAAAATCATGATGGATGTAAGGCCCCAACTTTTAATGAATAAAAAAATAATTTCTCTAAATATTATTTTTGAATAATAAGGTGTTGATTTGATATAATGTTGTCGTTATGGGTAAAATGAGCAAATTTTGCAAAGTAAGCAAGTGGTCATAAAATATTCGTTTTGTCGGGGAATATTCATTTTGGTCGAGAGATATTCTTTTTGTCGGGAATATCCGTATTTACGGCAATGCGAATCATTAGTGGACCACATAATCGGGATAACCGCTTGGATATAAAAGCGTGAAATAACCTTTTATAAAAATAACTACCAAACTTTTTACCGTTAAAACTGTTAAAATACTCGGTGATAAAGTACATGCGATGTCTGCGTGGTTTGCATGAATGCAAGCACCAGATTACACAAGATATCTCTGATTATTGATTCTTACGTAAGAAGTCACTCAATAATTGATACAATAAAATTGCATAGTCTTTCATATTATTGAAGCAATAATTGCTACAATGATAATTAAATAGTATTTTACATTATTGATTCAGCACAATAGCTTATATTATTGAAATGATATTATTAGATAGCATTATTGATAATGTCTAGAAAGTTCTGTCAAGAAAAGGGATTAGGTCATATAATTGCACGCCAGTAAGGAGAAATCCTTATCGGAAAGCCCACTCTTTCCTGGGAACGATCTGGTTATCAGTGTTGTGAATCTATAATATTAATTACAAATAATTATTGAAAAATTGTAAATAATTGATGAATATGTTAAGTAAAGATTTCTTTAAATCTTAATGTAAATGGAGTAACTTTAGAATGAGACATTTGTCAAAAGTTGTTATTTTTTTATATAAAACCATAATTATCTTCTCCGATAATATATTTATATATTATTATAATATTACATTATAATAGTATAATTTGATAATATAATAGTATAATTTTTATAATTTAAATGGTAATATTATTATAATAAATTTATGGTATAAGAATAAAATAAGGAGGAAGAGAGCAAATTGAATTTGGATTTCTTTTTAATAATTATTAAATGTTTAAAACATGTGGAATAAAGTGGGAGTTCGCATTTTGGTTTAGAACTCTTGGTTTTCAAAAGGAATGTGTTGCGCCTTTTTCAAAAATTATGCACGTATGTAACATTTATCAATCCTGGTGTGCTGACATTTCCATATAAATAGGTTGCTTAGTTAAATAATGAAACTCACACCAGAATCAGAAAATTCTCTCTCTATAATATTGAGCGTATTTCTTGTGAGTATAAAGATACTTTGGGTGTAACTTTTTTTGCATAATTTTCTCAGAGTAATATCTGATATTTCAGTCAAATCCAGTTTCTATTAAGGTAAATGATATTATTTTTTTCGTAAAGGTGGTTATTCTCTTTCAATACTCGTAAATGATATTATTTCCTATCATATTCATAAGGGATATCATTTTCTTTCATACTCCATATTACGTAAGCGATATTATTTCATCTCGTATTCCTAAATTTAAACTTACTATGGTAAATATTGCTTCTATAATTCTTGAAATGATTAGAAATTGCGCATCATCTAATATCATTTCACTTTAATATTGGTCTGAACATTCTTATTAAATTTGAAACTTTTCATGTCTGGGTACTGTTTATGGTCATTGTTCATACGGTATTGTTCATACATACGGTACTATTCACGGGTATTGTTCACGAGTACTATTCACAAAAAAAATTCTTCTTCTTTGTCCAAGTTATTTTTTGTGCCCCTTATTCTTGAAATTGAATCCATGTTATGGTCTTACTTGATTCATTCTTATTATCATTATCATAATTCTCAGACTTAAATTATATTGAAAGTTATCTTTGGCCCGTAGTGCAAAGATGAACTTTTGATTGATGAATATCTTTGGCCTGTAGTGCAAAGATGAACTGTTGATTGATATCTTTGGCCCGTAGTGCAAAGATGAACAGGTGTTTGGCATGATCATGACCACTGGTGATACAAACGATTATCTTTGGCCCGTAGTGCATAGATAATTCGTTAATTGGAAATAATTATTGATTGATGTTACAGGGATAAAATATTAATGATGGACTTTTAAATCATGGAAGATAATAGACATCATGCTCTACTTGACTCTTCTAATGGATTGTTATTTCTGCTGCAGTTGTTGATCTAAAACTTGTTGTCTATTATATTCTATCAGATTTTTCCCTGTTGAGAACTAAGGATAATTTATTCTGCATTACCTTAGTCATAATATTCTTTACTGAGCTAGTTGAGCTCATACTTTTCCTTTTTGTTTCATTTTTTTCTCAGGAGGCGAGAATATAGTCGGGACTAGTCGGGGTGTGGAGTGATGATTCAAGGCGGTTTTTATAGCAGTCCTCACTATTTTGTAAAACAGTGTATCAATAATTGTAATGAGGACTTTTTTTGAGTTTGGATATTGTCTATAAGACAATATTTGTATTTCAACTCACAGCATATGTGTTGTCGTATTTTGCACGATAATTGTAATAATGAAGTTTGTAGTTATTTTTTGTACCATGTATTGGCGACTCAAAATGGGTTGTGTGGACCTATTTTGGGGGCGTCATAATTGGTATAAGAGCTTAGGGATATGAACTCTGGTGGAGATCTGGGATTAGAACTAGGAGGGGAGAGATGAGTAAATCATTTATTAGTGTGTCCTACCTAAGCTTATTTATTTCGTCAGTCAAAATATAGGGATATTATGTGGCATGTCAATTTATTTAATTAACCCTTGTTTTATGGCAGTATTTGAGAATGACATCTAAATTTTTTGAGATGAGCAATGGAGCATATAAGACCGTTGAGACACCAGTAATCAATAACCAGTATAATGTGCATCAGGAAGGCAATAATCCTTCTGTAAACAACAACACCAACCAAATGATGAATGATGGAATGTTTAGGAGCTTTCTACAATTCATGCAAAACTAGATGAGAGAGACTCCTATTCAAAATGCAGGTGGAAACGATGGTAACTCACGGCTTGTGAAATTTAAATAGATACACTTAGAAGGGGGGGTTGAATAAGTGTAGGCACAAACTATGTCCAACTTTTATTTCTAATGCAGCAAGCTGGATTACCAAATCAGAATATTATTTAGTTGACCAAGTTTTACTGATGCATGTAGCTGAATGTAAATTTAATGTAGAATCACAGAAAGCAATCACACCAACACCGGAATTTTTACGTGGTTCAACTATTACCCTCTAGAATAGTAGTCTAGTCCACGTCCAATACCAACTAGTATTGGAGACTCACTTTTATTAAACTTCTTCAATTACAATACAAGTTCCAATAAGATGAACACCTTTGTTCCCTGTGCACCTATGCACACTTAAGCACCTATGCTTCCTTTGAACTTGACTGTAATTAGTTATCAATTCAAGACAATTTTATATGTAATATTGACTAAGATAGGAAATGAAAGATACACACTAGAGGTCTAATGATCAAGCAATATATTACTCACCAACTCAAGGCTCTAGTATGAAGTGATATGCAAAATGGATATTACCAGAATATTTTTGAAGCAACAACCTCGTTCTTAATGCAATCGATGAAAACCAATTTCTTAACTTGTATGCTATATTCTTTTGTGTATGTTTTTCGTGTCTGTATTTGTTAATGAGCTCAGTTTATATAGACGACTCCCAAATATTTCCGTTGCTAACATTTTGCATGAATCTTGATGTCCTTCGTGAATCATGATATACTTAATTTATTTTTCCATCACAGAGATTCTGAGATATCATGCTATTAGTAACTTTCGGCTAAATGATTTCTATTTACAGATTTTCACGGTCCAATTTCTAAAAAACTGGAAGTCAACTTCTAGGATTACCATAAATACTTGCTGGCATGTTTCCATATTACTAAGCATACATTGGACCGTTAGAATTGACCAATTGGATTTCTCAAATCATGACCCATGATCTCTGCAGAATCTGTTGATACACGCACTTGACACGTTACCTTAATTAATTTCCTAGAATTAAGATGCTTAATTTATGAGCATGTTGTGTACAGCGTGTTTTAAGAGTAATATCTATAATGTCATGATATATGCTTACCTTTTATATCATTGATCGGTGTCCACAAATCTTGGATCAGTGATTAATCCCAACTAGATTTCTAGAACTATGAAGCAAGATTATGGGGCATAATTACTGCTATTCAATCAACTTGTTTCTTTAGATAGTTCGCATGATTTAAGATATGTCAAGCTGGTATGATATTTTCTAAAAATCGATAGCTTATTCCAGATTACCAAAAGTATCAAGATTTGATTTCTTATGATATGGTAAGAGATGCCGACTCGTGTATATTAGTGCTCGTGAATTAGCAGGTGGCATTAAGCATGAGAATGCTATTATGTAATGCACATGTCCTAGAGCCTTATTTTGGAAATCAATAAATGCTAAGATCTTACATATACTCCTAGGACTCAAATTGGCTTTTCTTTCTCCAAGGATGTCTTGGCTTTGTGATTTCTTCCTTGACGTTTTCTGAAGTTCCATATCTTTCCCTGAAATAATATAGCATTGATTAGAGAAATAATCGAGTCATCATCAAAACATGGAGTGTGACATAAGTTAACATTCTCCCCCTTTTTAATGATGACAACACAATAAATATAGCTCCCCCTAAGACTATGCACCACTTCAGGAGAGTTATAGCTCCCCCTTAGTTCATGCATACCATGTACTGCATATGTGCAGTATTTTGATCAACCCTACAAGTATTGGTTAGGCCTCAACATGTTAAGTAGAATCATAGAACTGTAGTAATGAAAAGCATCCATCATTCATCAAATAACAAGTTTAAACCAATAGTCTTAACAACACAAAAATTTTTAAACCATAGACTTAATCAAAAAAAAATTGTCTTTGGGGGCAAGGGGTTAAAACCAGAAGTCTTCTCCCCCTTTGGCATCCATCAAAAAGGAGGGCCGGGAATGCCAAAAAGGGAAAGTATAGCTAAGCATCATCCTCCTCAAGGTTGACATGATTGACCTCGCGAGCTGTGAAGTAGGGGCGGTGAAGTCGGCGGTGCATGATTTCTTTCAGGGACATGGTATTGGCAAATCTGGGGGGTCGAGCAATGAAGGTAGGAGGAGGTAATGGCAGATCCAGAAAATCACCTTGATATTCAGCCATCCAATTACATTGGGGCCACTCGGGTATACGTGCTTGGACTTGGTCCGCTTGCAGTTCCTCACTCAGGGCATTCATGCATCGCTTGGTAAACCGACCCAGAGTTCCAACTTGGTTGCTGATGAACTTGAGTTCCGTGCTCAGCTGACAGGCATTGCGATTCATCTTGCGTTGGAGGGCTTCAACCATTGCCCTGGTGTGAAGCTCGAAACCAGCTTGGAGGTCAATAAATTCATCTTCGACATTTCAAAACATGTTTTGGAGATCATCACAACGAATGGGCAGTTTTCCTTTTTCAAGAATGGAGAGACGGAGTTGGATGTCTTTGACATCAGAACTGATTTGAGCTTGATTGTCTGCTATGGTGTGAAAAAGAGTCAAAATCTCAGGGGTAGGGGTCAAGGAGGTAGGAGGCATGGTTTTAGGTGTATCGGGAACCAGACGAATGAATTTTCCTTTAAGCAAAGTGAGATGAGCCCCTTTGAGATAATTTGAGTCATTGGAATCAGTCAAGTGGATACACCCCTCATCATCGAGTGGAATTTGGAAATGGGTGAAGAGTTTGGTAAGGAAACAATTGTAGGGCAGACATTTTTTGGAGTGTTTAACGTAATGGATCATGTATTTTAGCATCATGAGGGAGAAGTTAAAAGGCTGGCCAGTCATTATTAACGCCACGAGGGCTAAGTCTTGATATGTGAAGTCTGCTCCACCGCCTAGACGGGGAAGGAGATTGTAGCGTAACAGTTTGTGAAAGACGGTGGCCAGGGGAGACACTTCCGTGGTTTTGGGAAGGGTGACAGAGGAGACAGTTGGATTATCTAGAACAATTCGAAGCTGGACTAGGGGAGAAAGAGGAGTAGAGATAGGTCCTTTGAGAGTGAAGGGGCAGTCACCCGTGTATGGTATTGACAGAATGCTACCTAAGTTCATAGCTATAAAAAACAGAGATTTCCCTTTCACAAAGGAGGTGTAGCAATCACCATTGTTCTCAAGATTTGTATAAAACTGCTGGACTAATTTTGGATAAGCGACCGAAGGAAGAGTGCTTAAAGAAGACATACCACATGACTCAAAAAGACGGTGCAGAGGTGAGTTTTGATAGTAAAACATGTCTATTGATTTTTTATAGAAAAAAGTTTTGTGATATATGGATGACTTAAACCGAAGTTCAAAGTTGTGACCTCTAAAGAAATTGTCAGGAACATCATACATTGAGACAGGAAGAGGGTTTACCGTCAGAGGAGGAGAGCTAAGAGATGAGTCCTTGATTACTCGTCGTTTAGTGACCGTGGAGGTCCCAATCGGTGGAGGAGAGGGTAGACTAGCCTCAAATTCAGCCGGAGAGGAGTCACCGGAGATGGTTTGGACCGATGGCTGCTTCCTTTTCAGGCGTCGAGAAGTAGTGGGATGAAGAGGTTGTGACGGTAGAGATATCTCGTCATCTGATTCATTATGTATTTGTCTGGTTCTTCGTGTTTTCATCTTTTTGGTTGGGGTTAGAGAGACGGGAAAGAATGTGATGAAGTTTGATATGTGCAGACGACGAAGAGAGGGATAGCTTGAATTGGTAAAGTAGAGTTTATCTTTTAAAGGCCGTGTGTTACCGAGATTTGGGAAGACGTGATGTCGTGTTTTGGGAATGAAGATTTTGGGCAGATTCATTATGGCCTATAGATACGTCGTGACTGTCTACTTTTCTTAACTCATGCAGATTGTGTTTATATCAGACACATCCCAAGTTCTCTTCTTAATGTATAGAACCGGTCTTCTCCTAAAGGTTTTGTAAAGAAATCTGCTAATTGGTGTTCAGTGGGAATGAATATCAACCTTATTAAACCTTTGGACACATTATCTCTAAGAAAATGGTGACGTACTTCTATGTGTTTTGTGCGAGAATGTAGTACTGGATTTTTTGAGATGTCTATGGTGCTAGTATTATCACAGTATATGGGCACACTTTCACATGTAATATCAAAGTCGCACAATGTTTGATGCATCCACAAGATTTGGGAACAACAACTTCCTGCATAGTCAGCATCTGAATAGCCCATTAGGTCAAAATTATCGCATTTTGGGTAGAACAATCCTAAATTTGTCGTACCACTCAAATATTTAAAAATTCGTTTAACGGCCTGTAAGTGGGATTCTTTGGGTTTAGCCTAAAACCGAGCACATAGACACACACTGTACATTATATCAGGTCTAGAGGCAGTTAAGTAAAGTAGGGATCCAATCATACCTTTGTATTTTGTTACCTCTACGTCCGTACCTTTTTCATCTGCTGTGAGTTTTATTGATGTACTCATTGGTGTGGACTTTGTGTTTGAATTGTCAAAATTGAATCTCTTTAGTAACTCTTTTGTATACTTGGTTTGATGAATAAATATCCCTTCGTGATTTTGCTTAATTTGAAGGCCCAGAAAGTAGTTAAGTTCTCCCATCAGACTCATGTCAAACTCCTTGTGCATGCATTTAGAAAACCACTCACACAGGAAATTATTAGTAGCACCAAATATTATATCATCTACATATATTTGCACAATAATAATATCTTTATTTTGACGTTGAATGAACAGAGTGGAGTCGATTTTACCTCGTATGAATCCATTTGATAGGAGATACTTACTTAATCTTTCGTACCAAGCCCTTGGGGCTTGTTTGAGTCTATAGAGTGCCTTTTTGAGTTTGTATACGTAATGCAGGAACTTGTCATGCTCAAATCCAGGTGGTTGTTTTACATACACTTCTTCATTTATGTATCCGTCGAGGAAGGTACTTTTGACGTCCATTTGGTGTAGCTTGAACTTTCTAAAACAGGCAAATGCTAGTAGTATACGAATAAACTCCAAGCGAGCTACTGGAGAAAATGTTTCTTCATAGTCTATTCCTTCTTGTTGATTGTATCCTTGAGCAACTAGTCTCGCTTTGTTTCTCGTAATTGTTTCGTATTCGTCAAGCTTGTTTTTGAAGACCCATTTAGTTTCGATAATGGACACATCTTTTGGAGCAGGCATTAATTCCCATACTTGACATCTTTCAAATTGTTGTAGTTCCTCCTGCATAGCTAGAAGCCAGCTCTCATCCATTATGGCCTCTTTGGCGTTCTTTGGTTCTATTTGGGATAGAAATGTTGAGAAAGCACACATATTTTGTGCTTTTCTTCTCGTCATAACTTTGTCATTTATGTTTCCAATAATGTTCTCAGGAGGATGGTTTTTGATATATCTTGCTGACTTTGGAAGTTGAATATCATGTATGACTTCTTCAGTAGATTCAGAGTTGTGGTCTTGTTGTTCATCTATTTCAGCTGGCTGGATATGCTCTTAATTTTCATATTCAGCTTGCTGGATAGAGTCTAGGTCCTGCTGTTCTTCTATTTCATCTTGCTGGATTGACTCCATGAGCTTGCTGCTTTGCTTTATCTGGTAGGCTAGATTTGCAGCAGTTTCTAAATCTCCTGCATCTTCTTCGTTTTCTTTTGGAATATCATGGTTAGATTCGTTAAATTTGACATGTATAGATTCTTCGATACACATCTTTTGGACATTATAAATCCGATATGCTCTACTATTTTGTGAATAGCCTATGAATATTCCTGCATATGATCTAGCATCGAATTTACCTAGATTTCCATTTGTATTAAGAATAAAACATTTAGATCCAAACACTTTGAAATAACTTATGTTAGGAAGCCGATTGTTTAATAATTCATATGGTGTTTTTAGAATAATAGGACGGATCAGTACTCTATTTAGCACATAACATGTTGTGTTTACAGCCTCAGCCCAAAATTTCTTAGGGAGTTTACTTTCTTGAATTAGAGTTCTAGCTGTTTCTTGTAACGTTCGATTCTTTATTTCAACCACTCCATTTTGCCGTGGAGTTCTAGGTGCTAAAAATTCATGAGAGATTCCTTTTTGATTACAGAATGTAATGAAATCATTTTGAAATTCGGTACCATGATCACTTCTAATTCTTATAAGATTAAGGCTATATTTGGTCTCCAAATTTTTAATCAGTTTTTCAAATTCTTTAAACACCTTATCTTTTGTTCTAAGGAATAGTACCCATGTATATCTAGAAAAATCATCGACAATTACAAAAGCATAGAATTTTCCGTTTAGACTAGCATGCCTTTCAGGTCCAAATAAATCGAGGTGAAGCAATTGTAAGGGAGAAGAAGTTGATACCATGTTTTTGACTATGAATGACGTTCTTACTTGTTTTCCAAGTTGACAAGGTTCGCATATTTCTTTCTTTTCGAAATTCATTTTGGGTAGTCCTCTTACTAAGTTCTTTGATGACAACTTCTTAATTAGATCCATATGAACATGTCCCATCCTTCTATGCCATAGATTCGCTTCATCTTGAATGGTTGCAAGACATAATTCATCTTCCTGTTTCTCAAAATCAAGGGTATATATATTCCCTTCCCTTTGGGCAACTAGAGCAGTATTGTTAGTACCATATGAAATTGTACATTTATCTTTTTCAAATTTTACTTGATGACCATTATCCATTAATTAACTAACACTGATAAGATTGAATTCTAGACCATTAACACGATGAACATTATTAATGTTGACCTTACCGTTATCGATTTTACCTTTCCCAATTATTTCGCATGACCGATTGTCACCGAATGTAACAGTTCCATGTTTCTTTTTGACATTTAGTTCCACGAACTTAGATTGGTCTCCCGTCATATGACGTGAACATCCGCTATCAAGGATCCACTTTCGAGAAGATACTTTGGCTTTAAGGCAAACCTGTATGAGAGAAATACAATTTATATTTTTGGTACTCATATCTTTTTGGGTCCACTTGTGTTAGTTGACTTTAAATCACTTTTCTTAATCCATATGGTTTTACTTAAATTTTTCTTTCTTGAGCAGTTTATCTCTAGGTGTCCTTTAATGCCACGATTTTTAAAGACGTAAAAGGTGTGCGATAATTCACTTTGAATGATGATTTAGATTTTAGCATTTCAACTTCTTTCCTACGAGTTGGCTTGTAACCTAAGCCCTGTTTCTCATAACTAGGTCTTTGTTTTCCTAGCATAACATTTAAGTTTTCTTCCCCATGAACAAATTTAGCTAGAGAGGTTTTTAAAGATTCTATTTCCTTTTGTAGGTCATTAGTTGGAGGAGTTTTATTACTAGCTTCATCATAAAATGCATCAATGCACACATCTCTCATCTCTATCTCCTTTTTTAATTTCTCAACTTCATTATTTAGATGTTTAACCTTGTTGAACAATATTTTATTGAAGTTTTCTAAATAATCATTCTTTGCTGATAAGATCTTTTCCTCATTCGTGTGTGTAGATTTTTCAAGATCTTTCTTTTCATCTATGAGTGTCTCCACTTCGCTCATTAGTGTGTTTACTAGATCTTTTAAGTGCATGTTTTTTTCTTTAAATTTTTCATTTTCTTGTTTCAAAGTAATACTATCAGAAAGAGATACCTCACTAGATTCACCTTCTATTCCCATGAAGCATATTTGCGCTAGTTCATCGTTTGCATCTATTTCCACTTCAGATTCTTCATCGTCACTCTATGTTAGAAATGCTTTGTGATTTTTTTAACTCCTTGTTGCCTTGCTTTCTTTTGTTCTTGAGTTGGAAACAATCCTTTTTGAAATGACCTGGTCGTCCACACTCGAAACACGTTTCTGAAAGTAGTATACACACAAGCCAATCATGTTTGATGATAAAGCATATACTTTATAACAATCTTATTCATTTATTAATAAAAAGTATTAATTTATTAAAGGCTTTTAATTATCTACATGATCTTTGTTTTATAATATGTGATAAACCCATAGTTTTAAGCAATGCTTTTAGAATAATGATGATGATCATTCTAATGAGATCTAAATTCTTAGAAAGCTTAAAACTAAAATAGTTCCCAATCATTGGATTACTAAATTGGGGATTAGTGAATCCGGATAGATTGGTACATACGTTCTTTTTCATTGGATGAGGATGATTGATCTCATGATCATTTGTGTGGAGACACTAAAGCAAGTATGTAGGTGCTTATTAGAGAATAAGTTCACTTTGAACGTGGCTCGCTAAGGAATACCTAATGGAGTTTTATTTGCTGTCAATAGGAATTCTGTAGTGATAGTAGTACAAGTAATCCTTGGACTTGAGATCATCATAGTATCTTATGTATGATGAGTTATACTTTGACTTATTCCTTAAGACCCTTAGGGTATATCAAAGGGTATGCTTGGGTATAATAAGTTATACATGGAGATAATGTATGATCAATAAAGAATCTACCACTTCAATAAAAGAAGAGAAATGTCCTATGTGATTCGATAAATGACAACCCGTGAGTTGGCTAAAGTAAATGAAATTAGAAAGGAGTTTCTAATTTGCATTATTTGAGTTGTGCATTTAAGGATCGAAATACATATAATTAAATAAAATAAGACTTGTGAGAATTCCATGTCTTATATTTAATTGGGACATTGATGGTGGAAGGATTGAATTGTACGGTAACTATTTACTCAAAGGTTCTTTAATGATTAATGTTGAAATCTATATTATACGGAAAGTCGTTGATCGCTAGGAGGCTTATCCCTATTGTAGAATAAATATTATTTATTTAAATAAATTAATTGTTTAATTTATTTATTTAAATAAGATTAGAATTGTTCTAATTGATTTATTCACAACCTATTTAATATGGAGAACCTAAAGGGTCACACCATAAAAGGAAGAATAATTATTTAAGAAGTTAATGGCATAATCGTAATAATATGTTAAGTATATTTAATTTAATCTATGGTGATAGAATAAATTAAATAGCTTAATATTTATTATTTAATATTTTAGAAATATTAAATATAAATTAATAAGAGGAGTCTTATTAATATTATTACAATTATTATTATTTTAATTTCTAAAGAGTTTAGGAATTAATTTAATATAAGTACTCTCATTTATTCCTAATAGGATTAGGAGGAAAAATTAGTTAAAGGAGTTTAATTAATTATCCCTAATAAGATTAGGGAGCTTAATTAATTAAAAGAATTTAATTAATTAAATAAAACCCAATTCCTTAATTGTTAAGGTGGGTTGCCCACATCTATAAATAAGAGGAGTCTTATTATGGGTGATGGGGTTGTTGACTTTTTCAACATACTGACATAATTCCAATTTGTTGGAGAGTACGCCTTTTTACATAGAGATAGGAAAAACTAGGGTTTGAGCCAATACCCTTCTTCTTGAATTTTCTTCTTCCTTGGTGGATCACCTCTGAGGCCAAACATTTGGGTGGCTAACGTTGATCAAAGGAAGGAACCAAACCCGGTGGATTCAAGATTGAACGCGAAAGGATTTGAGGTGAACTTGTACTGAGGAAGCTCGATCTTCAAGGGTATGATTTTATTCTTTATCTTTTCGTTTAATTAATAATTGTGCATAAAGGGTGATCCGGGTATATGGTTTGTAAATTTTTTTAAACTCTGATTTTATCACGCTTCCGCTTAATTTTGCAATTTGATTGCGTTCATGAATATTACAAACCTAACAGTTTCCTCAGTTGGCTTGGTTTTGTGTTTGTTTGCATTGAAAGTATTTTTCCTTTGATTCTTCCTTTGAAGTAGCCCCTTAAGTCTCCTTGATATCATGGCTATTTCATCATCCGAGTTGTTTTCAAGTTCTTCTTCAACTCCTGCATTTAGAGCTAATACTTTCTTTCGAGGATCTTCTTCCTCGTCATCATATATTTTCAATTGATGTTCATATTCTTCTAGTTCACCAAAGAGAGTTAATGTATCCATGGAAGAAATATTGATGGAATCTTGAAGAGTGGTAATTTTAGATACAAACCTTTTGTGCATGGCTCGTAGTAGCTTACGATTGATTTCGCTTTGTGGAATTGTCTTGTCGAGTAGCTTTAAGGAATTTATCAGTACTAGAAATTGTGCTTGAGCCATTTTGATTGTTTCCTCTTTTTCCAGTTTGAACAGTTCATAGTCATGCATGAGCATACTTAGCTTGACTTCTCATACTTTAGACGTTCCTTCATGACTTACTACTAGGGTGTCCCAAATCTCCTTTGATGTGTTACATGAGGACACTTTATCTATTTTGGATTGCACCATGTCGCTGAGGAGAGTGTTCATTACCTTTGAATTGTATGACACCATGTATGTTTCGGTTGAATCCATCTCAAGTAGAGTTTTTGGAGTACCATCATCTTTCTTTGGGATTACCGGTCCATTCTCTACCACCCACCATTCCCATGGGTCTCGCTTCAGATATATCCTCATCCGAAATTTCCAGAAGTTATAGTTCTCAGTTCCAAAGAGTAGTGGAGGTCGGTTTGTTGATTGTCCTTCGTGGTGAGTGCTTCCAAGTTGTGCCATGTCAGAATCTTTTCCCTACAAGTCACCTTTAAGACCAAGATAAGTAGAGCCAAGCTCTGATACCAAATAAAATTTAAATAGATACACTTAGAAAGGGGGTTGAATAAGTGTAGGCACAACCTATGTCCAACTTTTATTTCTAATGCAGCAAGCTGGATTACCAAATCAGAATATTATTTAGTTGACCAAGTTTTACTGATGAAGGTAGTTGAATGTAAATTTAATGTAGAATCACAGAAAGCAATCACACCAACACCAGAATTTTTACGTGGTTCAACTACTACCCTCTAGAATAGTAGTCTAGTCTACGTCCAATACCAACTAGTATTGGAGACTCACTTTTATTAAACTTCTTCAATTATAATACAAGTTCCAATAAGACGAACACCTTTGTTCCCTGTGCACCTATGCACACTTAACCACCTATGCTTCCTTTGAACTTGACTGTAATTAGTTATCAATTCAAGACAATTTTATATGTAATATTGACTAAGATAGGAAATGATAGATACACACTAGAGGTCTAATGATCAAGCAATATATTACTCACCAACTCAAGGCTCTAGTATGAAGTGATATGCAAAATGGATATTACCTGAATATTTTTGAAGCAGCAACCTCGTTCTTAATGCAATCGATGAAAAACAATTTCGTAACTTGTATGCTATATTCTTTTGTGTATGTTTTTCGTGTCTGTATTTGTTAATGAGCGCAGTTTATATAGACGACTCCCAAATATTTCCGTTGCTAACATTTTGCATGAATCTTGATGTCCTTCGTGAATCATGATATACTTAATTTGTTTTTCCATCACAGAGATTCTGAAATATCATGCTATCAGTAACTTTCGGCTAAATGATTTCTATTTGCAGATTTCCATGGTCCAATTTCTAAAAAACCGGAAGTCAACTTCTAGGATTACCATAAATACTTGCTGGCATGTTTCCATATTACTAAGCATACATTGGACCGTTAGAATTGACCTATTGGATTTCTCAAATCATGACCCATGATCTCTGCAGAATCTGTTGATACACGCACTTGACACGTTACCTTAATTAATTTCCTAGAATTAAGATGCTTAATTTATGAGCATGATGTGTGCGTGCGTGTTTTTAAGAGTAAGATCTATAATTTCATGATATATGCTTACCTTTTTATATCTATCGTAGGTGTCCACAAATCTTGGATCAGTGATTAAGCCCAACTAGATTTCTAGAATTATGAGGCAAGATTATGGGGCATAATTACTGCTATTCAATCAACTTGTTTCTTTAGATAGTTCGCATGATTTAAGATATGTCAAGCTGGTATGATATTTTCTAAAAATCGATAGCTTATTCCAGATTACCAAAAGTATCAAGATTTGATTTCTTATGATATGGTAAGAGATGTCGGCCCGTGTATATTAGTGCTCGTGAATTAGCAGGTGGCATTAAGCATGAGAATGCTATTATGTAATGCACATGCCCAAGAGCCTTATTTTGGAAAATAATAAATGCTAAGATCTTACATATATTCCTAGGACTCAAATTGGCTTTTCTTTCTCCAAGGATGTCTTGGCTTTGTGATTTCTTCCTTGACGTTTTCTGAAGTTCCATATCTTTCCCTGAAATAATATAGCATTGATTAGAGAAATAATCGAGTCATCATCAAAACATGGAGTGTGACATAAGTCAACAGCTTGTCACTGCCAAGCAATTTAAGGAGTTGAGACCGCCGGAGTTTTTGGGAAAGCCTGAACCACTTAAGGCAGAGGCATGAATTTAGCAGATTACCAAGATATTTGATGTCTTGGGATGCACTGAAGAGCAGAAGGTTCCCTTCGCCACCTTCATGTTGTGCGAAGAGGCATATTACTGGTGGGAATCTGTAAAACGTACCCATTTGTCCGCACTTAAGATGTCTTGGGAGAAGTTCCAAGAATTGTTCAACGACAAGTACTTTTCAGAAAGTATTCGTCACATGAAGGAGGTGGAGTATATCAAACTGGAGTAGAAAAATATGACTTTGTCGCAATACGAAGTCAAGTTTGCGGAGTTATCTTGGTTTGTATCCCACTTGGTAGATAATGAAGAGCGAATGACGCAAATATTTCTGAGAGGTTTGAAACTCGAAATTCATAACATCTTATCTCTCATAAATTTTACTTATATTCAGATGTAGTGAATAGTGTAAGACCCCAACTTATTATTAATGAAATTTAATTTTCTCTATTTATTATTTTGAAATAATAAGGGTTGATTTGATTAATGTGGATAGTTATGGGTAAAATACGCAAATATTTCAAAATAAGCAAGTGGTTGTAAAATATTCATTATTGTCGGGGAATATTCGTTTGGTCAAGGAATATTCAAATCTTTTCGGGAATATTTGTACTGACGGCCAGCAGCCATGTAATAATGGGCCCCATAACTGAAAGCGATATAGAGGAAGAAAACGACAAGAATAAGTTGTTTAAAAATAACGGCGTAGTTATTCACAAGATTAATCTTGTTAAAATACTCGGTGGTTAAAACACAAGAAGATACTGCAGATTGCACCAATTATTGATTCTTACGTAAGAAGGCATTACTCAATAATTGTTACGATAATTATTGCTCAATATTTTATTTTATTGATTCAATAATTGCATTGTGTTAATATTTTATATTACTTGTTGTTTCAATAATTGTCACTACACGTGATTTTTTCATTATCGAAGCAATAATTCATATTATCCTAATAATATTATTGGATAACATTATTGGCAATGTCTAGAAAGTTTTGTCTAAGGAGAGGTTTGGTCACCTAATTGTATACCAAGAAGGAGAAATTCTTATTGAAAGCCCCTCTTTCTGAACCGCACGGTTGTCAATATTGTGATCTTGTAATATTATTCATGAATAATTAATTATTGGTTTATATGATGAGGAAAATATTGATTTTATGTGGATATAGATGGAGAAAATTTTTAATGTGACAATTGTTGAAAATTAAATTTTATCTTTTTCTCGATAAAATAATTCATTTAAATATATTATTATATTTTAATAATATAATAATGGTGATATTTTTACAATGAATGTGTGATATATGAGTATCTGAGGAGAAAGAGTATTTTTGTTGCAATAAATGTTTAAAACATGTTAAACATGTCGGGTGGACCACATTTCTTGATAAATTTGATTATAAATCAAAAAATCGCCTTGCTTTATGGATTTCTGGTCAATTTTTGTTTGGAATTTGGAAAAACTTTCTTCGCAAAGTTGTAGAGAATTGAATTTCCTATTAAAAATCGCGAGATTCAGTATTTTCTCGACAAAAGGGCTATTTATTGTGAATTATTGAAGTTCAAGTCTCAAAATAATTAATTTTGAAGTTTTAAATATTTTAATAAGAAAACGTTTTTTTTGAGTTAGGCAAGGTGAGTCACTCTTGGTGGTGATAGTTTGAATCAGATTTTGGGTGCGAGGAATTTAATAAATATATATTAATATTTTATTAAATTTTACGCTTTGGTGTTCTAAGCATTTTCCTATAAATAGGTGCTTAGGTTAGAATTGAAAATCACACCGAAATTGAAGTTTTCCTCTCTATATTATCGAGCATATTCTTGTGAGTATTTTGAGTATACTTTGAGTATTGCTATACTGTCTGCAAGTTCAAGTTATAGCTTATATCCAAGATTCCGCTTTAAGATTGCTCTTTCCGAGGTAAGAGATATTATTTTTTTCAGAATGATATTATTTCTTCAATATCATTATCTTTGAAATATCGATCTGAAGTTTTTATCAAATTTGGAACTTTTGGTGTTTGAGTTACTATTCACGATACGGCAAGACTATTCACGAATCTGACATTATTCATCGAAAAATGAAAATTTTCCCTTTTAAATCTAAAAATATCTATTGTGGATACTAGCTTTGATTGTATCCATGTTTTGATCATTCTTGAATTTTACACCACTATGATTATTTTGAGGTATTTTTGGACATGGATAAAACAAAGTATGAATCCTTAATCCTTAATCCTTGTCATTTTGTTTCAATTGGATTCGTTTCTTTAAAATATTTTTCATCATCCTCGATCTTAAATGATGATATTATTGAATATCTTTGGCTTGTAGTGCAAAGATGAATGATTTTGATGAATATCTTTGGCCGTAGTACAAAGATGAACAAGTGTTTAGATGAACATGACTAATCGATGAATATCTTTGGCACTGTGTAGTGCAAAGATGAATATTTGATTCGGATATATATTGATTGATGTTACAGGGGATAAAAGATGAGACGATGAACTTTTAAATTCATACATAGAAGATAGTAGTTTGCATTCTCTACTTAACTCTTCTAATGAATTATTATTTCATGCGAATATTGATTTAAAATTTGTTGTCTATTGTATTCTATTAGATTTTCCTGTTGAAGACTAACGATAATTTGTTGTATATTATCTTAGTCATAATATTTTTTATTGGGCTAGTTGAGCTCACCCTTTTCCTTTTTGTTCCATTTTTTCTTCTCGGAGGCGAGAATATAAGAGTACGCAGTCTGGGTATGGAATGAAGGTTCTAGAGAGAGTTCTTTAGTAGTCCTCACCATTTTTGTAAAATAATGTATCAATAAATGTGATGAGGATTTATTTGAGTATAGATATTGTCTAGAAGATAATATTTGTATTCAAACTCACAGTTTTACTGTTGTAATAATAAAGTTGTAGTTGTTTCTGTACCATGTATTGACAACTCAGAATGAGTGATGTATACCTATTTTGGGGGCGTCACAAATAGGGCTCAGTTATTAGAGCGGGATTATGAGTCAGCTCAAATAAAAGACAGAAACTGGCAACACGATAATAGTCATACCAGTGGCAACAATCATTGAAGCAGTGATAACCAACATGCCAGAAATGGTAACCACTTTGGTGGTAATCATGGCCAAGATAATAGGAGAGGTGAGTCAAGTGGAAAATTCAAAAAGAGGAGATTCAACAATGACGCGAAGACATCAGCAGCATCAGCACCAATAACAAATTATAGGGGAGGATAACGACTGCCAGTTAGATGCTACAGATGCGGAGAGGAGGGACACATAAGTCCAAACTATACACAGCCTTTCAAGGTGTGTTTCATTTATGAAAAAGACCGTCTTATAGCCCAATTTTGTCTGGTAGCAAAGACAAGTCCAGCTGGGATGGTGGCACTAAAGGCAACTATGGACAAAACAAAGTTGGTGGTTCAAGGGAGAACGTTTTTCGTAACGTCCCAAAAGGCGATGAACCCGAATGAAGTTATCACGGGTAAGCTAATTATAAACTCTTGGGAAGTCTATACCTTATTAAATATCGGTTCTACCCATTCTTTTATCTCTCCTGCTTGTGATCAACGTTTGAACTTAACCCCTAAGAAATTTGATTTTGACTTATCTGTTGAAACTCCGTTAGGTGGAACTTTCATTACATCCACTATTTATAAATCTTGCTTGCTTCAAGTTGGGACCATTATATTACCTGTTGATCTCATTTCTTTGAAAATACTTGCATTTGATGTGATTTTAGGGATTGATTGGTTAACTATTCATCATGCTAAATTGATTATTTTCGTAAGTTCGTTAGTTTTCATATTCCTAACTAACTTGTTATACGAATTCATGCAACCAAACCACTAAAGTCAATCACTGTCATATCAAACCATAATTAAAGCCATTCGTTTATTGAAAAATGGATGTCAAGCTTTCTTAGCCCATGTTATGAATTTAAACAAAAATACGTTAGATTTGAATAATATTTCTGTTGTTAGTGAATTTCTTGACGTATTTTCTGAAGAATTTCCTGGCCTACCCCCAGAGCGTGATATCGAATTTTATATTGACCTTCAACCCGGTACAAAAACCATTTCCAAAACCCCATCTCGAATGGCTCCTTTTGAACTTCAGGAGTTAAAAACCCAACTACAGGAGTTGTTAGATATTGGTTTCATTCATCCCAGTACATCTCCTTGGGGTGCTCCTATTTTATTTGTAAAGAAGAAAGATGGGAGTATGAGACTTTGCATTGACTATCGGGAGTTGAACCATGTCACCATCAAAAATAGGTACCCACTACCTCACATTGATGACCTGTTTGACCAGTTACAAGGTGCTAATTTCTTCTCAAAGATCGATCTTCGTTCCGAATATCATCAGTTACAGATTAAAACTGATGACATTCTAAAGACTTCTTTCTGAACTCTGAACGGGCATTATGAATTCCTAGTCATGTCTTTTGGATTGACTAATGCTCCTGCGGCCTTCATGGATATGATGAACCAAGTATTTAAGGAATATTTGGATCATTTTGTGGTTGTCTTTATTGATGACATCCTCATCTATTCCAAAAGTCGTGAAGATCATGACCAACACTTGAGGCTGATACTCCAAAAGCTTTGTGAAAATAAGCTATATGCCAAGTTAAAGAAATGCGAGTTTTGGCTTGAGGAAGTAGCATTCCTTGGGCACGTGGTATCAAATTATGGAATATCAGTTAACCCGATAAAGATTGAAGCAATACAAAGTTGGGAGCAACCTAAGTCATTAACTGAAGTATGTAGCTTTCTGGGCTTAGCTGGTTATTATCGGAGATTCGTGGAAGGATTTTCTCGAATCGCTTCTCTATTAACTCAGCTGACCTGAAAAGATACAAAATTTGAATGGAGCGAGGAATATGAGAAGAGCTTCCAAGAACTCAAGAGGAGACTCATTTCGGCACCTGTTTTGACAATACAATCAGTTTTGGAGGGATTTGTTGTAAGACCCCAACTTTTATGGATAAAGATTAACTTTTCTCAAAACATATTTTTGAATATTATGGTGTGGATTTGATATAATGTTATAGTTGTGGGTAATATTTACAAGTTTTGCAAAGTAAGCAAGTGGTTATAAAATATTCGACTGGTCGAGAAATATTCGTTTTAACAAGGAATATTCGTACGACGGCACAATCATTTGTGGACCCCACAACGGAAGTATTGTCGGAGTTAGAAAACGACAGAAATATCTTTTATAAAAATAACGGTGAAAGTTTTACTGTTAAACTGTTGAACTACCCGGTAGTAAAAGTACAATAATACGTGTGGTTGCATAGTAGCACACATTATTGTACAATATCTTTTATTATTGATGCTTACGTGAGAAGTCACTCAGTTATACTCAATTATTGCTACAGTAATTGCTACATAATATCTCTCATATTATTGATTCAATTATTGTCACAGTATCATCTGCATAATATTATATATTATTAAATCAATAATTGAGATGACAAAGTTATTCATATTATTATTTGCAATATTGACGATGTTTAGAAAGTTCTGTCGAGGAGAGGTTTGGTCACCTAATTGAGCGCCAATAGGGAGAAATCCTTATCGGAAAGCCCCCTCTTTCCTGGGAATGATCTGGTTGTTAAATATTGTGAGTTATAATATTAATGATGAATAAGTTCGTGTTGATTAAAAATGAAATTGATATTTTCATTGTGTTGGGATTATTAGTGTTAATGGAAATCGACATTTATTTCGATAATAATTCATTTTTGGAGGTTAAAGTGACCAATCAGGTAATTAATCGAATAAATGAGAAATTAATTGTTATTAATTCACATGTTTATAACTATTTGTTCATATGTATGCACTATTAATTCACATGCATGTACTATTAGGGGAGGTGGTGCAAGATTGATAATACTTCTATGATTAAATTAAAAATAGAGGTATAGATGAAGGTACTATACTGTAACTATTTTTTCACATGTATAGAATTATTAATTCACATAAATGTATTATTGATTCACATGCATGTACTATTAAGGGAGGTGGTCCAAGTTTGATAATGCTTGCAGGACTAAAGTAAAAATAAAGGAAAAGATGAAGGTATTATACTGTAATATTTCGAGCCCCAAAACGTGCAATTATTGAAACTATATTTTCCTATAAATAGAAGCTCATTCTTCTTTCATTCTCACCAATTCACTAAGACTCACAAGAGCAATTATAAAGAGAGAAGCTATAGAGAGATAAAACTATAGTGAGAAAGAAGAATAGTATTCTGCTACTTCACTATTCCAGTATCCAGTCTTCTTCTAAGGTAAAGGATATAATTTTTTTCAGTATTCGTAAGAAATAATATTTTCTTCCATACTCTATATTACGTGAGTAATATTATTTCGTTTTGTATTCCTAATTTTACACTCATTCTGTTAAAGTACTGCTTCTATACTCCGTGAAATTAGTATAATATCCATGAAATTTGTTCTTCATCTAGTATCGTTTCATAAGGATATTTTTTTGAACATTCTTGCTAAATTTTAAGTTTTTCATGCCGGAATACTGTTCACAAAATAATATTCACAAAGTACTATTCATGGGATACTATTCATGAAGTACTATTCACGGGTATTATTCACAAAGTACTATTCATGAGTACTATTCACAAAGTACTATTCATGGGTACTATTCATAAAGTACTATTCACAGGATACTATTCACAAAGTACTATTCACCTGGGGTACTATTCATAACAAAAATTGATTCTTTTTTTTGTTCAAATCATTTTTGTTATAATATTATTCTTGAATTTTACTCCACAAAGTAGTATCATGTTGACGATTTGGACATTATTGAATTCTGGATAAATTAATTTATAAATCTTTAAAAATTTATCATTTGTTTTCTTTAAATTGAATTCTTATATCATTGTCATCATCCTCATGCTTATATTGTGATGAAAGTCATCTTTGGCTTACGTGCATAGATGGACTGTTGATTGGTATGATTATGACCAGGGATCATTCAGTATAATCATTATCTATAATGTTACAAATGATGTGGTAAAAGTCCTTATTGGCCCGTAGTGCATTGATGGACAGTTGTTGGTATGATCATGACCATTGATGATTACATGAATATCCTTGGCCCGTAGTGCAGGGATGATTCGATGATGTGGTTTATTTATTAAGTTGAGTCTCAACAATAAAGTTGATGAAAAACTTTTTAAATCATAGAAGATAGTAGATATCATGCTCTACTTGACTCTTCTAATGGATTACTTATTTCGCTGCAGTTAAACTTGTTGTTTATTAGTTTAACACTATTGAAGGCTAATGATAATTTATTCTGCATTATCTTAGTCATAATATTTCTTACTGGGCTAGTTGAGCTCACCCTTTTGCTTTCATTGTTCTATTCAAGAAATGAGAACGTATCCGGGACTAGTCGGGGAACAGAGTGATGGTTCGAGATGGTGGCTATCGTAGTCCTCACTATTCTATGAAATAGTGTGATAATAAATGTAATGAGGACTCCATTTGAGTTTGGATATTTCCTAGAAGATAATATTCGTGTAAAAACTCTTAGCTACGCTTTTGTCGTATTGTATAAAAGAAGTTTGTATTTGATTTATGTACCAAGTATTTGGCGACTCAGAATGGGTGATGTATACCTATTTTGGGGGCGTCACAGTTGGCTGAGATGTGAGACTAGAACTAGGAGGGGAGAGATGGGTAATTTCTTCGCTAGTATGACCTACCTAAGCTTATTTGTTATTTAATTGGTCGGTCAGAGTATAGGATAATATGTGGCATGTCAATTAACCCTTGTTTTGTGGCAGTGTTTGAAAATGGCATCTGAAAATGTCGAGATAAGCAATGAAGCACATGAGACCGTTGAGTCACCAACTATTAGTACCTAAGATAATGTGCATCAGGAAGGCAATAATCCTCAGGAAAACAACAACACTGACCAGATGATGAATGATTGGATGTTCAGAGGCTTTATGAAATTCATGCAACATCAGGCGAGAGAGACTCCTGTTCAAAATGTAGGTGGAAACACTGGCAACTCTCAGATAGTCACTTCTAAGCAGTTCAAGTAGCTAGGACCACCGAAGTTTTTGGGAGAGCCAAAACCACTTAAGGCGGAGACGTGGATAAAACAGATCACCAATATATTTGATGCCTTGGGATGCTCTTAGGAGCAAAAGGTTCCCTTTGACACCTTCATGTTAAGAGGAGAGGCATATTACTAGTGGGAATTAGTAAAATGTACTCAGTCTGCCGCACTAAAAATGTCTTGGGAAAAGTTCCAAGAACTGTTCAACGACAAGTACTTTCCCGAAAGTATTCGTCACATGAAAGAGGTGGAGTTCATCAAGCTGGAGCAAAATAATATGACTGTGTTGCAGTACGAAGCTAAGTTTATCGAGTTGTTCCGGTTTGCCTCCCACTTGGTTGATAATAAGGAGAGAATGACGCAGATGTTTCTAAGAGGTTTAAAACCCGAGATATGTCAATATCTCATTTCTCACAAACTTTGCTTGTATTCAGATGTTGTGAATAGGGCTCAGTTATTGGAGCACGATAATGAGTCAACCTAATAGAAGTGGAAATCATGGCTAAGACAATAGAAGTGGAAATTTCAAGAAGAGAAGGTTCAAAAATGATGGAAAGACGTCAGCACCAGCACCTATTGTTAAGGAAGGAGAACGACCGCGAGTCGTATGTTACAAATGAGGAGGGGAGGGACACATCAGTATAAACTGTACGCAGCAGTCTAAAGCATGTTACAATTGTGGAAGAGAAGGTCACATAGCCTGATTTTGTCGTGCACTGAAGTCAAGTTCAGCTGGGATGGAGACATCAAAGGCCGTCCTAGACAAGATAAAATCGGTATTTCAAGGGAGAGCGTTTGTTTTAACCTCCCAAAAAGTGAGGAATCCAAACGAGGTGATCACGGATAAGCTAATCATAAACTCTAGAGAAGTTTATACCTTATTTGATACCGGTTCTACCAATTCTTTTATTTCTCCTACTTGCACTCAACGTTTAAATTTAACTTCAGAGAAATTAGACTTTGACTTATCTGTTGAAAATACGTTGGGAGAAACCTTCATTACATCCACTATTTATAAGTCTTGTTTGATTCAAATCGGCAACTGCACGTTACCTATCGATCTTATCTCTTTGAAAATACTTGCATTTGATGTAATTTTAGGGATTGACTGGTTGACCACTCATCATGCTAAAATTGATTGCTTTCGTAAGGTTAGTTTTTATATTCCTAACCAACCTATTATGCGAATTCAAGCAACCAAACCACTAAAGTCAATCACTGTCATATCAAGCCATAAAGCTATTCGTTTATTGAAAAATGGATGTTAAGCTTTATTAGCTCATGTCATAGATTTAAATAAAAATACGTCAAATTTGAATGATATTTCTATTGTTAATAAATTTTCCTACGTATTCCCTGAAGAACTTCCTGGCCTTTCCCCGGAGCATGAAATCGAGTTTGGTATTAACCTTGAACCCGGTACAAAACTCATTTCCAAAGCCCTATATCGAATGGCTCCTATTTAACTTCAAGAGTTAAAAACCCAACTACAGGAATTGTTAGATATCGGTTTCATTCGTCCCAGTACGTCCCCTTGGGGTGCTCCTGTTCTATTTCTGAAGAAGAAAGATGGAAGTATGTGTAAGACCCCAAATTATTAATAAATGAAATTTATTTTCCTCTATTTATTATTTTGAAATAGTAAGGGTTGATTTGATTAATGTGGATAGTTATGGGTAAAATACGCAAATATTTTGAATAAGCAAGTGGTTATAAAATATTCATTATTTTCGGGGAATATTCATTTGGTCGTGGAATATTCGTACTGTCGGGGAATATTCATACGACGGCGCAGCCTTTTGTGGGCCCCATAACGGAAAGCGATTGGATGAAGAAAACGACAAATATAAGTTGTTTATAAATAACAGCGTAGTTATACTGCTTTATTCTTGTTGGAATACCCGGTGGTTTAAAACACACTAATACGCGTTGTTGAACAAGTAGGACACGGATTGCACTAATTATTGATTCTTACGTGAAGGCACTACTCAATAATTGTTACAGATAATTATTATTCAATTTTATTTTATTGATTCAATAATTCTTTGCGTTGATATTTTATATTATTGTTGTTTCAATAAATTGTCATTACACAAAGATTTTCCATTATCGAAGCAATAATTCATATTATCCGAATAATATTATTAGATAACATTATTGGCAATGTCTAGAAAGTTACATCTAAGGAGAGGTTTGGTCACCTAATTGCGCCGCCAAGAAAGAGAAATTCTTATTGAAAAGCCCCATCTTTCCCGAACTACCGGTTGCAAGATCTTTGATTCTGTAATATTATTTGTGAATAATTAATTATTGATTTATATGATGAGGAAAATATTGATTTTATGTGGATATAGATGGAGAATTTTTTTAAAATGACAATTGTTGAAAATTAATATTTTATCTTTTTCTGATAAAATAATTCATTTAAATATATTATTTTAATAATATATTAATGGTGATATTTTTATAATGAATGTGGGATATATGAGTATATGAGGAGGAAGAGTATTTTTGTGGTATTAAATGTTTAACACATATTTTGTGTGTTGGTGGACACAATTATTGACCGAAATTTGATTATAGCCTATAAAATCGCCCGTTTATGGATTTCGGTCAATTTTTATTTGGAATTTGAAAACACTTTCTTCTGCAAAGTTGTAGAGAATTGAATTTCCTATAAAAAGTCGCGAGATTCAAATTTTCTGATAAAAGGGCTATTTATTATGAATTATTGAAGTTCCGAAGCTCCGAAATAATTGATTTTTGGAAGTTTAAATTATTTTAAATTAGAAAAACGTTTTTTTCATTTTTGAAACTCATTTAACATGTGCTAGAGACTGAATTCAGATGCTTGGATGCGTATGACGTTGTGGAAAAATTATTATATTAATTTATTAAATTTTCTGCTTTGGTGTTCTAAGCATTTTCCTATAAATAGGGTGCTTAGGTTAGAATTAAAAATCACACCGTAAATCTGAAGTTTTCTCTCTCTATATTATCGAAATGTATTCTTGTGAGTATTTTGAGTATACTTTGAGTATTGCTATACTGATTGCAAGTTCAAGTCATAGCCTATATTCGGTGTTTCAACTAAATTACTTGTCTTTCGAGGTAAGGGATGTTATTTTCTTCTCAAATGATATTATTTCTTCAATATCATTATCTTTGAAATATTGGTTGGAACTTTTTATCAAATTTGGAACCTTTTCATGTCGGGGTTACTATTCATGAGTTACTATTCACGAGTTACTATTCATGAGTACTATTCACGAAGCGTGATAATGTTTTTTTGTGAAATTTCTATCTTTTGAGGTCGGAGTTACTATTCACATATACGACACTATTCACGTATATGGCACTAGTCACGAATACGACACTATTCACAGAAAAATTAAATTTTTTTTCCTGTGTCCAAAATTGTCTGTTATGATTCCTATCTTTGATTGGATCTATGTTTTGATTTTCATTCTTGAATTTTACTCCAATCTGGTTATTTATGAAGTATTTTGAACTTGGATTATTTAAAGTACGAATCCTTAATACTTGTTCTTTTGTTTCACTGGATTCGTTTTCTTTAAAATATTTTTTATCATCCTCAGTCCTAAATGATGATATTTCTGAATATCTTTGGCATGTAGTGCAAAGATGAATGATTTCTTGATGAATATCTTTGGCCCGTAGTGCAAAGATGAGCAGTGTTGAGATGAACATGATCGATCGATTAATATCTTTGGCCCAGTAGTGCAAAGATGAGCAGTGTTTAGATGAACATGACCCGGTCGATGAATATCTTTGGCTCAGAGTGCAAAGATGAATATTTGATTCCGGATATATATTGATTGATGTTACAGGATAAAATATCGACGATGAACTTTTAAATTCATATATAGAAGATAGTAGTTTACATTCTCTACTTAACTCTTCTAATGAATTATTATTTCCGCTGCGAAGATTGATTTAAAACTGGTTGTCTATTGTATTCTATTAGATTTTTCCCTGTTGAAGACTAACGATAATTTGTTGTATATTATCTTAGTCATAATATTTTTTACTGGGCTAGTTGAGCTCACCCTTTTCCTTTTTTTCGGGGTATGGAATGAATGTTCTAGAGAGAGTTGTTTAGTAGTCCTCACCATTTTTGTAAAATAATGTATCAATAAATGTGATGGGGATTTATTTGCGTGTGGATATTGTCTAGAAGACAATAATTGTATTTAAACTCACAGTATATATGTTGTCGTATTTTGCACGACAAATGTATTAATAAAGTTGTAGTTATTTCTGTACCATGTATTTGGCGACTCAGAATGGGTTGGATGGAATGGACCTATTTTGGGGGCGTCACAGTATGCGACTTTGTATTGACTATCAGGAGTTGAATCATATGATCATCAAAAATATGTACATGTTGCCTCGCATTGATGACCTTTTTGACCAGTTGTAAGGCGCCAAATTCTTTTCAAAGATTGATCTTCTTTCCGGATATCATCAGTTAAAGATTAAAACTTATTACATTCCAAATGCTGCTTTCAGAACTCGGTACGGGTATTACGAATTCCAAGTCATGTCTTTTGGAATGACTAATGCTCCTACTGCCTTCATGGATATGATAACCGAGTATTCAAGGAATATTTGGATTATTTTGTGGTCGTCTTTATTGATGACATCCTCATATACTCCAAAAGCCGTGAAGATCATGAGCAACACTTGAGACTGATACTCCAAAAGCTTCGTGAAAACAAGCTATATTCCAAGTTAAAGAAATACGAGTTCTGGCTTGAGGAAGTAGCATTCCTTGGGCACATGATATCAAATCACAGAATATCTGTTGACCCAGCAAAGATTGAAGTAATACAAAGCTGGGAGCAACCTAAGTCAGTGACCGAAGTACATAGCTTTTTGGGCTTAGCTGGTTATTATCGGAGATTTGTGAAAGGATTTTCTCGAATTGCTACTTCATTAACTCAGCTGACTCGAAAAGATACAAAATTCAGTTGGAATGAGGAATGTGAGAAGAGTTTTCAAGAACTTAAGAGGAGGCTCATTTTAGCACCTGTTCTGACAATACCATCTGGTTCGGAGGGATTTGTTATCTACAGTGATGCTTCAGGTAGAGGGTTAGGATATGTTCTCATGCAACATGGGAAAGTTATAGCCTATGCCTCACGACAACTCAAAGAATATGAGAGGAATTATCCTACTCATGATCTAGAGTTGGCAGCTGTCGTTTTTACACTTAAAATATGGAGGCATTACCTGTATGGAGAGAAAGTGGAGATCTATACAGATCATAAAAGCCTCAAATATTTCTTCACCCGAAAGGAGCTCAACATGCGGCAACGACGTTGGCTTGAGCTGTTGAAAGATTATGATCATACAATTCAATACCATCTAGGAAAAGCGAACGTAGTAGCTGACATATTGAGTAGAAGATCATATGCCGAGTACGAGTGCGTTATTATCAATGCAAAGGCCCATTTTGTATGACTTACAAAGGATAGAGATAGAGTTAAAGACTCCAGGGACCCACATGATGATGGCAAATATATGAGTAGAACGGACATTAATCGATAAAGTTAAAGTTGCTCAAGCTACAGACCTGGAGCTGATGTATATGAGGAAGAAAGTACAAGAAGGTGCTATTCCAGAAGCAAGAATCGATGAAGAAGGAATATTTTGAGTCAACTTTAGACTTTGTGTTCCTAACGACTCTGACTTGAAGTATAAAATTATGATGGAGGCGCACAACACACCGTTTGCAATCCATCCTGGGAGTACCAAAATGTATCGTGATCTTCGACATACATTTTAGTGGAGCAATATGAAGAGAGAGATAACAAATTTTATCTCAAGGTGTTTAACTTGTCAATGTGTCAAGGTGGAGCATCAAGTGCCAAAAGGTCCATTACAACTACTTAAAATTCCAGAATGAAAGTGGGAGCACATTCCCATGGATTTCGTTACTAGTCTTCCCAAGGTTTCTCAAGGCATATATGTGATTTGGGTCATTATTGATAGATTGACCAAGTCTGCTCATTTCTTACATATACGAGAAACTTATTCACTTGAACGTCTTATTTGTATGTACATAAATGAGATTGTAAGACTGCATGGTATGCCAGTATCCATAGTTTCTGATCGAGACCCAAGATTCACTTCACGATTTTGGGTTAGTTTGCAAAAAGCTATGGGCAAAGATTTATAATTCAGTTCGGTATATCATCCTCAAACGGACGGGTAGTCGGAGAGGATTATTCAAACTCTTGAAGATTTATTA